>OZ018336.1:67877947-68325447 GCA_963969495.1 Ceratothoa steindachneri
AAATTTAGGCTTTAAATTTGGTATGAATATGTGATTTATATTAATTAAATTATTGTTATGTCGACTTTAGAGTAAGTATGGCTACAACATTCGAAAATCAGCGAGTGTAGCTCTGTCTTAAGTCTAAAGATCAATTTAAATTTGAAGCTGAAGTTTTTTCACGATCTCCTCTTAACTCAAGAAGAGGATATAGAATTAAATATCGCTGTTTTAACTATTGTTCACTCTGTTTATCGAGTAATTGAAAGTTTGATGGAAGCAGGTAACTTTAGTAGTGTCCTTAGCCAAGTAATATTTTAGGAAAATTGTAATTTATATGTTAGCTAATTTTGGCTAAGTTAAGTTGATGTTGATTTTGGTATTGTAGCATTAATGTCTAGGGTGGCTCATTCTTTCACATTTTAAAAATGTTTAGGATAGGTAGCGCGGAAAACTTGCGTATTAGGGAGCAAACACCATGTGTAAAATTATTTTGATATGAGTTGATATATTCAGGTGGCACATCTCGCTTAAAGTTTCGAAAATTGGGTAAAATGTACCTAATTTTCAAAAAATCGTTAGTAATTCTGCATCAATTATCTTTGAACTGGTTAAATTTTTTTCTGAATCTTTCTAACCAAAACATTGCACTGTAGAAGTTTCATCAATATTAAATAGTATCTTAAGCTGGCACAATTTAATTAAATTTTAAAAAATTGATAAAATTAATCTACACATACGTCTCATATTTTGCATCCTATTCGCCTTCCTATTGCATGAAATCATGAGTCTCATCAGCAGTCTAGATTGTATTATGTATTAACTAGTGTGTGAGCGTGACTAATGAATGTAGAGTATTTGTATGGGGGGAGGAAGAGGTGTGTCTGAGAAGCGGCATTTCCGCAGAGATTTACTGGGAACGCCAGATGCATTCCAGCATTTGTTGCGAGTGTTTGTGTAATTGAATGTCTTGTACTTCATTGAGACACCACTTATTTACATTTCTCCGCTGGCGAAGTACGAGTTGTCCATAATGTCGCATAACACTCGAAAATCAATGTTCCGAGAGAGGACAAAGGGTCCTATAATCGGTCAGCCAGAAGAATTAGCTACAAATGTTGTTCCAACATTTGGAGCTCTTCTACGGGCTTATAATTGGCATCAAATTGAGAGTAAAACAACACGCAAAGATTTATCTCACAAAATAATTACTGAACTTTTTATATCTAGGATCCTCAATATATGGCAAGCATCATCCATACCAATTATTTCTAGAAAACGGATATCTCATGATAAGCATCTTTCATGACCAATACAAGAATTTGCTTAAAGTAAATACGAACAGAAGAAAGTCCAATTTATTCAAGAGAAAACTACAGTCGATCCAGGAGAAATCAAAGCGATTATTTGATATTGCCTCTTGTAAATGCAAAGAATTTGAGAAATGTACATTTGTGATTAGAGCAAAGTGGCTCAGGCAGAACGAACTTTGTTGGCAGATCAAAGAGGCCCAAGATTAATGGGTATTGGCGGCTTGTATAAGGAAACAACTACATCTAATATCAAGAGAATTAGCAGACGCCTGGCAGACCGCTGCATACTGACGAAAGAGACCACAAGTGGTATCAATAGTGAAACTGTTAAACTAGCATCTAGTAGCTCTTTAAGTACTGCAGGCATGGATATTTTTGATTTTGAACAAAAACTGCTGAATAGACTCAATTTAAGTTCAAAAAGAAAAAAAATAGTAAAGGATTTGCCATCGCTAGGAGCTGTGTGCGACAGGACTGGTGTCTCAAACCGTTAATCTACTCTAATAGTGACTTCTGTTCTGCAAGCTGCTGAGATTGTCAATGAAAAAGATCGGGAGTCAATAGTTGATCATCGAAAAATATCTAGACTGACGTCTAAGTCTCTAAAAGCAAAGAGAGATTCAAGGCAGCAATTTCCCCTTCACCACCTTTACTTTGATTGTCGAAATGACAAAACTCTCACTCAAGAAAAGAATGGTGCAAAAAAATCACTGAACATCACTACTGAAGAACATATCACCATGTTGCAAGAACCAGGATATTTGCAAGGCTGTGTCTCAGGAAACTTATAATAATATCTAATAGGACCTTGAGATTGTATATTGCAACAGAAAATCCATCAGATGTATTGCTTGAAATATTTACTTTCATAATGCATGTCTACAACCCAATTTGGTTCAATATCAAATGTCAACCAGCGATTAACTATGGAGCAAAACACATACATGATGCAATTGTTCGTATAAGAAGCGTAAATGTTCGCACTCAAGATATTGTGAAGCCAGTCATTCATAGGAATAGGTAATTCTGTCATCCCTTAAACATCATGTTAACAATGATTACAAATGAAAAAAGTCACATCCGTGAACTTGGTGGGCGGTGCATACTTAAAACAAGAAAAAACAAGGCTAAAGAAAAATAAGGAGTTTTAAAGTGCCACCAATCAAATTTGATGCTGAGAATTATTTTGAAATGATAGACTTGGAAGCTAGTATAACTGAGCCTCCACTAACAATGGGTATTTCGGAAAGCCAAATAACAGAATTCATTAAATCAAAAGAAGTATACTATGGCGTTCCAGATATTCCATGCCACACACACATTAAACTTGTGGCAGAAACTGCTGGGAAGGTATGTTATTCCATAGTAATTCAAACTGCCAAAAATTATGAGATTGAATTTTAATATTCGACGATTTTGCCATAATTGCAATATTTTGACCCATATGTGCTACCGGCAGATATCATTTATTGTTTATGAAATCTTTATAGAGTATTTTTTAGGCCAAGAAGAAGCAAATAACACTTACCCAGTTCGAAAATAATCAATACAATAATATTGATGATTTTTTGTATGATTTGTATATTTTATACTATTTTCAAAACTTTGACCAAGATGTGCCACCTAAAGATATAAACTCAGATAAAAAAAATTTACACACGGTGTTTACTCACCAATACACAAGTTTTCCGCAATACCCTTCCCCCCAAAATTTAAAAAGTGTAAAAAACGAGCCGCCCTATTGATCACAACTTAACAAATATACATGAATAATGTAAACACCTAATAATGCCAATAGCCGAGTGGAGCCTTAAAAACAACGTAGTTATTTGATGACATTAAATATAACGTTTAAAAAGACAGATCCGCAAGACCATCAGCTGATTATACTCCATTGATACTATCCCGCAAACCTACAGATTTAGAACTGTATTGAGATAAATGTTTGCCATATTTCAATAATTGTGTCAATTGCATCAAAACTTTAAAGGTAGTTTCTAAGATATCAGCAGGTTTGCTAGAACGGTTTTTGTCTTCGTTCCTTTTTTTTATATTAATCCCTTAACATACATAGCCACAGCAATATGTAGTCTCTGCTTGAACCATCCAGCCTCACTAGGATCACCAGTTGTTTTTCTGAGGAGAGAACCTATTTCTTTAATAATTTGTGCACTTGAAGGACCAAAGACCCCGATAGTTTCGATGGCTATTGGCTCAAATAGAAACTTCTCACTGAGGGAAGAATACTTTATTTTTTTAAACTTTCTGCAGCTATTGCAAACGAAGCTACAGAGACAGCTGAACTGTTAATAATATGCTCAGAATTAGTATTGACACATCTCACATCCCAACACAGACCCTTTCCATTCCTAAAAAGAAACATTGTTATCCCATCTGAACGCTTACCATCTCATCGGTAAAGTCCAACTGGCTCCAAAGCAGCTGGCAATCCCGCTCTTTTCAGGATTGGTATACTATTTAGTTGAGGTCAGAGTGTCTATGTATTTTTCCAGCAACCATCTGACAAGACAAGAGATGAAGATTGGAGGCAGGATACCTTTCATTTTAGGGCTTCATGGTGTTTGTGTCTATAGCCTGTCTGATCGCTTCCGAAGTTATGGGTGAGCCCAATACAGACAGATCATCCAAAGCTACATTTTTAACATACATGGGGGAGAATGGTTTTAAATTTTTAAAGAATGGCTTGAGTATCATCATTATTTATGATAGTCACACATAGATATATTAATCTCTAGCCCTATTTTGTTAAATTCAGAAATGATAGACTGAAGGTCATCAAATATCTTTTGAAGCGTATCAGCAATTGAACCATCGTCCAAGTACCAGATATTAAACTGTGATTTTAGGATCTTAATGATCTTATTTGTACAGAGTGAAAACATTACAGTTCGTAGTGGGTCTCCATGTTTTATGCCAGTAGCGGAATTCCAAATTCCACCGCCATACAAGAGTGAGGTAGGTCGGGAGTATGTTTGATTTAACATTTTACTTAAAGAATGCATTTCTTCAGAGGCTGCCCCAAGGAAAACATCCCTATGAATGCAATTAAAAGGATTATTTAAGTCTACTTCAAAAGAAACTGCCCTGGGGCATGGCTAGCCAAATATTCCCGGGCTGAATGAGCAGTCACCTCACAACCTCACTTAGGAGCAAATTCCAGCTAGACTGGTCTGACGTCAGCACTGAAATCCCGAGACACATACCGTTCACTTTTTTTGTCTGCAATTGCAGATAACTCATAAAAATCTATGTTATCTGAAGCTGGTGGATGTTTCTCTATAAGCTTGATCAGGGTCTCCTCAGAAAAGGGCAACAAACCTTCATCTGAAGAAAGCTACGAAATGGCTACCTAGATGACAAAGTCTGCTAAATTTAAAGATATTCTCTTTCTCAGGGCATAATCTGGGTTTTTTTCTTATTCACTATACCCTCTGCCTCTTAGTTGGTCTCTGCTGCAAACGTCCAAACCAGCTGCGAAGTCTGCCTCCATATAGGCAGCGATTTTAGCCTTGATTCTAGAAATGAGAGATGAGCACTCAATTGAAGGATTGTGCTTGTATGGATGGTAGAGAGCCTCATAATGGAAAATAACAACTGGAACCAAGACAAATCGGTCTTTACCTGTAAAACAATCTTTAAGAATTTTCCAAGGGCATCAGGTGTTGCAATCCTAGCTCATTTTGTGATAATGGACACCAAACCCTTCAATGACCTGAACTCAGCAAAAAAATCAAGAAGATCTAAGTCTAGAACAAAAGGCGCATGGTTCCAGCCGTCACCCTGAACGCTGGCAGGTGCTCCTCTCTGGACATCTCGGCATATTAACCAAACTCTAAGGGGATATCTCTCGCCTGAGCCTGTTCCAAGATGACAGTTGGGCATGTTAGGTGAAACCCCCTAGAACATACAGAATACTCGGGGAATAGGCCGAGTGATGGTTGAAATCTTCCCCTACTCATATATATATATATATATATATATATATATATATATATATATATATATATATATATATAACAGGGGCAGGCAATAAGTTTTGCGAATCGGTAGAGCAAAACAGAGGAAGGGGGATGGCTGTTTGTTTGAGGTGTTAGGACAAGCTATGACAAGTCAGGACCTGCAGCCGCACGATCCTGCCTCGTCTATTTAAGAAGCAGTAGCTGATCGCAGATCGTCAGTCACAAATTTTTCAACAATGAAGTAGGTTGGGCACCGCGCAGTAATCAAATTTTTGACCAAGGAATGCAAGAATGCAAAAGAGATCCATTAACGCATTGTTGCAGTATACACCGACACCGCCCCTTCCTATGCAACCATTGCTTGCTGGAATAAGGAGTTCCGCCATGGTTGTGAGTCTCTTGAAGATGGCCCCGTCCAGGACGCCCATCAGACGTGCCTAACGAGGACAATGTGGCTGGTGTGGAGAGGAGGGTCCTCGGAAATCACGGGTGAAGTTCGAAGAAATCGAGCGAGAACTTAGAATATCACATGGAAGTGTTATCAACATCATCCACAACAATTTGGCGATGACCAAGGTCCGTTGGGTCCCTAGAAACCTCACGCCCTATGATCGACTTCAACGTCGTCAAAGTTTGGAGAAGCTGCTGCTCCTGGAGAACCAAGAGCCGGCGGGATTCGAGTCACGCATAGTGAGAGGTGATCAAACGTGGGTCCATCACTGGTATCTCGAGACCAAGCTCGAAAGCATGTCCCGGAAGCACAGGGGCTCTCCGACCCTCATCAAGTTCCGGACCCAACCCTCAGCCGAAAAGATCATGGCCACCATCTTCTCTGATTCTGAGGGAGTGTTGATGGTGGACTATGCGCCTCGTGGAAGGAACATCAAGGGCCAATATTACGCCAAGGAACTGGCTGGGTTGAAGAAGTGCATCCGTCAGATGTGGCGAGGCAAGTTGACACGCGGTGTCCTGCTCCTCCACGACAATGCCCCTGTCCACAAGGCCAGAGTTGCACAAGCTGCCCTGCGCGAGTGCGGATTCGAGGAGCACAACCATCGCCCCTACAGTCCAGATCTAGCTCCAAGCGACTACTTTTTATTCCGCCAGCTTAAGGCTGCACTGCGTGGACGATGAAGATGTCCAGCTCGCCGTCCAGGAGTGGATTGAACAGCAGTCGAGAGATTTCTGGTTGTCGGGAATTCAAAGTCCCAGGGACAAGTGGCGCAAGTGCATTGAAGTTGAAGGTAGTTATCTTGAAAAATAATAAAACGCTTTCCTCCTATCTCGTTTCCTTATATCCTAATTTGCAAAACTTATTGCATGCCCCTCGTGTTTATATATATATTTATATTTATATATATATATATATATATATATATATATATATATATATATATATATATCCATCTATTCCGAATGCGGAGGGGTCGTTTTACTACTCTTTATACTTCCTTCGGCCCGTGTCCTGAATGGGTTTATTGACTCAGAGTGCTTAGAGGTTGGCTACAGAGGGATTCGAATGAACTTTGACAGCAAGCGACCCAAAGGAAGTTAGATACACAACGATACGAAAATAAAGTTTTAATGGACACTAAACAAGAAAAAATATATATACGAATCGGGTGCTTTGAAAGATAAATTGATAAGTGAATCTCGGATATCTCAATTGGCTTATAAATAACTATTCACTATGTAAATCCCAATACACTTCTAACTTGCGGTGAAGTTGGGTAATGTGAAAGGGAAGGGTTACCTTGGAACCTGATGTTTGGGTGGCGCTAGTGAGTGAAGGTGATGAGATAAAGGGTGGAGACGATGAGCTAGGTTCTCCAGGGCCCGACCTTATATCAAGATTCCGCCACGATTCCGCTGGAAGAAGGCGGTGACTGGAGCTTCTTGTTAAAGAGAGCCCCACGCTCGTGTACTCCAAGGAATCTTGGGTTTTTCTGTAAGGGGGGGGGGAGGCGAAGTGACCTATCGACGCGTAGGGTGACGGAGAAAAGCCAAGATGTAGTTTTCTATCTTAGGGAACCAGAGTGAGGCTGTTGGTAGCTTCGGCTCTGACACGCGAGTACGAGCTCGGGTCCGCACTAACTTGCAGACCAACAGGGTGAGGAGCCTTCCTAACTGGGACCGATCTCCTCTCTGATGACTTGGTGCTTCGACGATTTACCACTACACCGAGATAGATGGCAATTCCTGCTCTGCCAGACGCTGTGCAAGCTTTACTAATGAGGGTTAAAGGAATTCATCTTTTATACTCGAAACTCGGGAGATGCTCACATGGCTTTGGAAGTAGATTTGATATCAAGCGCCCTTCTTTGGGTGAGAGAGGCTTGATTATCTCCTCCATTACATCGTTTTCAAACTTCCGGGAACAACCGGAAGCTAAAATTGGCTCCCATTTATCGATAACCAGTCGAAGAAGCAACGCGGTGTTAGCTAAAATGGTCGGCGCATTCTTCCGGTGGGAGACCATCAGATATCAGGCCGAAAGGAGAAAGTTTGATAACCGGCCCTCTCGGAAGGGAGGTGGGGAAATGTGGGTGTACTATGCTATTCTCCTACAATGGGATTTTTGTTTAATTATTCTTTACATTGCAGTCATATCATCAACATGTGAAAGTACTCCAAACATTTCACAAACCCTCATTTATGACCAATTTTCCTGCCAAACCAAACCGTAGTTTACGAGGGCTCCATAACTAGAGCATAAATATAAAACCTAAAAGAGGGAAACCTCCACTTCCACTAGCCACTACACCAATTTCTGTTTACAAGTGACTGTATACAGTATAATGAGTAAAACTAATGCTATATCTAACAGCTGCAGTAATGCAACGCCTCTCTTGTGCCTAGTTTCAACCCGCAGGGTGTCCCGTGTATTATGTGGCAGAATGCTACATACGCTATAGGCGGTAGGATTGCCTACTACTACAAACAAATGCCAACAGGTGGTTCAACGACTATATATCTTCCAAACATTTTCACTTCCACTGCATATATAACAGTCCTTAGTCAGTATACTTGAATCGAACTCAAGACGATGAGAGAGGCGCCTGATAAATGGGGAAAAACCAAGGGCAAGTGAGTTCAAGAAACACCGAAACTCATCGAAAGAGAAGAAAGAAAATTAACATAAAGAGGAATGATATGGGTTTATTGGGATGATTAGAGATCCCTCCTGTTCCCCTTGAATGATTTATAGACCCAAATAGGGATCTATCGTTAATTTTCCCCTCTATTATCACTAATCTTCTACACTTTTTACACCCTATTATCAACATAGCTCGGCCACCACTATAATAAAACCACTCCAAAGATGGGCGTAGTGAACTCTGGAAGGAAGCCCTCTAAGAGACTCGGAATAGGGAGGGAGTTCCTTTAGAGCAAGAGCCCAAGATTTAATTGCGGCGGCTAATAGTTGTAGGTCTATTTAGGTATGTTGGTCTAGGGGTGATTCTATAATAGGGAGCTATATACGGACTCATACCTAGTGCGAAAGAAGAAACAGAACTATTTTGACACAATCTCTTTTCAGATTGCTCTGAAGGGCGAACTACATATCTCGAGTCGCAAGAGAGTATAAAAAACACTGAGCCCCTGGGACGCTCGGTAAGGATAACAAATTGCGGGGCAAGAATTTCCGCCCAGGGGAAAGTAGACACACTCGAATGCCTTCATGTACCCTTAATGACCTCGAGGAAAGAACAAACTCGACAAAGGAAAGACGATAAAAACCCTTTACGGAGACCTTAAATTTACCCTAATCCGAATGCTAGACATGTCAAATGGATACATCGCAATATATCCATTGCTGGAATAGGAACATTAAAAACAATAAGGCTTCTGCCCAAAGTTTCCACAAAAGTTAAGATCAGCTTGATCCTCATATGTCGGAATATAGACATGTGGGTAGACTCACACACCAAGGAAAAGACAAAAAGCAAAATTGAAAGGAATCACCAATGAGTTATTGTACAAGTTGTAATACAGTTTTGAAATAATACACGTTTTCAAAGGTGTGTTCACCGAGAGAGTAATGGCAGAAAAATCTGCCAGAAGAGTTTGCTTTTGTTTAGCATGAGTGTTACACATACAAATACAGATATACTTCAATTGGTTCAACATAAAGGATCAAACTAGAAGAAACTGTACATATAAGGAAAACAGCTGCTTTGAATGCGACCAGAGAGGACATTTTTGGTAGGTGTATGCCAACCGACAAAGGAGAATTTGAGCGGGCAACACTGGACAATGGCAATGGTTTGCCCAAAGAGGAAGAAAATTACTTAAAGAAAATAAAACAAGGAAAGAAGTAAAGTAGTATATAATAAAAATACAACCGCATTTGGATTGGCCAAGGCCACAGTACAACAGATGAGGAAGACAAAACCTTATCTATGTAACTGTAGCAAATGAGTCACAAATGAAACTTCTTACGGGCCTACTATACACGACATAATAAAAGAGGGAAACCAGGAAATTTCTCAGATACCCTGAACTCAATGCTAAAAAAATGGAATGAAAAAGATTTGGTTCACTGAGAACCCACCCTCATCAGAAAAAAATAACATTAATCTGGCGAAGCCCACAGAAATGGAGAAAACGAAACGACCGCAAGAATCTGAAGGCGTAAACCAAAGCTAACGACAGAAGAAGAAAATAATACAGCTGTGAAAGGCAATAATAGAAAGATTGTGGCAACAGTGAAGAATACCCACTACAAAGTGAGAAAAGCCAACAGCATATAGTCAAAAACTTAAAAGAATGAAAGTAAAATGGTTGTTCAAGGATTCAGAAGTTATTGAGCAATTACTAATTACATAAGAACATAAGAACATAAGAAAAAAAGGAGACTGCAAAAGACCATTCATGGCCTACACCCTGCAGCTCCACATACCATGGCGACTGTGTCACCTTACATCAGTACCTATACAATGATTTTGTAAGTGTGAAGTATAAGGGTTGTGATGCCGAAACATCCGAAAGGTAGATCAAACATTCAACAAAAGATATCTAGAGCAATCCATTTTGGCCAATGGCTCACCATCCTCCATCAAAATTATTCAGCAGAGGAGAAATCATGAGCCATTAATTAATAGGAAGACCGTCAGCCTCCAAGCAAAAAAACCCCCAAATATTCTAAAAAGTGACCAAATTAACGCGAACACGAGTAAAACTTACCTCACTTATAATTATCCCAACTAAGACAATCTTGCCGGACATGAATTCTGAACAAAACCAAGAAGATGAATATGAATAGTCCAAACAGTGAAAAATAAACAACAAAATACAGTGAACGAAGTGAAAATTCAAAAAGGGGAAATGCCAAGTGATAATGAGACGAAACAAAAAAAATTAAAAGACAAACACACACTATAAGGGAATAAACACGAAACAATAATCAGTGTATATCTCAAACACAAATAAACATAAAGGCATGAATGCAAAAGTGAATAAATGTAACCAAATAACAGAGATTGGAAGGACCACCCCTCAAGTTGACTAGAAAGAATAAAGAGAGAAAATGAATAACAAAGAAAGTGACGGAGATTGACGTTTCCCCCGTAAGTTGTTCAGATCGATTAGAGAGATGAAAGACGAATGGGAGAAAAAAATTAGGGACCGTGGTTCGGATTCCACGTTAACCACTATCTCCAAATAATGGAATATTCTATTCTTTATCTTTATGCCCCTGGCTCCAGGAATAAGCTATACTTTGATCAAATGCTTCTTTTCTAGTGCTTTTTTTTTTACCTATGTTTCTTCTTCTCATATCCCTCCATGGCAGCCCGCTGTATACTCTCCCTCGGAGAGTATACGGTGAGAGCTGAGGGAAAGGGATTTGAGGAGCTGAGAGTGGTAGCCCGGGTGATTCTTTCTCCTCCCTTCCTACCAGGGCGGGGAAGGTAAGAACTTGTGAACGATACTCTATTCATGTTCAACCAAATATTTCAACTATCTTAGCAACTTTCTTCACAGATGATTTCGTTGTTTTTTCGTTAAATGAAATAATCTAGGTATTGTATACCGCTTTCCGTATAATTCAAAGTAAAGCCTAAATTGGAATCTATAGCTAGAATCATGCATAAAACACTTAACTCACGGACGTACTTACCCGAGAGTCGGCAGAGACTTCAATATGGCTTACATATATGCGGTATTCAATCTTTTTATGAACGTTTGAGGTACGGAGAAGCACACAGCTCTTTCCTTGATATGCATATGTTATGTAGGTCTCTCGAAAGACCGCATTATCATAATCAGTCCGGTAGATGCGGCTGTCCGTCATATTTCGCTGAATCATATGGAGAAACGAATAATTGAAGTGAGTTAATGATTCTTGGGGGAAATCAGCTCGGATATTTCTTTCAATTGGGTAAAAATGGAACACAGGGAATATTTCAAAGGCCATAATTCTTGGAATAAGCTAATGGAAGTGTCAAATGAGGAAAAATATTGCTTTCTGGCTGGAAGAATAATTGTGTTTTTTAGAAAGTTTGGGTTAGGATGATTTCTACATAAATTTTTGTTAACTGAAATAGACAAGAAACATGAAAAGTCCTATGTTTAAAGCTACTACTACTAAAAATAACATTTCAGCCACTAACATAAAGTTCAATTTCAGACTGCATAATATTTTCTAGTTACTGAAATGTCCTTTACCTTATATTTTTCGCGAATAATGTGGAGGTGGTGGCGAATTTTGCATGGTTTAAATCAGGGATGATATTTTTGTTACATAACCAAATAAGGAAATTGCACAATTTTAGGCAACGCAAGAGAACAGGTAAATCCAGTAATTGTAATTTGCTATTTTCTTTTTTTTTTGGTAAATTTGGAAGTTAGTTTTTATTTTTTGTAATTATTAGGCTGTTTTTTATTTATTTGTATGTTTGGCCTTAATTACTGTTTTAAAATAATTATAAGATGCTTTTTCGTTGTTTATGTTTTGTTTAAAAGTATAGCTGAATTTGTTTTTTTAAATATTTTTCTATAAGTTGCTAGAACACATAATGTCGAATGTACTTAATTTGATTTTTTTCAACCTATTTTTAATCAATACCATAGATCGTCGGGAAGAATGTGAGGAACAAATAGGGAAAACCTATTTCCACCATCTGGCAAATTACAATAAGACAGAAATACAAGGAAATAACTTAAAAACGCTCTAGCGAAATAACATTAAAATTACCAAAGCAATAATGATGACGTTACTATCAAAATAAAATAAAATATCGTGCCACTTTATATACTAAATAAGGCTATAGTTTAATATTAATACACAAAAAATACACAAAATTACTAGCTACTTGCATGGTAGAGAAGGCTTAGAAGTTAATAAGTTTACCTAGGTGGCTCTCGAGCGAACATGCCAAAAAAGTGGCGCAGAGAAGTTCTGATACTGACTTAATCAGTGGAAACTTTGTATCGACAGTGAATTTTATGATATTGAATTCAACAGTAGAATATTTAGGTATATGGATAGTGAAGGTTATGAGAGAGATTTCATCAGTAGACTGTTTGCATAGACAGTAAAGTTTATGAAAGTGACATTATCAGTAGAATATTTGTATCGACAGTGAAGTTTATGAGAGTGACTGTATCAGAGATATGTTTCTAACAACATTGAAGTTTTTGATAGTGAAATTATCAGGTGAATCTTTCTATCCGCAGTGAGGTTTATGATAGAGTCTTTATCAGATGACTCTTAGTTCTACAGTGATGTTAATTTTGGTGGCTTCATCAGACGACTCATTGTATGTACATTGATGGTTATGATAGTTAATTCATCAGGAGAATCTTTGTATCGTCACTAGCATTTACGATAGTGACTTCATCAGGAGATTGTTTGTATTGCCAGGTGAGTTTATGATAAGGAATTCATCAGTAGGATTTTTATATCGACAATGAAGCTCATGATACTCATTTCACGTTATCAGTTGACCTTTTCTTTCGACAGTGTAGTTCATGATAGTGACTTTATCGATAAATTCTCTGCATCGACAAACTATGATAAAAATTTAGCAGTGGACTCTTTGTATCGACAATTACGTTTACGATAGTGACTTTTAATGAGACGGTTTATATCAATAGAGAATTTTATAGGAGTGAGATCATGAGACGGCTATCTGTATCGGGAGTGAGGCTTTTGCGAGTGACTTGATTAGTACTCTTTGTAACGATGGCGAATTTTATGATTTTGAGCCTATCAGTTGGCTCTTGATCGGCAGTGACGTTTATGGAGAGTGAATTTTATGATAGAGAATTAATCAGGGGAATTTTGGTTTCGAATTTGAAGTTTAGGATAGTGAATTTAGCACGGAACTCTTTGTATGGGAAGTGAAGTTTATGATATTAAATTTATGAGTGGTCTCTTCGTATCAACAGTTAAGTATAGATATTGATGTTTATGTTAGTGAGCTAGACACGAGCCCCTTTGCAACGAAATTCAGTTTTATGATAGTGATATCATCAGTGGGATATTTGTAACGAAGGAGAATGCTTTGTATGGACAGGGAAGTTTATTATAGTGAATTTATCAGTATACTCTTTGTATCGACAGTGACGTTTATTATAGTGACTTTATCAGATGACTTTTTGCATAGAAAATAAAATTTATGTTATCATAGGTGGGCGTTATCGCGATAACGACATCGGGTTATCGGTGTCGTAGAATTGCTCATAGTCCGGTCCAATAATTATTCTAGTCCTTAATCTGGACACACCGCTTTTGTTTAAGTCGATGGTATTGAGACCCTATGACTCAATCTACGATCATCATATATATATATAGGCTTTTATTCCTACTGAATATACTAAAGCTGGTTAGAGGCAGGTTGTGCCACAGCCAGGATTCTCACTATAAAAGTCCCACTTGTTACTGGGGGAAGGTTTGTGATTGTTAAATTCTAAGAATGCAAAATACAGGTTGAATAAATTAGCCGAAGGGATTCTTAGTTAAAGTCTTGCCAAGGGTACGTTAAAAAGGAGGAGCCACGAATAAACACACGTACAAAAATAAACTTTACTTTACACCAAAATAATAATTAGTAGCAATAGGTAAACGGGCATTTAGGTAAATAAGGATTAAATATTAAACACGGATTAGTCCGAGTTGACAGCAATTATAAATAATAATATCAGGGAATGACTCACTTGAATCTCTTTAAAAAATGAGGGGAGGATAACACTAACGTTAAGCGTCTAGATTTATAATGACTCAATGGGAGTATCAATCACTGTTAATTAAATAGGTAATTTAAGAATAGAGGGACACTGGGCTTTACACATTACCATTAATTGTGATGGATTGGAGAGACGACTACTCAGATCCAGACGGTGTGGTTCAGGTGGCGTTAACACGAGTTCTCGGGGAGAGGGGGAATAAGACGACGAGTTCGAGGCTGCTGACTGCAGTTAAAGTTAGTTCACTCCTAAATGGATGTGACACTAAACAAATAGTTACTTCCAGTAACTATTTGGTTGTTCCTTTTTCTTTTTCAAGTTACGTTGAGCAACAGAATGTATTCTTCTAGTCATAGACTCTGCGGGGCGGGATTTGCCTCAGGAACTATTTGAGACAGCGACCAAGTTAACTCAGTGGGTCGCGTTGGCAGTCGATACGTTAAGGCAGCGACTCTCGTTCAACGTGAGGGTTACGCTAGGTGGTCTGGAACCCTCCTGCGAGGGATGAACGGCGTTGTCATTTATACCGCAGACTGTTTGAAATTGAGCAAGAGATTCCCTATACGACAACTCGCTTATCGCAGCGCCTTCTGGACAATCTCCATGGTATCATAAATAAGGCAAATAGAATTTAGGATTCTCTGTGAGATAGGCGTTCTTTCGTAGACTTCCTGATGCCTGTTGGGGAAGTTTGGCACGGATAATGACTTAGGTCAAGGGGAAGGCGGTAGAGTGTCAGGGGAGGGGGGAGGGAAGAGATGAAGGTCAACTCAAACGAAAAATATCTTTCGTTCTCACGAACGACTTACGACATGTGAGTATGTGCGTTCCATACCCTCACAATTGGTTATCTGAGTTTTTTTTTCGCGTTATCGATTCATCGGTATCGCCGATACTTTTGGTTCCAAACTAGCGATAATCGATAATTTCAGCTTTTAGATCCAGTTTAGCAGAGGAGAGAGCCGCGCGTGCCTTGGAGGCAAAAATAAGTCGGTCCGAGCTGGGAGGAGGATCCTCAAAACCTATGAGGAGATGAAAGAGAGCCTCACCACGTAAGAAACTAAGAAATAGTATTCAAATATTCTTAATATTTGAATAACGCTATATGTAGTCAATAATCAATATTCTATTATAATTTTGGATTTATCGATTTACTGGTTATCACCTTATCAGGCGATAAATTTATCGCCAGTTATCAATTATCGGTTATCGCCGATAAGGTTATCGTTATCGATTTATCGGTTATCGTGATACATTTTTTCGTTATCGCGCGCACCCTTGTATGTTATTGACTTGATCACAAGGCTCTTTTGACCGACTGTGAAGTTTGTGATATTGATTTAATCAGTGTTCTCTTTGTATCGAAGGGTGAATATTTCATAGTAAGATCCTCAGTAAATTACTTATTATGAGTTTGGTTTATGATAGTGACTTCACCATTGTTTCTTCGTTACAACAGTAAAGATTATGATACTGATTTCATCTTTGAACTCTTTGTATCGACAGTGAAGATTATTATACTTAGTTCATCAGTGGGATGTTTTTTTGTTGAGATTGAACTTTATGGTATTGACATAATCATGATACTCTTTGTATCGACTGTAAAATTTATGGTAGGGAATTCATCAGTGGGATGTTCCAATCGAAATTTAAGGTTATGGTAGTGAATTCATCATTTGACTCTTTTGTATCGATGGTGAAGTTTATGAAACCTATTTATCGAGAGAGTTTTTTTATGACACTAACTCCATTAATTGACACCTTAGAAGACATTGAAGTTTATCTTAGTAACTTCTTCAGTATAATCTTTGCAAGACAGTGACTTATATGATATTTAATTCATCCTGTTACTCGTTGTATGGACGGTGAACTTTGTGATACTAACAAATTCAAGGAAGCTTTGTATCGACGGTGAATTAGATTATAGTGACTTAATCAAGAGATTCTTTGTATCGACAGTAAAGTTTATGATACCGAATTCCTCAATGATCTATTCTATCGTCATTGATGTTTAGGATATGTATTTTCTTTATCAGTTTACTATTTGTATCGAGAGTGACGATTATAATAGTGAGTTCTTCGGGAGACGTCATGTATCGACATTTAAGTTTATGATACTGACTTAATCTGTTGGATGATTTTATCGACTGTGAATTTTATGATAGTGACATCATTAGTTCATTCTTTGCATCGAGAGTGAAATTTATGCGAGTGAGTTTATCATGGGACTGTTAGTATTGACAGTGACTTTTATGATATTAACCTCATCAGAAGACTCTTTGTATCGGCAGAGACTTAATGATATTACTTTTATCAGGAGCTTCTTTCTATCGAGAGAGAAGTTTATGATAGTGACTTTATCATTCTTCTCTATTTATCGACATTCAAGTTTATGATAGTGAATTCATCACGGGACTCTTTCTATCGACAGTGAGGTTTATGAGAGTGACTTAATTTGTGGCCTGTTTGTGTCAATAGTCAAATTTCTGCTAGTATATGAATCAGTACTATTTGCATCGACATTAATTGAAAGATAGTGACTCAATGAGGAGAGACTTTATAACGCATCGAAGTTTTGATAATGAATTACTCACTGGACTCTTTTTATCGACAGTGAAGATTTGCTAGGGACTTCCTCAGGGATAAATGAAATGAAAGGGAAAGTGGCAGAAAAAGTTTTAGATCCCCGTGCCCCTTCCCCCACCCCCCGACGAGTCCTTCCCGAAGGAGAGACCCAGTCTGGGGGGGTGAGGCCCGGTTCCCCAGAGTTTCCCCAGCGCCCTCCTCCCTTTGGGCCTGAAGGCACCGAGGGAATTAAGCTTCGGAGAGGGGAAGAGAGGGAGGGGAAGAAGAAAGAAGTAAGGATAGGAGAGACTGAAATAAAGTCAAAGGCTTGAAAGTTGACCAAGTTCGCCTGTGGACCTTCTTAACGTGCGACCAGGACCTCGGTGTTTTTATGTTTTCCTAGCTTTTAATTGTTACAATTTGCTGTATCTGTCCCTGGTGTTAGTGTTTGGACCATCTTTGGATAGCGGTAAAGGAGGAAGATGGTTGAAGTGGGAGGAAGTTGGAGGTTTGCAGAGAGGTGCAAGTTGCGTGGAGGTCCCGCTAATCTCTCTACTATAAACTAATTTTAGAGTTAAGTTCGAAATACGTTAGAGTGAAAATGTATCTGTTTGTTTATTTATGTGGTTTGGTTATTATGTTATGTGTGTATGGGATAGGCGTTCAAACCGTTGTTAGCGTTATTTGTTTTCCTGCTATGTTAATAACTCGAGTTTCTATGATTTTTGTAGCATAATTCTCGTATCTCTATCTGTTGTGCGGGCTCATGTTCCTTGGTTATTTATTTGATTAATTCTCTTCTTTATTCATGTTGCTTTTTCTTTTTCGTTCATTTGCACTTTTTGGTTAGTTTTCTTATTCCTTGTGGGTATCAAGTCCAATCCGGTGAGTTTGTCATTATTCGGGAAATTTTGGTCACAATCGGGTTTCCTTATTTGGTTTACACGTAAATCTCCTCCTCTTCTCTTTGGTCCGATGTATTTTTAGCACTAAAAACAACATGTGTTGTCTTCATCCTACCCCTAATATTTGATTATTTAGTTCCTCTCCTATTTCTTTTTGTGTTTTTTCTATGATTTTTTTTTGCTCTTTTTTCAATTATTTTGCTTAATGGTTTATTTTCGCTTCTATGTGTAAGTCTCGTTGTGTTGTCCTCTCTAATCGTCGTGTGTTCGTAATTATGTATGCTGCCTTATTATTTATACGGTGCATTCTTATTAAATTGCTACTTAAAACCGTATACATGACAGTTGCTGGATATATCAAGGTAGGCTTTATCATGGCCCGGTAGATCTTTTTCTTATTTTTCATGTTAAGATTTCTTAACCTGTAATTTATAACCATTTTTGGTAAAAATTAGGCCTAAAATCTTGCCTTCACCATTATACCTGTATCGCTCTCCATCTAAGTAAACGTCGGATAGTTTTCTACAATACATAGGTAAAATTTTAAATTTATCTTTATTCGTTTTAATTTTCCATTTGCGTTCATACTCGTTTAGATTTTCTCTTTCGATTGCCATTATTCTGTTCTGCATCTGAGGGTTCCAATAAACACAGGGAATTAATTGAGTGAAATCATCTGCGTATTGGATTTTTCACACAGCCCTCGTTCCTGGGTGGGAGAATGTCCGAGGTATACACTGAGTATAGCGAAGGACTTAAACACCCTCTCTGAGCGAGTCCCACATTAAGCTATGTATGCATATCTTTCCATGACGTAGTTGCATAAAATTATTTCCGAATAGTTGTCCATTTCCAGATTTATAATTTGGTGTTGTATGCATCTTTGCCAGAGTTTATCGAATGCTTTCGATACGTCCCGGCATACAATATCTATACTGCATTTCTCTCCTTTCACTTTGCTTATTTTTTTTGCAATCACTCTGAGGGCTATCTCCGTATTTCTGTTCTTTCTGAAGCCGAATTGTTGATTGTTCCAGAGATTGTTTTCTGTGAGATATTCATTTAATCTTGTGTTCAGGATTTTTTCAAACACCTTCGCGATAAAGTCGAGAAGGGATATAGGTCGGAAGGTTAGACCTCCGAAGGTGGTTTTCCCGGCTTCGGTATGAATATCATTTTGGCTATCATATCATTTTAATCTTAAAATAAGACTTCTCCTAATTCCTCATTAAATTTAATAGAATTTAGTTGAAATTATAGCCTCATTTTTAAAGCGAAGTGAGGCGTTGATTATAGTATCCACAGCACTACAATTAATTAGGTTTTGTCTTTGGATTCGAACTTAATGCTTTCAAATTGTTAATACTACTCGGTGTTTTAGATAAGGTTTCGTTGTACTACTTGCTTGTTCCTGAGGCGCGAGCGGAGCCAGCGGGAAGGGGGGCATGGTGGGCGGAGCAACCCCACAAAATCACACCCCGTAGCGTGGCTCGATAATGGCTTCCAGTAACCAAACGCATATACGAATAATCTAAAAATAAATAGTAAGTAAGTACGTAAAATCGTACTAATGGTGTTTTTATGCATTTCTGTCATCATTTACGGCGTCGATTTTGGCGCGGAAAGCAGTTATTTTTAAGATGTTATCACTGCAAATAGAGTGGTACTCAGATGTCTGGTATCTTAAAAATGAGTCCTTTCCGCGCCTAAGTGAAGCCGTTAATGACTACCAGAATGCTAAAAACACCATTACCACTGTTTTTTGGTAAAAAACAAAACAAAAACTGTCTAGGTTTTCTGAAGTTTAACCAAATTGTTTATTTTTTTATACAACCCCCCCAAATATAGATACTTGTGATAGCCTCCCCCACAAATTGGGGTAACTATAAATTTTTAGTAGATTTTTTAAGATTTGGTATAAACTAAAGTTAATTTGTTTGGAGAAATTTCTTAGTGACAATAGTATTTATTTTCACCAAAGTAATTTATTAATTAACACACCGGCGTTGGTTAAATAATGTACTTATATTTTTAAGAAATATTAAACATATAAAACCATTGAATTTAATGGATTTAAATAAATAAAAATAACGGACCTTAATTATAAAAATATGAGAAGTAATTGTTCTTTCAAAATCATTGGATTATTACATCCATTTATTAGGGTCAATATGTGGAGAAAACTCAAATTCTTTTTGATCTGAGCCTCCTTGAGGAAACCTTTTGTATTTCGCTGATAGTATTAACTCAAACATTAGAGTTACGGTTGGAAAAGAACGTAATGCTTCTGGACATTAATATTTCAATTCTTTCTGAGGACCTGAAATTATAGATTTTTTTTAACTAACTTTTATGGGTCAAATTTGAATTCATTTGACTTTTGTGAGGCTTCATACAATTTTTTTCTCTCAAAACACAGAATTTTCGTCGCTACCACATTCGTTTCTCATCAATTTCCATAAAGAAATCCGTTTCTCTGTATATTCTTAATAATAACAGCTTTTTTCTTTCTCTTTTTAAGGAAACGTTAAGAAAACTTCTCACGAATATCTAGTAAGTGAAAATGAATGGCTCCACTGTTCCTAAAGTCATTAGATGTGAATATAAATTCTAGCCTAGCGGCTAGTGTGGAGCCATTAAAAATGAAGAGCGCTCGATGACCTAAGTTCGATCCTAACCTATAATTTTACTCTCATTAAGAGGTAAAAGATCGTTAGGATTTACCTCAGGCAAATACTAACGATGCTATTAAAATAGTATGAACATATTCTTATCTACTCTCCAGGTTCCTGAGAAAACAGACACTAATTAACTGGAAATTTCCCCTCACATCACCTCATTTTAAGCACAATCTTCTAATCTTCTACCAAAATAGGAAAACATCTACCCTTCTTATGAAAAATAGTTGCCTTTCTCTTAAGTAAGTTAATATCATTTACCAATATAACTACAGCGCTATTGACTATGTGCCTCACAACACTCGATACATTGGCATCACTAGCACTATGTTGTAAAGTTGGTTAATTGGGCATCTAAGGAGTGGCGACATCAAGCGCCATTGACAGTGATTCCATGGCATTTCACTTACAAAGATTATGCTTAATGAGAACCTCATCAATTTGCGCCGTGTAAGGGATTCATCTGGACTGCGGATGGCTGAACCTGTCTAATATTCCAGTAGAAGCCAGGTACCAACATTCAAATTATGCCCGAAACAGTCATCCCGACAATACGCAGGAATATTTCTTAACTGCTTGCCTATTTCCTTATGTTTTCTTCAATATAATTCTACGGCTATCCGGTTATCCTTTTATTTCCATACTGCCTCATGTGTAAATTATTCTATGAGTCTTTATAACCATTTCATTTACTTTATTATGTTTTTTTTCGGTGGAAATTCTTCAACATTATATTGAAAATTACCCAAAGGTTCTCTTTAATGCACCCTGATTAGTGATATTTCTTATTTTTGGTTTATTTATGTCTGTATTATTCGCTCCATATCTATCCATTGCAGGTTCAGGGGCCGAAAATAACGGAAAAAGTCAAAAGGCAGAAATAGAATGTATCTTCACTGAAGAAAAACATAAAACAGAGAGCCAAAAGTAATCAAAAAAGGTAACCCGAATTGGAATAAAAAATCATGAAACACAAAATGAATTATAGCCAGAAAAAAGCAGAAATAGAAGAGAAGGAAACCAGTGACTCGAATAAGAATCTAAGGCAAAATGTTCCCCAGTCCATAAAAAGATAACAGTAGCAGATGTTAAACATTATCTCCAAGAACATAAATATGAGGCAGATGACTTGGCCATGAGAATATATGCGGACAAAGCGTATCCAATCTCCAAGAACTTAAATTGATGTCATCCTAAAGTCAATTAAGATTGGGATCTTTGAAAATGGGGTTTCGTCGGCCCAAGCGGACGAAACTAAAGTAAAAAAACCGAATAAAGTTTTACCCAAGAAAAGTTATAACTCTCAACTCGAGTCATTAAAAAAAATAAAAAATAGAAAATGGCCAAAACAGACACTATTTATGAGTAGCAAGAAAGCAAAAACAGAAAAAAAGCAAATGAACAAAACAACCCAAAATAGATAATAACAGCAGAAGAAAACTAAGAATACTATTCATTAACATTAATGTATGGTCAAGAAAGACCGCTACTCAATGCAAACCATTTTGCGAGTTACACTTGAATATTATAATAATACACGAACGCGCATTAACACAGAAACGTTCCAAATGAAACTAGTCGGCTATAAAATTATCTCCCCCAAAACTACCAAAGGGATATTTGTCGGAGTCACAATAGTGTTAAAGTAAGATTTTAGATAGAAAAGAGAGGCTCACGCTGAATTACAATACACACATCACTCAAAATAGCTGCAGGCTACTGATCTCTAGGAAGAAACTACCTGCACTTACGCAATATAATGCAAATTTTTAATTGAAGAAACCCCACTAAGCTCCTAGGCGACCTAAACACCCACTGCTGAGTCAGATAACACCGTAAAAAAACTCAATATGAACCATTTTTAATTTTTACTGCAAAGAAATATAATGAAAGAAGCTGGATCCGATTTCCCCACATACGTATGAAACACCTTAGCAACATTACAAAAAATTACCCTAGGCAGCCAGAAGAAGCCACTTAACATACGCATGTGATCATCCATAGTGCCATGCAGTGGTCACATAGGTATCCTGGTCGAAATTAATCAGGTCCAGATCCAGGTACCTATGTCAAGAAGGAAATCGTATACGAAATCAAAGCGTGATAAATAGCCTGAAAAACTCTTGACCTATGCTCCTATACCATTGGAGGAAGGGGGATCAGAAAACGATAGATGACGAGCTCAACAAGATCGTCAACTCGATTATAGAGGCAGATAAATAGAATAGTCTATCGTATCCTGCTTCATCCAAAATGGAGAGGAGAAATGAAGAGAGAGGCAATACAAATTAATAATTCCTACGAAAAAATAAATAGTTACGAAGCTTCTAACCTAATCTATCGAAGATGTTCAGAGAAAGAAAACGTAAGTTCTCCTCAATTAGAAAAGGAGATATGCCCAAAAAGAGGATGGAAAACAAAATAAAATCTTCATAACAGAAGAGTAACTGCATCAAGGCTGAATGTAAAACTATCAAGCGAACAAGAGAAACAAGACAGAGAAGAAGTGGAAGGCATATTTGAAGGTCTAGGATGAATGTATTTTTCATCCAGCCTGAAGATAATTCCAAATTCGTCGCTGATATGAAGTAAATGGTGGAAGAAGAACTAAAGGATGAAGTACACCGGATATTTAAAAAGACAGCATCAACTTATGAGAGTGAGAACAAGAGACCTACGATGCAAGAATAAGGTGAAAGAGTTAAAAAGTGCATAACGAAATATATAAATATATATATATATATATATATATATATATATATAAAAAAATATATATATATATATATATATATATATATATATATATATATATATATATATATATATATATATATATATATATATATATATATATATATATATATTCAAGAGGAGTGGCGAAGCCGCTCCTCCTTACATCAAGGGCTTGCGGTTCGCAGGCAGAGCTTCGCTTTGTGGTGTAGGAAATATTTTCCCCTAGCAACTTAGTATTGGTCTTAAAAAGATTTCCAATACCTATCTCGTAATAGTTTACTTTTCGTTTAGGTTTATCCCGATCCATGTTTATTTTCTAGGCCTAGAAGCAAGAAAAAGCTTTGATAGGAATTCTTTAAATATACGAAAGAAGAAAAGATTCTGAGAGTTCTTTTTTTTCTCTCAATTTTTTTTCTAGAAAAAATTCTAAAAAAATATCCACTTTAATATACAAAAAAAACCTCTGTGGGCTTTTTACCTAGGTGATTCCTATACTAAATTTCTAACAGCTAAAAATATGCAGTCCTGATAGAAGTTTTGGATGATATATATATATATATATATATATATATATATATATATATATATATATATATATATATATATATATATATATATATATATATATATATATATATATATATATATATATATATATATATTTACATATATATATATGTATATATATATATATATATATATATATATATATATATATATATATATATATATATATATATATATATATATATATATATATATATATATTAGACTGGCCCAAAATAAAAATTCTTGGTCTCACCCCTGGATATGGTGGAAAATGCACTGTACAAATTAGCAGCATAATAATAGTTTGTAGTGCCACAACGAACGTTAGTTTCACACATATTAATAATATGTGCAAAATATGAAAAATAGTATAAAATTAGTAATTTTTTTGTCTTTTTCAGAGTAAGTTTACCTAAATATAAATTAATAGTTGTATTATGTAAAGAGCTATACTAAGTGCATTTTAAGTTTCATTATCATCCTATAACCTGTGGTGTTATAAGGTAGGTACAAAGGACAAATAAGCCTAATTTGTAGTCTTGTAGACGCCTGGTGTCGCGTTTTATTGTCTCAGCAGCACATCCGTTTCCATTTGGCAATTACCAATATCCTACTTAGTGTTGTGTGACCCAGTGAAGAGTGGGCATTATTTCAGTGTGTATCTGTGTTTAACAAATTCTTTCCGGAATATAATTGACATGTTAAGTTCAAATAAAACAAGAAGTAAAACCGAAGTATGACCTTTTGGAGAAACAATTGATGCAATTTAAACCACAAACCTCCATCAAATGGGAATATATTAAGACGGTTTTTCTCCTTACCACTATGCCAAAAGAATATAAAAGAGTCCTGTAACATTATATATTCAGAAATATATGAAATCTGGGACAAAACAGAAATACCAACTAGAGACAAACAGCATGAGGACACAAAGATTCAGAAGAAATATGAGCAATTCAGAACACTCCGAAAATCTAAGTCAAGGCGCGTTCAAACTGAAAAATATTAAAGGAAACTGCATTCTAAGAAGCTTCAAATGATTTGTTTGACATAGCTCATGCTAACGCACTCGAAATGATAACCATTGAAGAAGATCATTTATTTTACAGGTTCAGAAAGAGAAAGGTAGACAAGGCTATATAGGTACTGTTGAAAATAAACAGTAAAGAATGAACACAAAAACTGCAAAGCAAGTGAAGAAGAATCGCAGCGAATTAAACGAGAATTGCGTAGAAAAGTAGATTTGTCAGTTGTTCTCCTAACAGGTAGCTCAAGCAGCAAAAAAATAGCAGTTATAAGGCAGAGCCAGGTCCATCTAATCGACCAAGAAAGAGAATATTTAGAGGCCAGTAAATTATTTTACCTGACTTAGTGGCTACATTAGACAGCACAAAATCAGTGATCCTCATGCAATGATGGTGGTCTCAGCAGCAGCATTAGCTCTTGGAAGAGATATTGATAATATAAACATAAGTAGAAATACACTGCTAAAAAAAAGAAAAGAGCTGCGTAAAGAAATAGCAGATAGATGAAAGCAAACATTCTCTACAGCTACACCTCTTACACTTCATTGGGATGGCAAATTAATACCTGATTTAATTGTCACTGGAAATAGAGATAGACTGCCTGTGTTTGTGTCTGGTGGTGGTAACTCTAAGCTTTTTGGAATACCGTAACTAACGTCAGGAAAACTTTATTGATTTTGCTGAAATAGCAAAGCAGTTCTGGAGTGTCTTCATGATTGGAATATTGAAAACAGTGTTGAAACCATGTGTATGACACCACTACTAGTAACACTGGTTCTAAGAAAGGTGCATGTGTGAGAATAGAAACGAAACTGAAGAGAGGTCTTTTTGCTTTTGTTTGAAAGCATCACGTTCATGAAATAATTGTGTCCGACGTATTCCAAAAGTGTTTTGGTGCTTCATATGGACCAGGAATTCAATTATTCAAGCGTTTCCGTGATTCCTGGAAGAATATCAACACTTCATCGTATGAAACACATAATATATGTGTTTCTTGGAACGAAGCTGTGCTTAGTTTTTGTCAACAAGAGTTGAAATGTTATCAGCCTCGAGCAGATTAGAAAGAACCTTTGAAACTATCTTTTGCATATTTAGGGGGTGTCACAGAAAGCCTTTCCTTCCAAAAACCTGGAGCAGTGTATCAAGTACGTTGGATGGCTAGGTTATTTATTCAATTTGAATTTTACTCTTCAAGTTACAATTTAAAATGATCAAGAAAGAACAGACATCAGTCGAGCGGTTTGCACAGTTTGTTTTACAGTACTACGTTTCCGACTGGTTTACATCTTCAACTGCATCTACTGTACTGCTCAAAAAAGGACAGAATATTTTCAAAGTTTCTAAGTATCTGAAGATAAAGAACTTGCTTCTGTACACAGGAGAGCACTTCGTCGTCACCGCTGGTATCTAAGCGAAGAACTTTTGTAGCTTGCCTTCATGGAAGAATGTGTCACTCTAGATTTGAAGAGAAGGAGGGCTGCAGCATTGGAGAAGCCTGGCTCACAGCATAAACAGAAACGATATACACTGGGATAAAAAGAGAGTATTTCAGACAAAACTCTTTCTGTAAAAATTGTTAGTCATTGCCAAAATTAGCTTTACTGTGTACCGAAAACCAATCCATTCTAACTCTTAGATCCATTCATTTTCTCATCATGATATTAACATTAAGTGAGCCGTTGCATCAGGTATGTTTTTGAGAGCACTTAAGATATCTGACCCTTGCTTTCAAGAAGACGAGATTACATATATAACCTGCTGTTTTATTAAATTAAATTATCCACACCACCTGACTAATAAAAGTTTATCTAAAGCAAAATCTACTCATTACGGTCCCAAGGATAAAAAAAAATTTAGTAATACAAAATGTCTATCCCTCCCTTTTTCTCCCCTCCTTAAAGGAGTGAACAAAGTTATTTTCCCAGGACTATCACTTTTAAATACCCTTTCCTATCCTTAAATTTTTCCCTTAGGCCAAGCCCGTAGATCAGCCAAATGAAGCAGGTGTATATTTAATCCCGTGTGGCTCTACAAAGTGTCCCTCATTTTACATAGGAGAGACCGGAAGAACCTTAACAAAACGAATTTATGAACATGCACGTGATGTCAGACGAGGCAGTAACACATCCAGTATTTTTAATCATATTAGCAATTTCAACCACCAAATTGACTATTCAAAGGCACAAATCATATACAATGGTAAAGATTTCCGTAAAAGAAAAATAGTAGAATTTCCCAATTTTAATTTGTCAGATGGGCAATTGAAATGCAGCCCCATTCCCGTAACCTCATTGTAAACAGCTTAGTCAACGATTTTAGCTTTACTCGCCCTGATTAATGACCTTTTTTCCCCGTTTTGTGTTTCTTTGTGGTTTTGTCTTTTTGATTTTTCTGATCTATACGCTATTTATAGACATTTGTAACAATTGCATTCTCAGTATACGACTGAAGAGGTTATGATAAACTACATACTGAAACTAGTCTGGTAAATTAAACTTTTGGCATAAATATATATATATATATATATATATATATATATATATATATATATATATATATATATATATATATATATATTATAATTTCAGAGTAAAGGTGAGGACACAATGGACGCTCATGTACATGTGATTTATTTGGTATTAAGGAACAATGTTTAGGGAGTATCGCCCAACTTCAAGTTCCAAAATGATAAAACAATAAAAATACGGTGAGATAATGTTAAATTCTTATATTCAGTAAATTTATTAAGAAGTCATAAAATCAGTTAAAACAAGGACAAGTTGCAATATTCCCATAGGGAGGGGCGTAAAAAAATTTAAAGGCTAAATTAATGCAATTTGATTAAACTAGAAAAACTAAGTAAAATAAATTAGGCGAGTAAAAATATATGAACCAAAAATTATCAACAAACAAACATTATAGAAAAGACATCTATTAAGATCGTATTAAGATAAAAATTATGATAAAGTAAAAGACCATATGGTAAGAAATTACGATATATAATACAAAAAGTTAAGAAAATTAAAAAAGGACTAGAAGAGATTTAAACATGCACTATTAAAATTTAGCAAGTTAAGTCCATGTCGATAGGGAAAAAAATAATAGATAACACAGGGATTTAAAACACAAGAGTATCAAACGAAAAAGTATTTCAAGGCATCGATCAGATGTAACCACTAATGAAACCCAGAAACAAAAAGAGAAACAAAAATAAATTATTACCGATGAAGTTCAGGTGAAATCATGAAATGAAGAAATTATAACGGGAATGGCTTGAATAAGAATGTGGTTTTGCTTGGTCGGTTGGTGAATAGGAGAAAGTTGGTTGGTTGTTAACTGAAGTAATTATAATTAAGAAATGAGAAGGGGGACAGTGGTATTATTAATCTTGAGTGTAGGAGATTTCGTCTTTATCAGTAGGGATTCCAAAATTATAACATCGTTATTGCAACCAATTATTTAGAAATTCCCGATAGAACATTCTGTCTTGCATTGTTTGATATGATTTCAAATTACAGAATCCTCCCTCCTCGACATATTTTTCCAGTGCGATGGCTTATTTCCTTGTGAGAGTAAAACCTCTCGTTTAATGAGCAAACCGTACTACTAATATAGGTTCATTACAGATAGCAAGTACAAGTAAAAGCGGAAACAATATGGCTCCTCTTCTCCATAGGAATTTTGTCTTTTGACGAGAGGAAACTGCTTAAGGAAAGTGGGTTGACAAAAGTGGTTTTGAAGTTAGTATGAAAAAAGTATTTTTTGTGTGATTTGTTACATTTTTTAGTGAATAATTTATTGAAGGGACCCATTTCAGGTACTACGAAAACAATGCAACAAATTACTGAAAAAATGCTTCTTTCATACTAACTTCAAAATAACTTCTGTTAACTCTTAATTTCTGGGAACCTGGCTAAAATACCTACATATTTGTAATGTAAGCACTTGCCTTTCCTTCCAATAACTCCTATAAAGCAACGTAAAATGATATACACTCGAGAAACTCACTCTTTGTACATCCATATAACAGTCCATAAGGAGCAATGCCTGTAATTTGGGAATGTTTTTTCTGTGGTAAGGGAATCAAAAAATAAGATTTAACCAAAGTGGAACTCCTTTTACTTTACTTTAAATTCCATTCTCAGATTTTTCTAAACACTTCTTCCTTGAAAAATAGAAATTCACCTCAAATCAGGCGTTCTCTCTAATTCTTTATCAAATGGTTAAATTCTTATTCGAAAAAAAGAATAAACGAACGAATAATTTCAAATTAAGTATAGTGTGGTAGACCAAAATAAAAAGAAATAGGAATATAACAACATATCAAAGATTCCAAAGGGCTGAACAAAAACTGATTTTAAAATGAACTTATTTTTACCAACGATAAAAACTCATTTAAATTAAAGAAATTCCGGAATGTAAAGTTTAGACATTTGGTCGATGATGTGGAGCAGTTTCCAGATGCGTTTTCTGCGTCATCGGAACAAGATTCCTTAAAAAGGATCTTGTCTCATGAGACGTAAACTCGCTCAATGATTTTGACTCTAATGAATTAATGATAAAGCTCTTGATGCAAGAATTTAGAGGATTACTAAATATTATTTAGTTATTAAACACGAACGAATAAGTCTTTGCTTGAAACTGTTTCAATATAAACTGGTGATTTTTTAAGGGAAGAAAAAAATCATGGTTATTGCCATCGCTTCCTAAAGAAATGAATACTTTAGCAGATCATGGAATGAGGGAGCACTCAACTTTTGGGGTCTGTCCATAATTATCCCAGATATAAAGTGCCCCTTATTAGAGAGACTGACAGAAAAAAATATACTGGTTATTGAAAAGCCCAGTTAAACTCGTTACAACGGTTTCAATAAAGGACACAATGATAGTTTTGCTGCATATTTTCTATACTATGTTGAAGCTACTCTTGTACGACCACTTCACTCAATTTTACTCCCTTTGGACATTTCTCTTTCAGTAAACATGGTTCAGTCTCTTCCAATGACAATTCTCCCTTACTTTATGACTTATGTTTTAATAGACTTCACCTCACTCCCTCATCAATTCATGACTTAGTCCTTTTCTTGCCGCGTGAAATAATACCATCTAGCATCTTCCTGTATTTCCTCAGGAAATACCATCTTCCGGTTTTTCCTCATACTTTTTTATTCATTAAATCAAGAATCCAAATATTTCAGTTGTTTAATTCAAATCGATCTTTTCTTTCTGTTTTCCTTTTCATCGGATTCAAAGTGGAAGTAAGAAACTCAAGCACTTTATTTTCGTTCCAGTTTGCACGCCTCACCTATTATTGCCTTGCATCTGTTTGCTAGATTTTCCTCTCTTTATAATCAACTGAGTAAATAGCGAACTTTTAAAAAAGCTTCATAAGGAGTTAATTATGAAACAACTCAACAACTAAAATATTATATTTTTATGAAGAATTTCTTTTTGCATCTTTCGGGAAAAACGGAGGGATTTAATATGTTAATTAAGATGGATTCGCAAACTTATTGTGTTAGAATATATTAGTAAATGGGAAGAAAAAAGAAATGTGAAAAACTAAAGCATTTAAATTTTATATATTCTCTTGAAGTCAGTTTTATTATAGATTCTTTTGGAATAATTGAGATGGGAATCAGATTTTAGTTTGAATGGTTTTCCGGGAGAGAGAATCGTTAAAAGAGTTTCATGGAGTTCAGCATCTTTTTGCGAAATCTTTAAATGCAGATTACTTTAAATGAAATTCAACACACACACGCACATATATGAATATATGTAATACCAATATAAATATACATATTTCTCCTAAAACTATTTTACAGCGAGTTTAATAGCATCCCGCATTCCTCTGAGGTTTCGTTTTCAATTTCATAACAGTATATTTTTATTGCTTTTCCGAGTTGTTTAGGACTCGAATATCGGGCCACTTTCTTAGACCTGCCCACACATTGCATGAGCCAGTGAATAAAGTGACAAAAGACTGCCAGTGGTTTATGCGAAAGATTGAGGGACAGTTTTGGCTGAGTTGATGTGAAAACTTCTACCATTTGTTTATATTCTACTCGAAATAAATATACTCGGGCCATATGCATCTAAACAGTCTCAGAGTCTCATCTATCGAAAAGATGTGATATTACCGACCGAAGTGGTTTGAATAAATTTTTTTTTTTTTTTAGATTAGGGTAGAAATAACGAAATGTTTATTCACCCTCTTCCACAACACTGGCACAAAGGAGTAAAAATAACTGAACGAAAAATGAGAAAATACGGGCTTTTGGAATTTTGTCCTAACGACGAAAATTAAGAAAGACAACAAAATGAGGAATGAAAAGAGACAGTAACATGAATAGAAACAAATACCTTGAACTGAAATAGAAATTGGTATGACCTATGTTGTGATCCGGTAACTATTCATTTCTATTTAATTTAATATAAACAAAGGAAGAAAGTAAGAGTACGAGGGTAAATGGCCCCAAAACCTTTGGACATAGATTGTAGTGGTTGCATGGCGGTACGATGGTACTTACCTAATTTATAGAAGTAATAGTATGGTATATAAAAGTACATATTTTAGATAGAGTACATAATATATATATATATATATATATATATATATTAAGGCGTTTGGCAATATATACAGCCGAGAACGATAGGGCAAACGGCCCGAGAAAGAGAGTTCGTTATATTGGCATTCCGCTCTTCCCGAACATCTTCCACAGTGGAAGATGGACTCAGTCAGTAGAAGATCCATTGACTGACTTCGTCTTTTTCGTAATGAGGAAAATAGATGTGAAAGAAATAGATGTTTCAGGTCCGTCCATACCGTCTACTACCCATAGCAAGGGAAGAATAGAAGCAATCGCCGATCGACTCCTCCCCCATTTCACACTGTCCTAGATGTTCCGGTGGCAGAAGGGGCGGCAGGGGCCGTAGGGATAAAAGAGTAGAAGGTTGAGATGAAAAGTGGTTAAAAAGAAACTATCGTAGGAGCGAAGATGATAAGTTCGGCGATCAGATGATAGAATGCATTACTTCCATTGTTTTGGGCCTAGTGATTAACGTGGAATGCGAAACCCACTTAGTTCCATTCTATTCCTTCTTTATTTGTTGCTCTACTGGTGTGTTTTTTCATTTTCTTTATAATTTCCGAGAGAGCCTAATCTTTGTCACCTTTGTCTTTTCTTATTCATGTATGTATGTGCTGTAGCATCCATGATGTTGAGTGAATTTTTGTTTCGATCTACTGCCGTTCCTCTGTGGTCTATGGTAAGTCTTGGAGTTTGTACTGAATGTATAGTTTGCATGTTTTGTGCAATGAAATGAAATGGAATGAAAGTAAGAGTGGGGGAAAAGATAGAGATAGTCGTACTTTTCCTTCACCCTCACCTTGGTTTCGGATGAGAAACCATGGCTGTAGTGGGGGCTAGGGCGGAGATGTGGGTGGGGGGCGGGTCTCCTATACTACTCGTATGACTTCCAAAGTACTCCTCCAACAGAATCGTGTTAGGCTCTTAGAGAAAGCGTTTAGAGTGGAAGAGAAAAGAAGAGGAAGAGGCAATGTTAGGTAGTTAGAATTGAAGTAAAAGATATGAAGGTTCACAAGATCACGATTCGGGATCTTTTACTTTTTTGAAGGCTGTATAAAGTTAGAGGTAGGCTACATCAATAAAATATTAATTTGTTATACTACAATTTTCACAGTTTTTGAATATAACTAACTACTATATGTAACTAAACATCAGTTTAAAAATGAAAAGGAAATATTATCAATTCTAAAGTTAACTAATCTTTTATTGACTTTGTTGCGAGTACTTTTTGTAGGCAAGCAATAAAATGATTTATTCTGAAAAATTTGAATTTAGTCAGTATTCCGCATTTAATGGCCAAGAAGAATACAGGTTCCCCACTCTTGACCTAAATGGTCAATGGACCTACACCTTTATGTGGGATCTCAACCACGCTAATTTTGTTTTTGACCTATTTCCTTAGCCTTTTTGGTGTCCCTGTCCCATGTTACATGTTTTTAGCCTGAGCGTGGATACTGAAAACAAGGTCTGCTGAACAAAAAGTCGCGTGCCCTCACTTTTCTGATTTTTGACGTTACGACCTTTAAAACTTTCAATAATTCCCGGAATAACCTTGGGAGTACCTTGGCAATTCTATTATTTGAAAAAAATATATAAACAGCTTAAGGGTTTCAAATTTCGTTAGAATTGGCCGAATAGTTATGATGTTATTGCCCCTAAAATAATTCCTGAGCTAAGCTTTGGATAACTTTGAAAGTTATATTATTTCAAAGAAAATGTAAAACAATATATCATTTTCAAATTTTGTTAGAATCAGCCGAATACTTATAATATAATTGCCAAAAAGATTATCCCGGGTTGTTTTTTAATGTAGTTTGAAGATGTGCTTGATATTTTTACTGTCAGTTCATAAATTCAATTCTTTTCATCTTGAGAATTATCTATTTGTTCTTTATTTTATTTAGGAGTAAAAATTATTTTATTTGATGGCATTGAAACATTGGCCTACTTATACTCGTAGTAAGCAACTATCCTTCATTCACCGTCTTGTTGCTTTTACTTATTAATATGCCTATTTTACTAAAGTTAATCTAGAAAGCAAACCTGATGTGGTCCAAAAGAAGTAATCAATTTACTTTGACCTTTAATGAAAGCAAGTTCTTTCACAGAGATCTTCATCTCCAAAGGGGATTTAAGTTAATTTGAGTTTCATTTTTGTAACCGGGGGAGCCAAATTCACGGCGAAAAACAATTTTACACTTGCGCCTGAGCATATCAATGGATTTCTCTAGTTTTGTAATGAAAGTGTCTTAGTCCTGTAGCTTTCTCCTAAGGGTTATGTTTTTGGCCTGTGCCAGGAATTGTTTCCTCGTTACAACTTTTCCAGCACTTTAAGGTAAATATCCTCTGCAAGATTGGCTGCTAGATTGTTTCTCGCAGCTACATTTCAAAACGTGAATCAGAGATTGAAATTGAGATGGAAACAACTCTACTATTTTATATTTAGGTGTTCAAATGTGTGAATGTCGCTAGTCTTGTCCTAATTTTAAAATCAATTGTAGGTCAAGTTACACTAGTAGGATGGTAGTACTGAATGGTACGTAATCATCAGCAAACTGATGAATATGTTTCAAAGGTGAAATAAGAAAAAAAGTGAAATAATTATTAATATAATAATAGTAATTTATTTCCCCAAGATGAAACATATAAGCAAGTAGAACTAAAATTATATTAAGATAAAAAAAATAACTTTAGAATTCATAAGTAGGCCGCAAGTTTTGAGCACAACTCATTTATGTAATTAGAACGCTGAAAAGATTTACACACATTAATAGCACAGTGTTTCATAGTATAACATATAATACCATAGATACTTAGAGCAGAGTATATAATAGAATATTATTGCATATCATAGTATAGCATAACACAGCATTGCATAAAATAGCACAGCATAGTGTAGCATAACATAGTATAACATAGCATAATATATTATAACATAATATAGCCTACCCTTGTACATTATATATTAGCATAGATTAGCAGAGTATAGCCTAGCCTACAATAGCCTCGCATAGTGTAACCTATTCTAAACTTGCCTTGTAGAGTATAGCATATTATAGCCTAGTCTAGTCTGGCAGATTATCGGCCGAATAGCTATAATGGTTTCGGCAAAACAAAATAATTCCTGGGGTATCCTTGAGAGGACTTTACCAATTATATCATTCGAAAGAGAATGTCAAATAAAAATAAAGCAATTATATCATTCGAACGAGAATGTAAAACAACATAAGGGTTTCAAATTTCGCTAGAATCAGCCGAATAGTTATGATGTTATTGCCAAAACAACTAATTCCCGGGTTAACCTTGAGAGGACTTTGCCAATTATATCATTCGAAAGAGAATGCCAAACAACATAAGGTTTTCAAATTTCTAATATTTATGAAGTTATTTCGAAACAAAATAATTCCCGGGCTATCCCTGGGAGGACTTTGAAAATTTATATTTATATTTAAAGTTCAGAATATGTATTGTGGGAAAAATGTGTGTGCTTTAGGTAGTTTGCGTTTATGTTCATTGCGCAAAGTTTAGGCGCTGAACGAGTTGTTATCATTTTTTGCTATATGTAATTGCTGATAACACTGGTCTGCGTCAAAAATGTACCTTAGATTTTCTATAGAGTTTCTTAATAAAATTGACCTCCTAAATCCTAATCTGTCATCCATTTTTCTTTATCACCTCCAGTTTTTGCGATACAGGGGGTGATAATAATTTTATAGTTTATACATCTCCTATATTACATCAAATTTCAATAGTTTTTGCACTGCTCTATTCGCAGTAAATTTTGTGTACATTTTAAGTAATTATGCAAATAGGTATATATTTTGCAGGTTAAAAATTGCTCAGCATTATAATAATAGGAATAATAATAATAATAGTGGTTGAGTTAAAAATGAACAGAAAATGTAAGAATAGCTCCGACAGATTTTGCTATGTTTGCGGCAAAGTGACTTTTCCCGAGCAGCAAAGTACAATCGCTCCTGTAATTAAATCTTTGTATCATGCATATTTTGGAGTAAGGCTAAGAGATCAAGATAAAAGTTTTGCACCACATATCTGCTACAAGGAATGCTACATAAGTTCAAGACGCTGGAGTCAGGGCGAAAAGAAGTCCCTCTCTTTTGGTGTTCCCATGGTGTGGAGAGATGGCAAGGACCACACTACAGACTGCTCTTTTTGCACGACAAATCTTAAAGGTGAGCATTGTATCAAGTACTTAAGCTTTCTGTATTATACTGGCTCCTGAAAATGTCATTAATATGCAAAGACTTAGCATAAAATTAAAATCTAACATAGTTCACTTCAGTATGAACATATCCTTTACTAAACATTTATGTACTATCTGCAACTCCAAATCAATTCCTTTATGTAATATGCAATTATATTTTCCACAGGTATAAATAAGAAGAATAAACATAGTGTGGCATATCCGGATGTTCCTTCTGCCATCACACCCCTGCCCCATGGCCCAGGAGTTCCTATACCTTCTTCCCCTGAACATATAGAGGTACATGAAGAAATTAATATGGAAGTTGACCAAGATTATGACACATCTGAGTCTTATCAGGTTTCCACACATGATATGGCCGCAAGACCATTCAATCAAGTTCAGTTAAAGGACCTGACCAGGCATCTGGGGGTTTTAAAGGCGAATACACAACTTCTTTGCTCTCGACTTCATAAAAGTAATCTTTTCGCTTAAGAAACAATATTTAGGGGGGGGGGGGGTACAGAAATAGAGAACAAGAGTTTCGAAGCTATTTTTACAGCATTCTTCCAGCTCTTAAGTATCTGCGCAAATATTAAAGGACTTGTTGAGGCCCTTGGAAATCCCTACAACCCATTAGAATGGAGACTGTTCATAGATTCCTCCAGTAGAAGTTTAAAAGCTGTGTTACTGAATATTGGTAACAAGATAGCTTCCGTTCCTATAGGCTATTCAATCCAACATACTGAAAGTTATGAAAATATGAAAAAATTGCTGGATGTAATAAATTACTCTAGCTATAAGTGGAGGATATGTGGTGACTTAAAGGTAAGATCATTTTACACTTGGTATTTCTTAGCTTTTTGATATTGACATTTTCATTTTTAATTGTTAATACTTGTATACACCTTTTGGTCAACTTACATTTTACAAGAATGCAAATCTGGAAAGCATGAGTCATTTTTGAGTTATATTTTTTGTTGAAGTGTGTCCCTATAGGTTAATGCATCCTATTGGGTTAATGGGAAACTTATCCTAATTGAGGAAGGTATACAACACAACTAAATAAACTCAAAATAAGATGTACATATATCCAATTAGTTCCAATACGATGATTTAATGCATCGGCATACAGGATTTTTTAGTACATATTCATATTCTTATTGTTTTAAGAAATATTACTTTGAATTTGTTTTTAGAAATATTATACTGAACTTACATACCGTGCTAAATTTTTTTCAGGTAGTGTCTCTTACGCTTGGGACGCAAACAAACTACACGAAGCATCCCTGTTTCCTATGTTTATGGGACAGTCGTGCAGATAGTATGCACTATGAGAAGAAGGTTTGGCATCCACGAGAAGCATTTAGAATTAGATCAAACAATGTGATAGCTGAACCTTTAGTGTCTCTTTAAAAAATACTCCTCCCTGCACTGCATATAAAGCTTGGCATAGTGAAAAATTATGTTAAAACCCTTAATAAAGTAGGCCAAGCTGTAAAAGTTCTTCTTCAAAAATTTCCCCAAATCAGTGACGCTAAGCTCCATGGGGGAATTTTTGATGGACTTCAAATCAGGAACTTGATCAGCAATTTGATGCATCAATGAAGGACATAGAAAAAGATGCCTGAAAAGCTTTCAAAGCTCTAGTTAACAATTTAATAGGCAAAAAAAGAAGCCTAGAAGAATATGTTGCCCTGGTCAATCAGCTCTTAACAAGTCTCAAACATTTGGGAGCTCGAATGTCTATAAAGATACACTTTTTACAGTCCCATCTGGATTATTTTCCCGAAAACTGCGGGGATTACAGTAAAGAACAGGGGCAAAGATTCCACCAGGACATAAAAACAATGGAATCCAGGTACCAGTGTAAATGGAACGGAAACATGCTTGCTGACTACTCTTGGTGTTTGAAGCGTGATGCACCAGATTACAGGCACAAACGAAAATCGTCAAGGGCGTCTGTTCTTCGAGATTATAATTATTTTCTTTATTATGTTGCATTCTTTTATTTTTTGTTTATTAAAAGAATTATAGTTTACATACGTGTATTCCTGTTTATATGATATAACAGTAATAATGCATTATTAGATAGAGAAAGTTGTTTTTTTTTTAAAATTTAGAAAAAATGAGGTAATCTCAATGAAAATGGTGTATGGTGTACTGAGAAAATCTGACCTGATTGAACAAAAATACATTCACTTTTGAGCTCAGGAGGTTTAATTCATTAAGAAACCACAAAGAAATCCTAGGGAACATAAAAAAAAATTTCAAACGCAGGTCTGTGTAATAAATAGTTCTCGTATTTGTTGCATTTTATCTATTAATTCGTATTTTCTATTTGTTATTTGTTTTTCTTAAATATGTTTTGTTGTGGGTAATTTTTCAAAATTGCTTATAAGCCCTGATTCGAGAGTTTTTATCGTATTGTGGTCATCTTGATGTCTCATTCCTTTGATCCTTAGGTTTTAAGTCCAGGAAAATTTGAGAAGAAAAAGTATAAAGTAGGAGTAGAGTGAATATTGGTTATTAGATAGAGTGGTTAAAGTAAATGAGTTGAGGTTCGGTTGTAGTTACTGGGGGACCAGAAATCTCTTTGGTTCTTTATCTTCGTTCATATTTATTTATTCACGTTTATTTGATATGTGAAGGCTCTCTTACCTGTATTATTATTTAGTATTTATCTTCTATCTTGTTTGATTATCTAGCACTTGCTTTTCGTTATTTGTGATTTTTCTTACAATATTCAGCGCTTCCCTTTGGTCCGCATTTCTTCTGGCACTGTCTCCATCTTCCTCCCCATTATCTTAGGTTGATAGGTTCTTCTCAAATTTCGCGGTGCGACTTATATTCCAAATTTCTGTTTTATTCCTTACGTGGATCTTTCTGCCTACCATTTTTTGCTTGTGTACTTACCATCATTGGGTACACGACTGAAGAGTCATAGCCTAATTTATATTCTTATTTTTTATGAAGAATTTTAGTTTGAAGATTATTCTTAATTCACCTTTCGCTATTTCCATTCTCTCACGTGTTTTCTGTAATCATTAGAAGTAATATTTAGGCCAACTAACTTACTTACCTTTGGTGACTTATCTGCATCATTACCCGTCGACTTAACCCACGAACGCATTTTGCACATTTAAATGGGCGCAATTTATGCATTTTTCGTTTTGTTGTAAATTTTAAAGTTTCTCTTTAAATAATTTTTTCTATGACTACAGGCTCATAGAAAACATTACAATTTCATATGGCAACATCAACTATCGAATGCATACGTAAACATACTATTTATACTATTTATCGTTAAGTAAAGTTACCAGTGTTGCTGAACACTTAGAAAATGTCTACCAGAAGGTAAGTTCCATGTTATAACTATTACTATGACCAATAATTTACTACTATTTACAGTTACTACGGTACTCATGTGATTATTTAATGATATGGACTCCTAAACACTGCCTGTAGTTTTAATAATATAATTTTGTGGCTGATTTACTGTAGCTTAAATGGGCACAATGGGGAACAATATTTCACTTTATACCAGGTATTCTTAGTTTCACAGTACCTTTTGTTTAATCGTTTGTGTTACTTAGCCCTAATATTCAGAAATGTTATGTTAGGGTTATAATAGGATACTGGTGGAAGTAGCTTATCCGAGAGCACAATACACCTGCACCCAGTATCTCGGACGAGGCTGGAATTATGGCAGTCGTTTACTGTATCAAACTTGAATTGGAGGCCACCAGGGTTACTCTTATTGAACAAAAACTTCACCTGGAGGCCAGATGAACCAGGTTCACTTGACGCAGGAGGAGATTCTAGCGGAGAGGGGGTTTGAGAAGGGGTGGTACTCATACGGTGCACCTGGTGGGAGAAGTCATTTCCCAAATATGAGTTCGGAGGGCAGTTATATTTCATGTCTCCTTCGATTCCGTTCGAAAAACACACGACTCGCATCCTGGGGAACGTTGACGAAAGGGGTTTACAAAAGAAGGTTCAATCTTCCTGTTTGACGGGTGGTTGGCTGGATTTTGATTAAGCCGGGCTGGTTACCTTAAAGAAGTGGGAAATGAATTGGGGATTCTTAATCTGCGACTTGTAGGACGCTAGTTCTATCTTCTTCTCTTCTTTAGGGTAACAGTTGTGGCTGGAGGCATATACGTCTGCCTCCTCGACGCAGTCTTTGAAGCTGGAGCATCTTTTGTCTTTAATAAAAGACTGGATTTTCGATGAAAGTGATGACAGAATTTGATCCTTCAGGTGAAGTCTATCCATGCATCGTAACTTTGGGGCACTTTTGAAGCGTTCAACAAAAAATTAAGAAGTCTTTGCAAGGTAAAGTCGAATTATCTGAAGTTCAGTATGAATTGGATTCGGCACTGTCTGAATTTAACGCAGTAGAAATTGGGAGTCATGTTGCTCCAGAAAGCAGTTCCGCCTTTAACGTGGAGTAGTCACTGGTTGCTTCTGCCGTAAGGGAGATGAAAAAAAATTCTCATGTGGGTGTTTAGAAGGGGCAAACATCTGGCTACGCCTTCCGATTCTATATTCCAATTATTTGCCTATTTACCTCAAATATCTTCTCAAATTGTGTCAAGTAGGAGGCGAAGTCTTCCCCTTCTTTAAACACTGACAATTGAACTGATACCTGATGTTGCAGGGGGGGCCCAAAAGTGATAGATAGGGCCACATTTCTCGTTCTCGAAATCTCTAGTTCCTGTGCACGAAGTTCTCTTCTTTCTTCTCTCTCTTTCTCTTCTCTTCTTTTTCTCTTTCTCTTCTTTCTTCTCTTTCCCTTTCTTCTCTCTCTTTCTCTTCTCTTTCTTTTCTCTTCCTCTTCTTTCTTCTCTCGCAGTCCTTTCTTTTGCCCCTATGTAAGACCTCCGATCTTTTCCCGATAGACTCAATGATTCTCCTTGGGCTTTGAAGATCACAAATGTTGGGTTTTCTACCCAAATTTCTCACACCAATGAAAACAACCACACCAAAGGAACCAGCTTAATTTGTACGAAGTGATCGCATAAATGGCGGTAATCACGCAAAATACCACTAAAATACCACTCCAAATTTGATTAAAATATCGATCGTCTATCTAACAGTTGCCATTAATTAAATGAGAAGATTATTGTTTCCTCGTAATCCTCAACCACCAATTTTAGAAGCCTTATAAAATAATCCTTATTAATGACCATTAAAGACCTGACACCAGTTTTAATATTAATATGTTGTAGAATTCAGGTACCCCGAACCTGATCCCTTTTGGCTTCCCCTACAAAGATGTAGGGAAGGAAGGACGAGCGCCCCAAATTAAGAAGAGATTTCCTTAAGTTCGATGCGATTTTAAATACCAAAAACGAATTAATCGTCGGCCGGTATTGCTACTATTTGATTAGGTTTTGGTGGTTGGAGGATTTAAACAGGAAAACAAAATTAATCATTAATCTTATGCAAACACTCGTTACTAAATGAATGAAATTGAAATGACAAGTAGGACTCGTCTTAGCCATACTAGGCTCCATAAGTACACTAATTACCCGAGGGAAAGCAGGAGGCGAATACGAGGTGAGTCTTAAACGTGCGAGTTGAAATAATTATTACAATAATTACTCGAGAGGGACCGGGAGGAGATCGCCTGGCGAGTAGCTTCGTCTGAAAGCGTCACGCCTCTTCGACGATGAAAAAATATGTAAGTCTTACAATTTTCTGGAGAAGACGACGAGTATGAGTTCTTAGAGGAAGGTATTCTTATAGGAAGTAGAACAGAGCGCGATATTCCAGACGTAGTCTTCGTCCTTCTGAATATGGATTCCTGCTGCAAGACCGAATAGCACCGGGGATTGTCGCTCGAGGATTGCGGGGCGTCGATGAATTATTCCAAAGACCTCTTAGGATGCTGCGTGAATACTTTCTGTACTGCGCAGGCTTGCTCACTTAGGAGGAACCTGGGGCCAGCTCGCGACCCGAAAGCTCTAAGAATACTTTTTCAATTATTCTCGGGTAGAGAATATTTATTATTACACCGAAAGTTCCAATGTTTGCCAACGGAAGCGTTATCGGTTCGGTCCCACAGCCTTGATGGCGGTAATCAGCGGTGAGAAGCGTAACACCATAAACTGGATGGGGTTCTGGCACGTTATCGCTCCGGAAGTTTACCGGTGGTCTAGAAGCAAGGCTCCTCCGCTCAAATTCCCTTTCTTGGGACTTTATCACACACGCTTGCTCTCTCTATCTCTTTTTCAGACAATAACGATATAAGGAAAGATGGGAACGAGTGTGTGACAGTGAAATCTCAGTCGGTACGTGAATATAGAAATGATGGAAGAAAATATATTACGGAAGACAGTGGGGGAGAATTCATAGTTGATTATGCGGTTTAGTAAGTAAGAGAAAGAGAATATTTTAGGGCGGGAAATTTACAGGTATCTTTTTTCCCCGATTTAAATCCTGGATGGACAAGGTAAAAAACAGGCTCCCTTGAAATAAACAGCCATGGTGTGGGAAATATCTTGGGCATGTTTGTAGGTTGTTTGAGAAAGTGAGGAGAGAATGGTTCTGTTGTACCCACGATGTATGCTATCCATAATTAGTGGAAAAATGGTGTGATACTCTATTTCTACTTATAATGCTAGTGACCCATTCAAATGGATCCTTTGATACTCGTATAATACAGCAACCCCTTTTATCGTCTCTAAGGCTGAGCTTCGACAAGAGTTTTCTCCGCCTAACAAAGGAAGGATAAGACAATTTTTCTGGTCAACAGATACATAACAACCAAAATAATCTCCTCTTTGGGCTAGGTGCTTTATAAAAGACCCGTATTTTTCACTTTCACAAACCCCACCATTTTTGTAAAAAAACTTTTCACAAACTTTTCAAAGCTGACACCACAATAGTCTCGTGATGCTATAATCGGTCTGGTAACCCTATTTCATGGGACCCTAATGCGATATTTACCCCCCAAAATTTTTAAAATGAAAAAAGGTACACAAAACCACATTCCTTCGCAGAGCTCTAGCAAAGGTTTGAAAGAATTGGTAGGTTTGGTAGACGCACTTGAAGGCAATATTGGAAGAAAAGGAGCGAAGAGACAAACAGAAATATAAGTAAGCACTTAAAAAGAGCGTTAGCACTCAAATAAAATTAGTTTAGAAAGGAGAAGAAAACAAATGTTTTTTAAATATTTACTCAGCCCGTGAACAGCCATTTCATCTCTATTTAACAGTTCCAGTAATTTATACTTTATGAATTGACTGATTATTCAAAACAGCTGGCTGTAGAGTATCCGTAGCGTGATACCCATATAGTTCATAGAATCACCCTAAATACTTTTGATCATGTGACTGTCGAGATCAGGTTAGTGGCATTTATAAAATGGGAACCTCGCTTATCCTCTTCCAATTCTAACTATTTGAATAGTTCTTCAAGCAATTTTGTTCTTTCAAGCGAATTTAAATTAGATTTTAACTTTACTACAAAGGATTTATATTGTAAGAAAGCTCTTTCGATCTCTTTGCGTAGGTTTATTTAAAATTCATTCGACTACTGAAAACTCCTTTCATAAAATTGAATGGAGTTGAAAATCAAAGTTTCATCCAAAACTCAAAAGGAATTTGAGCGGTAAAGAAACTATATTTAGATGCGCTCTTTTTTATCGTCTGAATGTACAAACACAGTTTATTAACACTTTGAGTGCAACATCAATCACATGTGAATGCCTCTAAATTTTCGTGGCAGACCTTGTCACTCACATGTGAGTGACATATACTGTCTCATATTTTCTACTGGCAATCGCATATGAGCGACATTCTTAACAACGTCTTCAAAATTTATTATCTCTGCCTCATGGTTTTTAATAGCAATCTCAGGTCTCTTGAATCTTTCTATTTTAAAACTTTGATCCCATTTTGATCTTGTTTGATAATCATTTCTTTTGATTAGCATTCAAAAGATCTTTGGCCATCTTCCTCTTCTTGCCAATTCATAGTTTTTTAATAATTGTCTATGTACATTGTTTGTCTTTTATTGAGGAGATTTTTCGCTAGATGCATTCAGACCTTTATTGCCACTCTTCTTTTTCTTGTTTCCTCTGATTTGCTCTTGTAAATTGAAAAGAATATATTGGTAAAACGCCATGGAATGAGAGTCACATGAATAACATCATTTGAAGGTGCAAATATTGTTTGAAACCTTCTCTTTTGAGGTTCTAAGAGTGTCTGAAGTTTTACCAGGTGGGTTCCACTCTTAGATTGTGAGTTATCATCAAAATGTATACATCTTAGAAGGATTTCGTATCTGTTCTTACTTATGATATTTGCTGCTATGTTATTTTTATATAAAGGGAAGTTCCATCAGTAGTCCCTTTCCAACTTTGCTCAAAGTATAACTTCACAATATAACTCCAAAGAATTTCTTCATTTGTATTTGGCCCACCTTTAAATTATCTCCATTAGAGCTTGGTTTTTTTGTGTTAAATACTCTTTCTGAATACAAATTAGCTCGTTCGATTATATGAGATAAAATATCATCATCTAAGAAGAAAAGGTATGTTTCAAAGGGGGCAAAAAAGCTTTATAAATCAATGAGTAGTCTACTACTCACAATGAAGGTAAACTGCTTAGTTCTTCCTGAGAACTCTGACCATTAGTTTCTTGTAATTCTAAATTATTAACTTCATCTGCCGAGTTTTCGAAATTATCAGAGTATACAAATTCGTCATCATATTATAATAGGTCTGGTACATAATTTGGATCAGAATTAGAATCGTCTTATTCTTCAATTAGGTCTATTTCTCTTTGAAGTTTCTAATCGGTACAAAGGCGTTAATTTATCACTTTACTTTTAGAACCTTTTATGGTTCAATACTTTACAAAATTTAAATAATATATGCAAAAAGGAGAGAAATAACAGTTCAATTAATATTTAAGGTTGGGAATCTTGTTACCCATGTCACTCACATATGAGTACCATGAGCAACTAAGTAACAAATCTTGTACCTGCCACTAAAATGTAAGTTACATGTCCCTCTGCGAGGAAAAAATAAAAATAAATAAAACTCAATAGGTAACTTAAAATTTATTAGAATTAACCAAAATCACCTATACAGCAACAATTCTTACGTTTTAATAATTTAAATAACAAACAAAAATTGTGGCTGGTAGAAAATTACCACTTATTTATGTTGCACCCAATCTGTTAAAATGATATCCACTTTAGTTCTAACGCTCATAATTCTCTCCCTGTTTTGTAGATATTAAAATAATTCTATTTTATGAAACACAGGGAAGAAGAATCAGGATAATAGCTTTCACATTGGTAATTAAGAATTTGGTAACTGGATTTAGAATTCCTTTTCCAATTGAGCTGAAATCTAAAGAGAGATATTAATCGTTTCTCGTCTACTTTCAATCTTTTCCATTGTCTTCATATTCAATTCAGTGGATGAAATTTCTGTCGAGTAACAACAATTTACCAAACACTGCGATTAATCTCTATTTTCCTCAGATGCTCCAATGTTTATCACCAAAAATAAATAAAAAGGAATGGTTCATTTTTTACAAATATAAAATTTTGTTTCTAAATTTTGAAAAAAATACGAGGAGAATATTCCCGACTACAAACTTTAAAAAAACATGAACTTATCATAAATTCAGCAATTTCAAAGTTTATTACGATGACATATGGAAAGTAAAGACCATCTACCTAATTCAGTAATATCAAACCACTTCCTTGTAATTCCAATTTATAAACATAGAAAATAGTAAAGATATCATATTTTGAGCTACAATGTGCTACATTTTGCTCAATAATGCTCACGAGCTTCCACTTCTTTACCTCATTTTACCGGTGACTTAGTCACTCTTGGGTTGAATTTTAGACACACAAACCTGAAAGTATCCTCCTATCTGACGCACTTGTGCGGACCCTATACACATAAGATAGATTCTTTATACTTCATAGTCTATGAATTTCCTCCAAAATATTAAATGCCATGGAGAAGAACCCAAAGATAGTGGGACACTTAATTAATACTAATGAATCTTAGAACACAAAATTGATCTCTATCACAACCTATTCATACATCTGAAGTTCAGTGCATCTTCCGAATAAACTTGTTATGTGACAAGAAAAGAAACTTCCATTCATACGACCCTATGCAGGAAAATAGCCAACGTGTTGATAGATGAATATGTCCGGATTAAGACCCTTGCAAATATTTGAAACCATTACTCAAATAATGAAACATTGAATGCAATATTGCTAATTGCTGATTCAAAGAAGACCTCATTTTATCATAACCACATTCTTTATCCATCAAAAATTAGCTGCTTCTGCTGCAATGTGATTTTTTCCGAGCAATTGAAGACAAATGAACAACCCGAACGAGTTGCGCCTATTTATTAAGCGCTTTCCAGGGCTCTAGTAGCCGTGTTGCTTTATAATGGAAAACCTTAACTGTCTTTTCTTCTGTCTGTTTTCTGTCACCTAAAATATGAATACAAAATTTTCGAAAAGAGTTAGATGTTTGAGAAGGAAGCGATTTGAATTTGGTGGCATTCATAATTGGTCTACAAAATAGATTAAGAAGACTCTCTCTTTGGTTTCCGTTTTGGACTATTATGAGTCAATTGCAAATTTCTAAAGAAATGAATGGCTACAAGAGACCCAAATCTGTGTAGGTTGAACTTCGAGAATGGCAAATTGCTCGTTGTTCTTCACTTACTATAAAACTGCTCCTTAACCGACATTTTACCATGCCTCTACATAAGAAATCTCCAGCCTTCTACTACCAGTTACACTTCTTTCCTTATTTATCTGAGGCAAAGCTCTTCGTTGAACCTCACCTTTGTCACAGTGGAGATAATTAACACTATAAGGAGGAACTATGGCAAAATGTGTTTTTCAGGAAATCATTGAAATTCTATATTATTAAAGTTCCTCTGGATAAAATTTAGGAAAAAATGAGAACGCATTCAAAAGCAAAAGTCATTCGTTTGCAAGAGGGTATACTTAAATTTGAACACTATACTAAAAACATATAACGAAAACATGAGAGAAAATTAGATTAAGGGGCTACTTCTTGAGTAATTCTAATTCAAAATCCTTTGTGAACAGTATTTTTAGCATTTGAGCATATACTTGTTCATTTTGATTGATATCTAGTTTAAAATGAATAAAATAACCTTAGTGTTTATACATAAGCAGTTTGAGCATAACAAAGGGTCAGACTAAATGGGGATTACTCATGTTGTGATCTTGTCAAGAGTGATATTTCTCAGGGATCGGTACTGTTCTGTTCTTATTGTACATAAATGACCTACAAAGTATATTAGAGTCTCAAACAAAATTATTTGCAGAAGATACAAAGATTTTTAGGGAAGTCAACACAGATGAGGACACGGTACAATTTTAACAGGGGTCTCGGAATTGGCAGCTCCCCTTCAATGAAACTAAGTGTAAAGTAATGCATTGTGGAGGAAAAAAACTCGGTTGTAATAATATAAGAATTATATGAAGAAAGGGACCTAGGGGTTTGTCAGAGAGAGAAGGCTGCCCTTCTTCCCCAAAAATCCAACGTATACCCTTTAGCACCTGAGAAAAGATGCACATGCACGCCCAGACAACCCTGAGGGAGCAGCGAGAATTTCGGGCGGTCAGATGACCCCGACAGTCTTATCAAGAATGGCCGGGACAGTCGAACCCAAGAAGCCGCATCAAGAATGTGCGCACCCACGTCGCATTGCCTGATCGGTGCCAGACCTAAAGTGTCAAAGACTTTCGCGCGAGCCTAGTGCTGACCGAGAATATCCCCTCTCCTCCTCCCTGGCGCGCAAAGTCTAATGAGATCCCCGTCCCCTTTGGGGAGCCTCTGTCGACCCGCTTCAGCCGAAGCAGTATAAATACTTCGGGCCAGTGGAACCCAAGGAGCCGCATCAAGAATGTCACACGGCCGTGTGATCCGTGTTGGGTTGCCCTTCTCACCCATCGCATCGCTTAATCAGGGTCAGACGTAAGGTGTCGAGGACTTTCGCGCGAGCCTAATGCTCACCGAGAATATCCCATCTCCTTTGGCGCGCCAAGTTTAATGAGATCTCCGTATCCCTTTGGGGGGCCTCTGTTGACCCGATTCCGCAGAGACAGTATAAATAATTCGAGTAAAGCCTTGAAAAATCAGTACCATACACCATCGTCTTAGTTAGCAGCCACGTACAGTCTCGTACACGCTACCCCACCTCCCAACGGCTTCCGGCTACGAACGCGATAATTCTGGAGAGGAAGGAGGAGTTTGGAGATAGGAGTCACAAGTTTCAGACATCTTAATTCGGAGGCGGAGTCAAATCCTCATTTAGCAGCAAGAGGGGAGACATAGCGGCTCTTTCACGCCTTGCCCCCTGGGGGAAGAGAAGACTTGGGAGGAGTCGCAGGATTGGAAGATATTTTCCCAACGTGCTTGATTCGAAAATTCGAGAATGTTCGAACAGGAAGTAATGGCGATCATGGCGTGATACCATATCACGTGGTCTCCAATAAATTAGGAGGGCGAAGGTCAGAGGTTGTTCTTTTACAGTATATAGTAAATTTATTTTTCTACAATCAGTTTCTCGAAATCCAGAACCTCTAAGATTTATTATTTAGACCAATCGCACTCGATTTTGATTAATTAACCCACGTACTTAGATCTATATCCCCTCTCCCCTCCCAATTTATTGCGTGCTTCCTTTCTATGTGACCGCAGAGTCAATCCTCAGCTAGCATCGACGTTCGACTCTACGACAGGGTTTGTATGGGAATAATCACTCCCCCCCTACCCGTTCACTCACGGGGCAGTCACAAAACGGTTAGCGCAAAGACATCCACCCCAGGCATCGGCGGGTCCATTGCGTAACCGCAGCGTCGCCTATTTTGGTGCCAGGAAAGACCTTAAAGGTCAAAATGCAAGATCTCCCCCAGGAGAGTGAGATCCAGTTTCACGTCAAATAAGAAATTGGAGACGTGTTTCTCCCAATCTTGAAGGCTAACGAGGAGCCGATGTTTGACTTCGTGGGAAAAAACCATTTGGAAAAAGAACTCTCCTGGGGCCGTCCTCAAACCCCTCCTTCCCTTACTACTCCCCCAGTGGGGTGACGAGGTATAAATGAGGAACTCTGAGGAAAATCGGGGTAGTATACGTCAGGCCAGGTGACAAAGTCCTCGATTAAAACCGAGCTACCTAGACTGGATTGGTAGTATACGCCAGTCTCTAGGTGACGAAGTCCTCGGATCCAAAACCGTGCTACCGAGACTGTAGAGGTAGAGTACTTGGCTCGCCAGACCAAAAGTACCCTGCAAGAGAGGCAGGGCTACCTACCTTAGGGGGCTAAGAAGAAGCTCATCCTCGAGCTAAGTCCCTGGTTATCAAACCAAACAATAAGTTAACTTGGTAAGGAACCAAGTTCAACTTACTCTCGCCAGAGAGACTCCTCATATCCTGGTGCACCTTAAACACCAGGGGTATTCCTCGTCCTTGAGGAATTAAGAAGAAAAAGGAAAAGGCTCCCCCCTCGAGCCCGTTATTCGGTGGCCATGCCGAACTCTTAAGTTAACTTGGTGAGGAACCAAGTTCAACCTATTCTCGTCAGAGAAATCCCCCTCCGTTATACTCGCCCTTGAAGAAGACTGGAACTAAGAAGAAGCTCATCCTCGAGCTAGTTTCTTGGTTACCAAACCGAACTTTAAGTAACTTATTCTCGTCAGAGAAACCCCGTCTCATCGATCCTCGCCCTTGAAGAAGACCCTCCCCGAGTTCAGTCCTCGTCCATAAGGAAATAAGTAACGAAGGAGAAAAGCTCCTCCTCAAGCTCGTTACTCGGTGGTCACACCGTACTCCAAGTTAACTTAATTTAAGAACCAAGTTCGACTCACTCTCACCAGAGAGACCACGACTGCCTAGGTGTTGCATAAAGCACCGTATTGGTCCTCGTCCTTGAAGACCCCCCCCCCCGGAAGAACGTGTGGACCCCCCAGCTGCTACCCTCGCCAAAACAACCGTGTAATTTCGCCCATCTACATCTGGACACACAGCACGCTCCATGAGTCAATAACATTTCTGAGGCCTTTAAACTCCACATGAGTCCGTAAGCCTAATTCTTATATTACACAGGCCTGCGTTTGAAATTTTTTTTTTATGTTCCTTAGGATTTCTTTGTGGTTTCTTGATGAATCCAACCTCCTGAGCTCAAAAATCAATGTATATTTGTTCAATCAGGTCACATTTTCTCAGTACAGCATACTCTATTTTCATTGAGATTACCTCATTTTTTCTGAATTTTTAAAAAAAAAATTTTCTCTGTCTAATAATGCATTATTACTGTTATATCATATAAACAGGAATACACGTATGTAAACTATAATTATTTTAATAAACAAAAAATAAATGAATGCAACATAATAAAGAAAATAATTATAATTTCGAAGAACAGACGCCCTTGACGATTTTCGTTTGTGCCTGTCATCTGGTGCATCACGCTTCAAACACCAACAGTGGTCAGCAAGCATGTTTCCGTTCCATTTACACTTGTACCTGGATTCCATTGTTTTTATATCCTGGTGGAATCTTTGCCCCTGTTCTTTACTGTAATCCCCGCAGTTTTCGGGAAAATAATCCAGAAGGGACTGTAAAAAGTGTATCTTTATAGACATTCGAGCTCCCAAATGTTTGAGACTTGTTAAAAGCTGATTGACCAGGGCAACATATTCTTTTAGGCTTCTTTTATTGCCTATAAAATTGTTAACTAGAGCTTTGAAAGCTTTCCAGGCAACTTTTTCTATGTCCTTTATTGATGCATCAAATTGCTGATCAAGTTCCTGATTTGAAGTCCATCAAAAATTCCCCCATGGAGCTTAGCGTCACTGATTTGTGAAAATTTTTGAAGAATAAATTTAAAAGCTTGGCCTTCTTTATTAAGGGTTTTGACATAATTTTTCACTATGCCAAGCTTTATATGCAGAGGAGGGAGGAGTATTTTTTGAGGAGGCACTAAAGGTTCAGCTATTACATTGTTTTATCTAATTCTAAATGCTTCTCGTGGAGACCAAACCTTCTTCTCATAGTGCATACTATCTGCACGACTGTCCCATAAACAAAGAAAACAGGGATGCTTCGTGTAGCCTGTTTGCGTCCCAAGCGTAAGAGACACTACCTGAAAAAATTTAGCACGGTATGTAAATTCAGTGTAATATTTCTAAAAACAAATTCAAAGTAATATTTCTTAAAACAATAAGAATATGAATATGTACTGAAAAATCCTGTATGCCGATGCATTAAATAATCGTATTGGAACTAATTGGATATATGTACATCTTATTTTGAGTTTATTGAGTTGTGTTGTATACCTTCTCAATTAGGATAAGTTCCCCATTGACCCAATAGGATGCATTAACCTATAGGGACACACTTCAACAAAAAATATAACTAAAAAATGACTCATGATTTCCAGATTTGCATTCTTGTAAAATGTAAGTTGACCAAAAGGTGTATACAAGTATTAACAATTAAAAATAAAAATGTCAATATCAAAAAGCTTAGAAATGCCAAGTGTAAAATGATCTTACCTTTAAGTCACCACATATCCTCCACTTATAGCTAGAGTAATTTATTGCATCCAGCAATTTTTTCATATTTTCATAACTTTCAGTAAGTTGGATTGAATGGCCTATAGGAACGGAAGCTATATTGTTACCAATATTCAGTAACACAGCTTTTAAACTTCTACTGGAGAAATCTATGAACAGTCTCCATTCTAATGAGTTGTTGGGAATTCCAAGGGCCTCAACAAGTCCTTTAATATTGGCGCAGTATACTAAAGAGCTAGAAGAATGCTGTAAAAAATAGCTTTGAAACTCTTGTTCTCTATTTCTGTACCCCCCTAAATGTTGTTTCTTAAGTGAGAAGATTACTTTCACGAAGTCGAGAGCCAAGAAGTTGTGAAAACACCTTTGAGACCCCCAGATCCCTGGTCAGGTCATTTAACTGAACTTGAGTGAATGGTCTTGCGACCATATCATGTGTGGAAACCTGATAAGACTCAGATGTGTCATAATCTTGGTCAACTTCCATATTAATCTCTTCATGTACCTCTATATGTTCAGGGGGAGAATATAGGAATTTCTGGGCCATGGGGCAGGGGTTTGATGGCAAAAGGAACATCCGGATATGCCACACTATGTTTATTCTTCTTATTTATACCTGTGGAAAATTTAATTGCATATTACATAAAGGAATTGATTTGGAGTTGCAGATTGTACATAAATGTTTAGTAAAGGATATGTTCATGCTGAAGTGAACTATGTTAGTTTTTAATTTTATGCTAAGTCTTTGCATAATAATGACATTTTCAGGGGCCAGTATAATACAGAAAGCTTAAATACTTGATACAATGCTCACCTTTAAGATTTGTCATGCAAAAATAGCAGTCCGTAGTGTGGTCCTTGCCATCTCTCCACACCATGGGAACACCAAAAGAGAGGGACTTCTGTTCACCCTAATTCCAGCGTCTAAACCTATGTAGCATCCCTTGCAGCAGATATGTGGTGCAAAACTTTTTATCTTGATCTCTTAGCCTTACTCCAAAATATGCATGATACAAAGATTTAATTACAGGAGGGATTGTACTTTGCTGCTCGGGAAAAGTCACTTTGCCGCGAACATAGCAAAATCTGTCGGAGCTATTCTTACATTTTCTGTTCATTTTTAACTCAACCACTATTATTATTATTCTTATTGTTATAATGCTAAGCAATTTTTAACCTGCAAAATATAAACCCATTTGCATAATTACTTAAAATGTACACAAAATTTACTGCGAATAGAGCAGTGCAAAAACTATTGAAATTTGATGTAATATAGGAGATGTATAAACTATAAAATTATTATCACCCCCTGTATCGCAAAACTGGAGGTGATAGAGAAAAACGGATGACAGATTCAGATTTAGGAGGTCAATTTTATTAAGAAACACTATAGAAAACCTAAGGTACATTTCTGACGCAGACCAGTGTTATTGTTGTGTGTAGAGAAATTAACCAATTTTTGTGGGTAAACTAATTTAATTAATTCTTGTATATAATAATATTTCGAGTATTGCCGTAGTTAATCTTTAAATGTTGTGTATTCAATGGTTAAAGATAAAATATAAGTTTATTTGGGGATTATTTTGCGTTTTTTATATATCCTTACGTGTTTCGGAACGGCTCTGTTCTGTAAGAAATCAAGATATCCATATATATTGGACACTCTTAGCACTCTTAGAATAAAACAAGAACGAGGGGCATTTTACGACAGGGTTTATTTGATCAATTATTGAAATTTACTAGCCACATTAACCAAATAACTAAGAAAAGTAATTCCATACTACGTATCATGAGAGAAAATTTAAATACCTGGATTCTAAAAGTCTACTATTGTTGTATAAGACACTCATCTACCCTCGTATGGAATATTGTTCACCACTATGGAGCTCCATATACAAAAAAGATGCTGAAGCAATTGAAACAATACAGCAAGAGTTACGAAGCTGTTACTCGAAAAAAAGGACTGTCATACCCAGAGGACACAATAAGAAATCAAATGAGTTTTGTAGTAGCATCATAGGATGACAGTTCAAAGAAGTAAAATCGTCTTAGGAGATAAAATTTTATTTATTTAGTGAAATGGCCCTACCCATTTTAAATCCTTCTCACGTGTCTGTTTCTAACGTATTAGAACAACTAATCTTATGTTAGTTTTTTTCAAAGACTTTAACTTAAGTCCTAATAGGGACATATGTGTACCTGTAGATATTTAAGAGGATTGTAGATTTACCTGATTTCGGGAAATATAAACATTTCGCAGTGTTTAGTGCTTGGTAGTGTTGTTCAGAGTGATGGTGATGTTGGACTTTGTGAATCCTTATAGTCCTAGCGCCTTTTGCTTAAATGAGTCAATTGAACTCATTCTTTCCTCCTCCTTTTTTAATGCGCAACCAATTCCACTAGTTTTCCAATGATGGGGTCGACTGTACGGTCAGGAGTTATCCCATTTACAAACAGGGGTTGGACAAAATAATGAAAACTTTAATTAAATTACTGATTTGAGTCTCCTCCCCCTTAGCAGTATAAATAGATTTAATACGCCGGCCAATCGATTCATACAGTTTTGTGCTGTATCTATACGAATTCAACTGTTTTCGAGTGAAACCTGCTCTAGCTCCTTCGTAGTCGCTTTTTAGAGGAAATATATCTACTAGTTTTTATTCCAATTTACACACAAAAAACTTGATTATGTCAAGATCTGTGAATTTTGGAGACCAATATGTGTCCAACGTCATTTTCAGGCATTTTAAATAAGTTTTTAAAACTTTTTTGGTGTGAATGGGTGCATTAGTTAATGTTTCCATTATTTTGTCAAACCCCTGTATGTTATCCCGTAGGAACGCCGCGTGTACTATTGCTCCCTTTTCTTAACTCACTTCCTCATTGTTTTCAGGCGATGTCTGGAAAATATATTTCCACCGCAGGCGAAATATTTCCTTAATTTCCTGATCTTCTTGGAATAAGTTACCGTTTTCGTTTTTATTTTGATTTTTGCTCTTAGTTTTGACTTTCTCGCTTTCTTTCTAATTTGCCAGTTCTCCTTGAGTGTTATATTCTTAAATATTTGTTTAATAAGGTCATTCCAGCACTTTTCCTCTATTCTCCTATTAAAATATCATATAACTTTTTATTCTTCTTAGTCTTTTTGTTTTTTCACATTATTTTCTACTATCCGTATCAACTGATATGCAGCATTTATCATTTTATTTTTACTTTTCATTTTTGTGTTCCAATCGTGTTGTTGCTTGTATCACGTATTGCTTCATTGGGAGAAACCTTCCAATATGATTACTACTCGCAATTGGTACTAGGCTTCATTTACATAGGTAGTTGCATTTCCAGCTGCTTAATGCAGGGGCTGGGTTTGTAGAGACATAAGCTATAGTATACATAGTTGTGTCGCTTGGGTCCCACCATTTTGAGAATGTTTATTTCAAGCAACATTTCAAGATTGCATTCAGCGTTTTGTTGTTCTTTAGCCGCTTTCTTGACAACTTGCGTTTGGATCACTCATGAATATTGTTGGCTACCTTTGTCCGAATATCGTTATCAAGTTTTGTTCCTTCAAACTTCTTCTTGGAGGCTGGAATTCTATTGATACTACTATTGGTATTATTTCTAGTTCAGTTCTAACGGCTATATATTCTTCAGCGATGATTGGTATTTCTGTATTTTTGAGGCCTCTTTTGTTCAATAGCCGTTCCGTCATTTATTTCTGGTGTCGGAGTTGTGACTATGACAGTATAGTTAAATATTTATATTTTATTCTCTTCATTTTTTCCATTTACTGAGATGAGTACAATGTATGAATAGCTATTTCTAATGTTGTTTCATATTATGGTTCTTTTTCCAATTCATCCATCAGTATTTTTTTCAGAATTTCCAGTCTTCTATATTTTTGCCTCCCCTTATTCCTTAATTCACTCGCGTATGAATTGTCGTTTGGATCTTAGCTTTTCTTAGGAGTGGTTTGTCGAGTGGCTCTTGTCGCTATTTCGACCTTTGGGTTGAATTTCTCATTCTTGGCTTGGACGAATATCACGTTTGAGACTGGTGCCATATCTCCTGGATAGATTCTTAATTGCCACTTCTTTGTTTGTGCAAGCAAACTACATAGTAAACATGCTTAGATTACCCGAATTTAATTATTTGGGCTAATTTGATTACCTGATTACCCCTTTCTATTTCTTCCCTTAGCAATAATTTGCGGTGGAATTGATGTGTATAGCTCTTTTTTCTAAGATTCTTTATTCCATCTTGCAATACGATTCTCTCTAAGTATTTCTATAGGTAGCATAGAGGTATGTATCCTGTGGTGTTGTCCATTACCACTAACATCACCATCATTGCTTCGTCAATTGTTTCTACCACTTAGCCTCTTCCCGGCATTATTACTTTCCCTTGTTCTTCAGAGTACAATTCTTTTCCACTCCATCTCAATAGTCCTTGAACGCCTCGTCTGCCAAAGTTTGTTATTAATTTCAAAATATTTCTGTTCCGTCTTCCTGCAGAATAATATTTAGCCTGTCAAAATTATATTTCATTTTAAATAAAAACCCAGCACATCCATGCTTTCCTTACTTACATTTTAGTTATGATAATTTTGTGGTTGTATTGGGAGTTTACAATGATAAAAAGCAGGTTAGATTTTTCTATCGTTTTTTTTGTTCCATCTTATCCTATACTGTATTAGAACAATCCTAAAACTTTCTTCCTTTTAAGTATTCGGTGTCTACAACGAAACTAAATTCTTTTACTATTCGTAACAGATTCAGTTCTATTTTCCCTTCATATTGTCCCCTGCTGGAGGTAGGTCCTTCCTGTTCTAGGCCGCAAACTTGTTGGGTAACCCTTTTTGCACTTCAAGAAGTGGCAATTGTTATTTGCTCTTTCATAACACCCTCAGTTTCTTTTTCATTTGGATACGTACTCTGTTTATTCTTTTTTCATCATAATTATTATTTTACCTTCTAATCAAAGATTTGAGCTACTTGTAATTTTGGCATCTATTTACATGTTATATTTTGTGTCCTTGCCATTTTCCTATCTCGTATAACCGCTCGTATTCATCTGCTTCTTTAACTCTTCCTCCTCCTTAACATCCTTTCATGCCTTTGCGTCACTTTTACATTCAATTATTTATACTTTACCATATATATCCTCATAAAAATTGAATTAATAAAAACGATTTAGAAATTTCTTATCATTTAAACGTATCTTTGAATTTTTTTGCCCGTTCCAAAAAATCATAATTTAAACTTGTCTGAGTTTACAATCAATACTATTCTGCATTTAACCTTATCATTATTGGGTCCTTTACACTTTCCGCATGCTTTTGGCATCCAACTCTCGAGAGTTACTTTAATTTGCTTGGAATAGGAATTATGTATTATTTAAATACTTTATATTCTACTCATATACAAAATAATTCTAGTGCAATTAAAACTTTACTATCGGATTGTTACGTTGATCAGATAAAATAATTCCAGAAAATTAACTTAAATGTATTTTAAAAAAAAGAATATTACATTTCGAATATTCTCGATTATTATATTCACAATATGCACAAGTGTGATATATTTCACACTATGATATAAAAGATTTCCTGCATACCAATTGCATGAGAAAGAAAAGAGGATCATATACTTCTGCCAATTGTAGAAGCAAATTTCAACGAACAAAATGGCAATCTCAAATAGGAAATAATAAAATTAGGATAGCACCAAATAGCGAATTGAATTATGATGAAAATTTAATTCAAGAGAGAAAAGAATGTCTGCAATGGAAGTATTAAAATGCAAATTAAAACATTAATAATCGAATAATTAATAACACTGTACAGGATGTTTTAATGACAAGAAAAAAACATAGATCTCATATGAAGTTGAATGTACTGAATTCGATTTTGATAGAATAAATTTCACATCACGTAAAATCTTTTTGTAAATCGCCGATTTAATAAGTATGCAATTGATACTATAAATGTATTTAGCTCCCAGGGTCAGATTAAATGTATCCATTGTAATGAATTCAGGAATATACAATGAATTAGCATGTTTGTTAGCATTATATAATGTATTGACCTGCATTTTAGTATTTACTTCTTCGTTTGTAAGACGTCCCAGGTGTGTCATGCTTCAGGTTCAAGCAGAAGTCAGCCAGCATAGCAGGGTTCCATTTTTCATTCATACCCACTCTGCATTGACGCTCTATTTTGGTGGAATCTTGCTCCTTGTTTATCACCGAGATTCTCTAGTAAGAAGAACTGATGAGAGTGAATAAAGTGTATTTTCAGTGACATATTGTATTTGAGATCTTGGTAGCACTTGATTAGTCTCTCCACTCTTCACTCTCGCTGGGCCCCAAAGTGCTTTTCCAGAAGCCTTTGCATACATCTTTGAATGCATGCCAGCCCGCTAGCTCAGTTTCATCTATCTTTGTCTCGAATTCCTCATCAGCTCTAAGTTAACGAATCTGAGGGTCTACGAATATGCCTTCTTTAATCATGGCATCACTTATTTTAAAGAAGTTTGTTTTGAGGTACTGGAAACATGGTTTATAATGTTGCAGTGCTTTAGTAAATTGCTTCATTAGGCCTAGTTTTATATGCAGTGATGGTAAAATGATTTTCTCCTTCTCAACTAGTGGTTCATGAATTACATTCTGGCATCCATGTGTCAGAATTTACCGATTTTTCATTTTTAATTTCAGAAGCACATCTGGCGTCTGCCTACCTGGGAATTAGTCGCTGTATTCACTACAGCCTACGACTAGGTTATAATAAATAACATATAACAAGGATCAAAATATCACAGAATAAAAACAAAAACAAAAGACAAAACAAAGCATTTTATTTTTGTGTGTGTGTGTGTGTTTGGTTATCGGTATCGCATCAGATTGGATTATATATCATTTTTTAAGGGAATTTAAAAATGGGAGCTAAACTTCACCCACCACCTTTAATTGTGGGGTGCTGCACCCTCAACCCTCCTTTATTTTTACCAATCTAGTATTCCCAATTTAAAAGCCTAGAATTAGATTCGAATTCTAAAGCGATTGCCAGACGTCGTTGTAGGCAAACCTATAAGAACTTAAGGTAATGGGGGAAAAGTAGTTCGAAAGGGAGCCAACAAAAATACGCTAACAAAATGATTACAGAAACAAAGATGACTCAGTATGTGATACCAATACAAAATCAAGATTACCATCGAGGGAAAGTCAAAGCTTTAGATATTCCTCCGCAATCTCGATAGGACTTGGATATCTTTTTCCCGTTGGGAAATTAGCCTGAGAATATTTGTTACTGAGAAGAATTGATTTCCAAAGGAAAGAAACTTAAATGAAATCATAGAAGGAATCAGTTCTGCTAATTACAAATGGGACTACGACGACCGTATTCCATACCATAAGGTGTAAGATACTCTGACTCACAGATTACTAAAATTAAAACCGGCCATATATCAGACACTTTAGCAAAGAGACTTCAATAAGAAAAGAAATGGAGTATGTAGAACCCCTCCTCCCATTCCTGGATACAGGAAAAACTAAATATTTTATTCCAAAATCGTGTGAAACTTCAGAAAACCTAAGCAGTATTTTTACTGTTATAAAATTATTAATGGTTTTTTAAGCTTTCCAGTTGTCATATAGGGTTTCGTTTTGGCGTGGAAAGTACATATTTTTAAGATATTACACCTTAATGGGATTAAAATTGAGCAGCAACTTTTAATTCGCACTTAATTCACACATTGGAAAGCCTGGATGCAAGTTTTTATAAGAGCGCTGATTTCGATTTAAGCGCCAACACCCGTTTGCTTAACATTCTTAATGGACTCGTGTGTTTTTTGCGTATTTAAATTTTTGATGTTTAATAAAACCTCCTACGAGTAGCTCCTTAGTAAATTGAATAGACTCTTGTTGAAATTATGGCCTTATTTTGAAAGCGAAGCGTTGCGACAGGTACGGCTTGATCATAATATCCCCAGCACTAAATAGTAAATTGGTTTGGAATTTTGATTCGAACCTAAATCTCGGCTTTAAAATTTATATTTTTATATGTTTCAGACAAGATTTCGTTCTACTTGTTCCTAAGGCACGGGCGAAGCAACCAGAACGGGGGTAATGACATCCAGGTGCGCGGCTCAATAGCGGCTTTCAGTAACTAAACGCATATACTAATAATCTATAAATAAATAGTAAATACATAAAAACAGTACTCCTAGTGTTTTTTAGCCTTTTACACATCATTTACGGCTTCGTTTTCGCGCGGAAAACACTTATTTTGAAGATAGTATCGCTGCAAATAGAGTCGTCTTCAGAGTGCTAGTATCTTAAAAACAAGTGCTTTCCACGCCTAGCCGAACCCATAAATAATGAGTAAGATGCCTACAAACAGCATTAGTAATGTTTCCACTACAAAAAAAATGGCGTAGATTTTCTGAAGTTTGCCCCCAAATCGTGCTCGATAAGCCAGATTGTAACAAAAAATTCGATAATGTGACAAGAAAGCTTAAGATAGTTAGCATGAACGTAATTAGATGAGAAAGAAACGACATGTGCTCGGAAACATCATTTCAAGGGACTAGTGTACTTCAACGAACAATTTAGATAATACTTTACAGATAATTATCGGGCAATAAAACTACAGAAAAAAACCTATATGGCTTCGATTTTAATACCTAACATCAAATTTACCCCCCACCCAAATTAAAGACTCCAACCTGAAAATTAACGGTGAAAATAAAATTGGCCATTTAATAATATCTACTTCTCAACCCCTAAGAAGATGATATCTGCCAGTTCATAATAGGTTCATTGATATTTCTGCCCATGGAGCATCAGGTTGCACCGCTACTTATAAAACTGGAAAAATTTAGAGTTAATGCTTGATTAGAAACAGCAAAACGGATTGGACTCTATTTTTCTACAAATTTTGAGATAGATCTGCCACAAAACCTGATATAGTTATGGAAAGTCATCAGTTTCCTCCATCCTGTTGAACAAGATACACCTAATTCGTGTGACCACCTTTCAAAATTAATTACAATATCAACAAGTATAATTTAAATTACATAAAGAAGGCATGAAGAGCTACGCCAAGGTTTATTGGAATAGTTAAAAACTCGACTCAGTAACTATAACCCAGCCAAAGCGGATGGAAAAACGCTCTAACAAATCAAGCAGAAATTGCCGTTAGTCACCGATTGCATGATGAATGCTGATCAAGAATCTATCACTCAAATTAAATTTAGAACTCGAGCCGTTACAGAATGGACCCCAGCAATGTTATTATTATAAGAAGAACATCGATGCTTCTATAACCAAATTATAACTGGTGAAATTCTTTAGGATATTTATAGAGAGATTCGGCTTGTAAGAAAATAACTAAAGGAACTAATAACTCAAGAACACGATGAAATATGGAATAATCTTATTGATAAAGTGGACTTAGAAAAAAACAAGAGATTTTTAGCGAAGGTTTAGCAGACTTAAAGATATCTATGGACGAACTACATTAAAAATTGTTAACCAACGATGGCATGTTGTGACCTATCCAAGAGAAATGGAAGAAATATTTCTGAATAACTGGGGTAGATAGAGTAACTGATGTACACCAGAGGAAATATTTTATTTTGACAAGGTACTTGAGGTCCACATTTTTAATGAAGTAAATGGCAATAGATAACCAAATAATATTAAATACCGGTTATTTTCTAGATTTTGGAAGATTAGTAAATTAGAATTATCCAAAAAATGGTAAGCCATCGAATGAAACGGATACCTCTCAACGTATAATATTGGTGGCATTTGTGGAAAGAAAAAACTAATTGTAAGGTAGGTTTAACCATTAAATCATACCTAGATGCGAATATAATGCAAAATGAACAACAACGTAGATTTCGATGCACAATAGGAACTGATATAACTGAACCATCATAACTGAAAAACTTGCAAAAATAGAAAGCACAAGAAAATATGCAGTTGTTGAATTGCAAGATTTGCAAAAAGCATTTAGTAAGGTAGGGCAACGAGGCATACAGATCGAGGTGTGATTGTATAATGGTGAGAAAGACCAACATAACTATGGAATCGTTGAACGCCCCTGAAAATGACTTCTTTGTTATAGTTACACTGGGAGGTAATCTAAGTCCTCTACTTTCATGTAATTTATAGTATAGACCTACCACGTCCTTTAATCGAGGATAAAATACATGCACAATTTGGAGATAGTGTACACAATTTTTTCACCACCGTAAAGAAAGTGTCAAAACACGGGTAAGGAGTGGAGCAGGCACGACAGACAGTTTTGGAGTGAAGGGGGGGCTGCATTAGGGGCTGTGCGTTAAGCCCCTTCCTCTTTGGCAATGTTTTTGACGTGTTGACTGAGAACGTGCGAGTGGGGATACCCTGGGTCATGATGTATGCACATGATGTGGTTTTCGCCAGCGAGTCTAAAGAAAAGGTAGAGCAAAGGCTGGAGGAGTGGAGATTAGTACTGGAAAAGAGAGGGATGAAGATAAATAGAACAAAGACAGAATATATGAAGTGTAAAGAAGAAGAGCGGGACAGAGGTGAAGGCATTAGGTTAGATGGTATGGAGATAGAGGGAGTAGATGCCTTCAAGTATTTGGGATCTACCATATCAGCAGATGGAAACGAGGATAAGGAAGTAACTAGAAGGATCCAAGCGGGATGGAAGAGTTAGAGGGATGTATCAGGGGTTCTGTGTGACAGGAAAATGCCAGTGAAATTTAAGGGCAAAGTATGCAAAACTGTTGTGAAACCAACTATAACGTATGGAGCAGAGGCATTACCCGTAAAGAAGAGTAATGAGAAGAGGATGGAAGTAGCAGAAATGAGGCAGGCTTCGATGGATGTGTGGCGTGACGAGGGAGGACAGAATCACAAATACAAGGAGCAGAGGAACAATAAGGATGGCGGAGATTTCGAAGAAGACACAGGAAGCAAGACTTAAAGAGAGTGACGAGAGAGGAGCTTTGGAGATGGAAGTACAGAGAAGGAGGAGGAGAGGAAGACCCAGGATTAGATGGAGAGACTGCATACAAGCTGACATGAGAGAGAAGCCACTGGAGACCAACAGGGCAGGAGGCAGAAACAGGTGGAAGCGCCTCATCAAAAACAGCGACCCCGTATAAAGACGGGCTAATAACTTGATGACGAAAAATAAGTTAAGAAATGATTAAATTAGGGCAAATATAACATGTATTGAAAAAAATATCAATAACATTGGGAGACAATGAGAATTACAACTAACCACCACAACAGATTAAAATCTTAGCGTTAAACAAAAGTAAATTACCTGACGTAAAATTGAAAGAATTTCAATACAGATTGATAACCGTAAAGAGGGCTCGGTTTTAAGAATGAAGTTACCTGGTGATTACCATCTTTAAGAAGGGTTCAGACCTATTTTCCTTACTTTCCTATTTCCCTTACATTAGGGTGGAGCGAAAACCATTTTTTCTGAAATTTATTTTCCCACCACGAATTATTTTGGGTCTATCTATCAAATAAAACATTCTAAAAGGATTTTTTGGTATAATAATTTTTAAAGGTTCCTCACCCCATTGAAAATATAAAATAATGCGATTTTCAACTAAATTTTGAATTTTGTGGATGTCGTGGTATACGGCCGAGTATGTACGTACGTTGATTCCGTACATAAATACCTCCCTCCCTTTTTTCTCTAAGAGTGATATATGTTTATTTATCTTTTGTTTTGATTCTTTAACCAGGGAGGATTCGAAATATTATATATCTACTGCCATATGCAGCGTTTCGAGGATTTAACTAAGCAATTAGGGAAAAAAATATACTTTTAATTACATAAATGAAGTATTTAAACTCTAAATATACTAAGGCTATAATAAGCGAATCTCAATAAAAATTAATACTATCAGTGAGTACTACGCGATGGTTGACGCCAAAATTCACTTTAGTACATAATGTTAACTAAAGAACATAAACAAGTTGGAATCCTTTTATCTTTAAATAGGTGGTAGTCGGGCGTGGGATGACCTTGAAAGAAAACCTCGTTTATATGATGATTAGGGGCTTGAGTTGTCGCAGACGTGAGGCTGAATCGGAAGCACAGCTGTTCGTCTTGCTGCGCGAAGGATAAGTTTGGTGGAGGTATTCGTGATAACAGCTGATTTCGAGGCAACTGGGGTGCGTGTGGCGATGCTTCTTGACTTGAAGATATAAGCGAAAGAGATTGTGAATGTACGATTATTCCAGTCCTTGGGTTACACTTGTGGGCTTCTCGATGATGAGACTTGACCAAGAGGTGAATATGTTCTTGAGTGGAACTTCACTTTGGTATTCTTTAATGGTGAGGGATATCTCAGTTTTTATTCGAAAAACTGAGATAGGGGGTTTCTCTGCACGAGATGGGTATGCGAGTGATTCTCTATGCCGATGGTCTACTCTGCGATGTGAACAAAAGGAACAACCCCGGGAAGAAAAATCCCGCTCAGTTCCACTTCTTCTTGGTTTCCGGTTTGACTCCGGTACTCGTCTGCTCTTCTTGACTCGATTGCTTAGCTCGATTCTCCTCTTTTCCCCAGATCGATCTATATATACCTCAATTATCCCCTGGGGAGAGAGGAAGGGAAATGAGTGCCCACTTTTAAGCCTCTCTCCTAGGACATCACTTTTCAACGTTGTGACCCTTAGCCCTTCTGATCTCTTCTGTTTTACGTCGGAGAAAGTAAAATTTCCTATATTTGGCGAAAATAGACATAAACAATAGGAGGGGACAGTGAACCTCTCCATAGATTTTTATTCTAAAGGCTATCCCACACTCCTTTGTTTATATTAACAGACTGCAAAATCTGCTGATGGTAATCCTTCTTTGCAAACCATATCGAGGATTGTTTTAGGACAGCGGGGCAAAAGGGGAGTTGAGGGGGGTAAAGTATCGGCCCATATGCCACGTAACTGTTGACGCTGTGTAACCGAACTAGCGTCTGCTTGGTCCTCGCGATATTGATTTCCTCAAAGTGGATTATAGCTGAAAATTAAATAGGAATTTTGAATTGAAACCTCCAAATAAATAATTAATGTATTTTAAACAACAAGTAAACGAAATTTGAAAGTTTTCGTTTGATATTTAGAGGTTCCTCAATGACATTTATGTTTCAGTATCGCGGGTTCTCGTTGAGAGTGCGTTGTGTGTGTTCGTTTGCTCTGTCTAGTGTCTATTGTTTTGATCACATTCTTCTATTTGTATTTAAGAACAGTTATTTATAGTTATTTATACTGTATTTATGCAAGTTTTATTATATTCAGAGCTAAATAATATGTAAAAATATATAAAAACAAGATTTAATTATGGCATTTAAACCTAGAACGCGTCATGAAATTTAAAGCCCTTTGTGTGGCGCACCCTCGTCATCAGTGAACGAGTGTTGCCAACTTATAAAGATGTTATTAAATATGTTTTGTTTGAATGAGAAAGAAAAAGAACCTGCGATAGAAAACTTCCGCAAATTAAATAAATGATCACATTAGAAGCGGAGAAGTTAATTTCTATTTGGAAAACGGCATAAATCCCTTGTGTGTCAATAGAGGCAGTTAGTAAAATAATTTTAAATTATTATTCAAAAGATCAGACTTTAATGAGAAATATTAGCAGGAAAAATGTGACATCATTCAAACAGAACTGTGACGATTTTACAAAGAATGCAAAACAATTGTTTGAGATTTCGTGGTGTAAATGCAATAGGTGTGAAAACTACTCTTATAGCAAAAAAAAGGAAGGTGCTGCAATTGGAGCAAACGTTTCTGGAAGACCAAGGAACACCTAGTAAAATGGCAATAGGTAATATCGATCAAATTCATCAAAGAAAAATATTTAGAGTGCAGTTAGGATGTATCGTGAGAATTCTCTTTTATATCAACTATCTACTTCGACAGATAATATCGAAGTGATTATTCCTTCATCCAGCACAGAAACAGAATCTGCCGACGAAGTAAACAAAAAAATTGCATCCAAGGCTCCATGAAAGCGAATAAAATTGTCGGGATTTGCGTCGGCATGTGACCGCACTGGTGTGTATGATCGATCTGCAGCTTTAATAACAAGTCGAATCCTTAAGGACTTATCGTCGATTGAAGGCAAAGAAACTTCTGTAGTAGTTGACAGGTTGAAGGTTATAATAGAGCGTGTCAAAGAACGTACTACACTCCAGCAAGAAATTAGATTGGATAAGCCATTATATTCTATTTGTTTTAATGGTACAAAAGAGAGCACAATTGTGGTTGAGACAATGCAGGGAACTCATCAGGCAAAAAAGATAATGGAAGAGCACATCTCTATGATAGAAGAACCTGGTTCAGAATACCTTGACCACCTGACAATGAAGACAGGTTCTGCAAAGGCTATATGCAACGCAATATTCTCCTATCTAGAAGGAAATAAAAACGCAGCTGATAATCTCGTTGCTGTGAGATGCGATGGAACGACAGTGAATACAGGAATAAAAGGTGTGATCAGAATGTTAGAAGACAAACTTAATAGACCACTACATTGGTTTATTTGCCAGTTCCATCAAATGAGCCATTGCGCCATCCCATCTACAATTTGGATGGTAAAACAACGGGGTCTCGTGGATTTGTCGGAACTATAGGGAAACACCTGGATAAATCTGAGACTCTAAGTGTTGAATTCGAGCCAATTCCGAATAACTTGCCGTCTGCTGACAGGGGAAATCTGAACACCGATCAAAAGTATCTGTTTGATATCCTTCTAACTATCTTAGAAGGTAAATGTTTTGCTGAAATTGCCCGTAAGATTCGTGGAAAATTGTTGCATGCACGATGGCTTAAGATGACAAATCAGATACTTCGATTATATGTTTGACATCTGACCCTTCTGACACGCTGAAATCCATTGTCTTGTTCATCATAAAGGTGTATGCATCATGCTGGTTTGAAATAAAAGCTATCTCTTCCTCGTAAGATTAGTCACTCAACCTCTTCAAGACAGTGCACTCACTGCAAGTGATGACCAAACAGATTAAAGATATAGTTGCCCCAGTGATCCAAAGGAATACTTATTTTACACATGCAGAAAACATTTTTCTCTTTATGCTGCAACATGAAAGAAACTATATCCAGGAACTGGCATGGAGAACAATTATGAAAGCCCGAAAAGATTATAAAGGGAAATCAATAAGCACTTTCAAGATCCCGCATGAACTTTGAAGCTGACGACTACATCCACCTAATTAATTGTCAGCAGACCGTTGTGACCGAACCTCCGCTGACGAGGAACCTCTCTGATGATTAACTTGAAGAATTTATCCGTCAACAACCAAAATCGGATATTGCGAAGTTTCCTTGTCACATACAATCGGTTGAGAGATGCATCAAACTGGTCACAAAAGCGTCACTAGCAGTTTGTGGAGAAGACAAACGGGACGGCTATATAAGGTGTATAATTAAGTACAGGAGGAAAAAATACCCTCATTTAATATCAAGAAGAACTTTGTAATGAAAGGTAATAACACAAAAAAAATCTAACTGCATTTAATAAATGGATATTGAATAATAGTGAAAATTTTTATATTCGACTGTTCATTGTTCATGTCGTGGTAGAGGAAGGAACGAGAGATGGAAGGAGTTGGTACGTATGGATTGTTTAGCTACTACAAAAAAAGACTCCTTGACTAACTTTATATCTCTCTAAGAGTGCTATATATGTTTGTTTATTATTATATTGATTATTGAATTCTTTAAACTTTAAAGGTTCCCTGTGCTAACGTAGCGATTCGAGGATAGAATAAAAAAATTGGTAAAACAAACTAAAACTTGAATTAAAACACAAAAACATAAATATACCTGACTACAGAAATATTACAAATTTAAATACACAATAATGTCTTCAATAATTTCTAAGTAAGGCCTTCTAACTTGACCTAGTTTACATTATAGTGATGGTTGACCCACCACTCACTTCAATTTAAAAAAAAACAAATGCTAACGGCCTTTACCGGCCACAAATACCTTTGTGGATACCCCTTGGAACGGGTTCGAGTATGACCTTAAACTCAATAAGCACTTTACTTCGGGAATGTCATTGCCTCCAAGACGCGTGCCGACCGGCCAGATGGAGATTGCGGACGAATAACTTGAAAGCCACAAATGACTTAGGCGAGTGGGGCATTTTATTTTTTTTTTAATTAAGGGGCTATCTGGCGACTGCCGACTTAGGCATTTGTCGCCTGGCGAGTGGGGCAGCTGGGGTGCCACACGCCTTCGGCAGGAGGGGATATCATCACGGGATAGTTAAAGAATGTTCCTTTCTCATCTTCGGATTACTCTTGGATGTAATTTGCACTGTCTAGCGATGCGCTAATGCTTGAATACTTTGACTCAGGGGAGTGCTAGAGGGAGTGGACTCGAAAGGGTCTTGTTCAAGGGCAAGGAATATCCCTGTGCTTTAGGATGCACCAGGATAAGAGGGGTCTCTCTGAGAAGAGTCAGTTGAACTTGGTTCTTAAACAAGTTAACTTGACGTTTGGTGTGACCACCGGAAAACGGGCTCGAGGAGGAGCTTTTTCTTATTCGTTTTTGAATTCCTTAAGAGTGAGGACTATCATGGTACTTTGTGCTACACCAGGATAGGGTAAGGGGACTTCCCTGACGAGAATAAGTTGAACTTGGCTCTTAAACCAAGTTAGCTTAGAGTTTGGTGCGACCACCGGGTAACGGGCTTGAGGAGGAGCTTTTTATTCTTCGTTTCGGAATTCCTCAAGGGCGAGGACTATCTTGGTGCTTTGTGCTACACCAGGATAGTGGGGAGGGGGTCTCTGACGAGAATAAGTTTAACTTATAGTTCGGTTTGGTAACCAGGAACTAGCTCGAGTATGAGCTGCTTCTCAGTCCCTTCCTTTGGTAGCCCGGGCCTCTTGCCGGGAACTTCGTCGCCTTGATGACTAACCGAATCTACCACGTTTTTCCCAAGTGTTCGGTATTTATACCTCGTCACTCCACTGTGGTAAGGGTAGGAAGGGGCGTTGCTTGTGGATGGGCCGCAGGAGAGTTCTTACTCCAACGCTTTTTCTCAGGCCGTGCAAGACCCCCCGCTTTCGCTCCACCCTATTCTACATGTGTTAAAATCTTGGAACGCATTTTAACTGAATTTATACCCGAATATGTTAAATCTAATAATATACTAACCATAGATCAATTTGGATTTAGGTCGGGTCGCTCTAAGGAAAACCAACTTCTTCTAACTTACAATGAAATCACATACTAGCTAGGCCAGGGTTATAATACAGACTTAATTATCTTTACGAGATTCTTCTTGATAGGTTATTCAAACTTGGCATAGAAACAAACTAGTCAAATGTATAAAAAATTTCTTATTTTTGCGCAAAATGTCTGTCGTTATAAACCACCACCAAAGCCACACCATCGATGTTTTGAGTTATGTTCCTCAGGGTTACATCCTTAGAGCATTATTTTTTCTTATGTATGTGAACTATTTAATCACATATGTGCACTCGTCAATAAATATTTAGCAGATGACCTCAAGCTATATGTAAAAATAAATGTAACGGACGACCAAAGTATACTTAATGACCTAAATGACTGTCAGACTGACATTAACACATTAGCCCGTGTTTCTAAGTCCTGGGATATAAATATAAATACTAAGAAGTATGTATTAATCTGCTTTGTCAGGAAGCAATATCTTGAGATAGAGTTACTATCTCAGGTACTTACTACTAAAGTAACTCTGCTATCCCAATGAAGGACTGCTAAAGATTTCTGAGTAATAATTGACACTCCATTAAAATTTCATCAACAGACACCACATATTGTTCACAAAGCTGGAGGACGTTCCTGCAACATACTCAGCTCTACTGTGAATAGAGACCCATCATTTATGGTACCGCTATACAGATTACACATTCGCTCTCTACTAGAATACTCTACTTTCCTGTGGAGTACTGGTCACATAATGGACCTCCACTTACTGGGGTCAGTTCAGCGCAGGTGGACCAGGAATGTACGTGGATTTGAAAATATGAACTATTTTGACAGATTAAAAATTTTGAATCTCTTTTTTTGTTCAAGGGAGACTACCTAGGCACGACCTTATTAAGTATTGGCAAATCTTTCATGGTAAATCTTTCCTAACACCAATCAAACTACTACCTCACCCTCGACTCATCCAGGTACTAGAGGTCATCAGTTTAAAGTAAATCATTCCCGATGTGCACTCGAAATACGTAAAAGATTTTTTACTGCAAGGTTTCTTCCAGTATGAAACTCATTACTAGGATCACTTGTGTCTATTGCTGATTTGGCCTCATTCAAAAGACCTCTTGCTGACCATTTTGGTGACCTAATATTTTCATAGGATTAGGTGTGGCTACTTTTAACAGTACTTTTTGTCCATACAACTAGCTACAAAAATGCACCCTCCAATCATTGTAAAGTATTTGCCTATCCAAAAAATTCCTAACCATGATGGTTGGTGCACCACTAGTGTGTGGCTTCCATGGACCGTACCCGAACCGGTTAGGTCTGAGAAGCCCATCAGGAGAGAGAACAGTTGAGAACAAGTTTATGTCTCACATATAAGGTTAGCTATTGGAAGAACGAAAGTCAATTTGAGAGCTAATATAATTTCGAGTATTAAGGATATGAAATATTGGAAAGACATATAAGGCAGGTCGTACATGTATAATTGTAAATTCTACAGGATCGCAAGCAATTTATACCCTCAACAATCATTTTCCTTAATGTCAATTTATTTGTATAAATTCCAACCCTGTCTTATTAAATTTTCTTTTTTCTCAATAAGGAGCCAATCCCTTTGGGCTTGCGATCCTGTATAATTTACAATTATACAGTATATGTACGACCTGCCACAGGCGTTATGTAGGCCAAACTGGCTTACAACTCAAATGCAGGCTCGCAAAGCACTTAGATTTGTCTCATAGGACTAGTATACCCATCTCTAAACCTTAAGCCTCTTCCATCAAGCAACACTCTGAATGTCACCATCATCCTCTTAATTCTGATTCATTTATCATATTATCTTCAGCCTTAACTTCTCTCGATTTGAAAATCTTAGAGTCACTGTACATCAATAAAATAAATCCAAACCTAAATAATTACTCCTCCTCAATTAAACTATTCAATATATAACCAACCAACAATTCAATAGATTAACTAGCCAATTGACCAACCGAACAAATCTCGTTAGTAGTTTTATATCTTTAATTAGTGGATTTCTCAACTCCCACGATAAAGGTTAGTCACTTTGTTTAATTCATTTTTGATTTGTTTTCGGGTTTTTTTTGTTGTTTTTTATAATTCAATATAATAGGTTATTTTATTGTTTACTCCAGTAAGTTTTAATATGTGATATTTAAGTCACTTTATATTATAATTTCACTTCTTTCTATTATATAGTTTAGAATCACACTGGGTAGTATTAATGAATTCTATATATTGTTATTAGTGTTTTTACTTTAATTTTAATAATTGTCAATTATATTATTTCAACTTGTCTTCATCGCCTTTTTAACCATTATTTAACGCATTCTTTTAATTGTTATCTATTAATGTTCCATCCCCTTCTCATTACTTGACACAGTCACTGAAGATGGTCCTAGTAAAGGTCCGAAACGTCCGGCCAATAAATGATTAGTGCAATCACCTGCGTCTTCATATTCCTGCTATATATATATATATATATATATATATATATATATATATATATATATATATATGTACCTATATATATATATATATATATATATATATATATATATATATATATATATATATACCCTGAATCGCGCTAATAGCTTGATAAGGAAAGTTAGGATTTTTCGATTCTGGGCGAACCAATTATTTTGATTGAACCTTTCCCATCTGGTCTGCACAATATGACAACACTAATATTATGCGTTCATTATGATGCATTACTTCCTTCAACTTTTATTTCAGATTCGTCGTTTTGGCAGTGAACCACGCGAATAGCATATATTCTTTTCAAAAACAATGGGTGGGACGTCGAGAGGCTTCAACGATAAAGAAAAGTCTGTCATCATCATGAAAAGTGCTAAAGGCAACGCTGTTCATGTTATTGCAGACAAATTCGTTCGTTACGTGGACACTGTTAGACGATTTCTGAAGTACTCTTCACTAAGGAAGAAACGATCTGATTTTAGGACCTCCAGGACTGTGACAGCAAAGCAATTTCACCACGGCTGGTAGTTCTCATGGACCGAGGACCACCAGGAACTGTATCTTAGGAACTATTGCTTTTGAGCGAACTCCTCTGAAACTGCCTTCTTTAACGCCCTGTCACATGACATTGAGGGTTCAATAGACCAGGAAATACATGAAATCAGATATGATTGGGTATATTTCTGAGATAGTTTCACCAACGTTTGCGAAGTCAACAACAAGGAGGACCATTTATATTGTGGACAGGTATAATTTAACAATTAGGGTGCCTGATAGGGTTAAAGTAAATGCACCCCTCTACCCCAATCTCTAAAAAGACATCTTAGATATCTTGCTAGATGACATACCTTTGTCACTTCTATAGATTGTAATTTTATTCCCTTGCAACGCTCCATCTCGCTCTACCATGCACAGCCTAGCGTTCCTGGGCTCCTTCAGTTTACAAGGTGAGAAGTTGATGGCATGGCTGTCAGCTTCTTCGAATCTCAACCTAATCGAAAATTTATTGTCTATCATTAAACAAGATGTTTATGCCGATGGACGTCAATTTTCGACTAAATAGGTGATATGGGCGAGCACCAAAGCGGCAGGAGAGGAAATTTTACCTGATACTATTATGAATTTGAAAGATTCCATACATGATACCATTTTTGTCATGCATCAAATGTCACTTATGTGGGCATGAAATTAATTCATTATATCCATCAATTTTGCATTATAATTATGGGTTTCTGTTAAATATATACGAAGGGGAAGTTTAATGCGTATATTTATCCTTCGTTTTCTCCAAAATATCTCTGAATGGGGCATTTTCAATCAACAAAAGCAATTAGCTTGGTTCACCTCTAAAAGGACGAATCTGAAATAAAATTGTTGACGTAACTCTGAATAATGAACAAATAACATTAGTGTTGCCATATTATACAGACTGGGTGGTAATAATTTGATCAAAATTGATTCACAGAGAACCGAGAAATGCTAACTTTCACTGTCTAGCTAATATCGTGGTACAGGGTGTATATGTATATATATATACTTTTTATATTTGGTATATTAAAATTGATATCTCTTTAAGCATTGCATTTTAGGGTGCTATTAACTCCTTCATGACTGTTCTATTAGATTTTAAATGCTGGAGACCAAAGATATATATATATATATATATATATATATATATATATATATATATATATATATATATATATATATATATATATATATATATATATATACACATATATAACAATAGGGGCCATAATATAAGGGTCAGTAAGAACATGTTTATTTAAATATTTATTATAGAGGTATAACGAAACTTTGGAGCAATTAAATATACTTTCTTGCAAATTGCAGAGGCCAAAAGTTAAGGCTAACTTTGAAAAAAAATGGAAAATGGATCAAGAACAAAAAGTAACTCTTACTATTAATATTTTGTGAACATCCCTTTACTAGCAATGACCTCACAAGCTCTGTTACCAGAAGACTGAATTAATTTCTTGCAAAATGATGGGGTGATATTGTTCCATTCATTTTTCAATAATTCATAGAGTTCATCTTGGTTCTTTGTATTTCTTATTTGTGCTCCATCTACAATAACACTGGGCAACAAAAATATTTTCTCATGGTTCTGTATCAAAATAGCCTGATTCTAGGGTAATTGTATGTGCTGAATTCAATAATAACATTCGTATAGTTGTCACGGGTTAAGTTTTTCTGAACCATCATATCTATATATTTAGTGCACCATGTTATTCATACACTAATTTATATGTTCATTGGTTCCACTTATACAATAGATTTTTCCTAATTTTGGCTTTTTTATTTGTTTCAGATTGCTGGCTCATGATAGTGCTTATCTACAACTGACTAATTTCTAATTAATCTGAACTTAACAAAACATAGAGCTTGCAAAGTGCCTGAACGATGGTGATCGTTTTTGTTACATATTTGGGGCCTACACTCCTGCTAACCTTAAGAAACCAACCGCAAAAGCTGTTCGACTGAACTACAAAAGTTACTTCAAATGTCCTTTGGATGACAAAGAGAAGAAATGGGCACTTCATATAGCTTGTGGATGTGTGGTAAGCAAAGCTCAGAAATTTTGTTTGATCTACCAATGATATGGCGTGAACCCAAAGATCAAAACAGTGACTGCTAATTCTGTCTGACAAAACTCAAAGGAAATACCATCAAAGCACGCGGCAAGGTGCAGTACCCCATTATTGCTTCTGTAATCCAACCAGTTCCGCATAGTGCTGGACTCCCAGTTTCAAATCCACCGACTGAACAAGAATTGATGAGTGATTCCGATTCTAATTCTACCTCAAATGAAGACGACTTCCAAGATGACTCTAAAATCACCAGGCCTATACTCTTTACTCAAGAAGCGCTTTATGATTTCATCAGGAAACTAGACTTGTTCAAAGAAAAGGTCGAAGTTAAGGGATTGAAAATAAAGCAACCTAACTTACTGGAAGCTGGAGTGCGTATCACTACAGCTCGTTAACAACATGGAGAGAGCTGTCTGCATTTTTCAAGATGGCAAACAACCCTCAGTTACTGTTAGGGTACAGTATCTCTCATGTGACAATTAAGCAAGTCTGAACCATACGAGTCAAATGATTGGAGGTTGTTTATGGACTCTAGGAATATATTCTCTGAAAGGTATTCTTTAACACAATAACAATGGGTTTCTACCTGTTCCAATAATACGGAACAAAGCTTGCTGAGAGATACGAAACGATGAAGATTTTGTTAGCCGCTATAGAGTACGGGAAACACCAGTGGAAGATATAAGGGGATCTCATAGTCATCTGTTTACTACTAGGCTTTCAGAGTGGCTACACAAAACACATGTTCTGTAGGTGTTTGTGGAACAGCAGAACCGATGCAGAGCACTATCTGAGAAAAGAATGGCCGACAAGACCAAGAGATGCGCCCGACAAGTTCAACTCTCTTTTAGATCCTCTTTTAAATCCAGAAAAGATATTTTTGCCTCCAGTAAATCTAAATTTAAAGCTCGGTCGGTTTGGCTAAAAATTTCATCAAGGATATGGATCAATCTCATTCTGGGTTTTGATACTTATGTAGGAAACTAATTGGTGTGGTTTCCGAAGCAAAGTTGAAAGCAGGTGTCTTGAATGGACCACAAATTCGCATACTAGTTCATGATAGTGAATTCACTAAGGCCTAGAACCCACTAGAGAAAAACTCATGGAAATCATTTGTCAATGTATCAAAGCTTTTTCTTGGAAACTATCATGCTGACAACTACAAAGAAATTGTTACAACCATGCTACAGAATTATCATGCATTGAAAGCAAGGATGTCTTGAAATGGCATTTTTTCTACTCTCATATTGATTTTTTCCCAGATAACTTTGGAGACATTAGTGATGAACACGGTGAAAGATTTCATCAACAAATCGCCATAATGGAGAGCAGATATCAAGCACAATTTAGTCCTAACATGATGGGCGACTATTGCTGGACGCTACAACGAGAAGAGAGGGAGCGGTACAAACAAAAAGGCAAAGTTTAGAAGAACTTTTAGAACTTCATATTTTTTTTAATTATGAAGGATTCGAACTTATGCTTTCTGGCACAATTTCTTATGACTTTATCTGCGACGTGCTTAATGTCGTTATCTTGCGTGGGCCAATTAATGTTATAATATTTACTATTTTTTCATTGTTTAAGAAAGTATATCTGATAGTAAAATAAAAAATCTAAATCATACTCAACTATGTGAAAATAGTCATGTAAGCACAGTCGCATAAGAGAGAAGCTGGTCTACTTTGGGTCAAATATCTGTTGCACTACACAAGTGTCGGAATATTGAATATTTGTACCTATTGTTTTTTTTATAAAACATCGTCTGATAGAACAAAACAAATATCAGATTCAAATTCAGCAATATGAAATTAGTTGTGTGAGCATAATTTCATGTGAACCATTTTGGCTGTTGAAAGGTGTAATCTTCCAAACGTTTTCTATAGGTTTGAGAACGGGACTTTGAGATGGCCAGTCCATGAGATCAACCCTTCATCATTCCAAAAATCTTTGACACTCTTTGCAGTGTTGCAGGAAACGCCGTCCTGCACGAAGACAGGAGGTTAAACTGACGACGATCGGATATGTGGAAGGGCATGGTGTCGAAGAATCTGATTTAAGATTTCAGCATTGATAGTCCCTTGTAGGCGAATAAGTGGACCAGGACCAGCAGCAAAAATTACTCCCCATACCATAGTACTGCCTCCTCCATATTTCACTGTCTTCTTCACACATGCACTAAATAAGCTTTTGCCACATATTCGTCTGATATACATCCAGCCATCGTAATCAATTACATTAAACTTCGATTCATCGCTCAATTGAACCAGCACCCACTCTTCTTCTGTCCAAACGACATGTTATGAGCGTAACGAATACGGGCTCTTTGAATCTTCCTGGAGATTAGAGGTTTCATTGCCATTGTCCGAGCAAGCAACCGAAAACCTCATAACCTCCGGGAAACTGTTTTGTGCGTTACATTGACATCAGAGGTGGAGCTGAACTCAAGGGATATCTCAGCAAGACTCTTAAACTTATTCTTCTGTGACAATCTAACCGAAATACGATCCTGTCTTGGTAAGGTTTTACGAGGTCTACCGGTTTTGGGTTTATCATCTCTCGATCCTGATGACTTAAAACAAGGTACACTTCGTTCCACCAAACTTCTAGACCTTCCTACAGTAGTTCCCATCACACAACTTGACTTGCCTTCTTGGTGAAGGCACACAATATCTGTTCTTCATAACATGACACCAGTTGTCTCTCACAAGCTACCATGTTTAGTTAAATGTTCCAATAATGTCTGATCATAAGAAGTAATTCGAAGGCCATCAACAGTCCCCTAAACACAAATATTTCGGTTGGTAGTTCATTATTTGGTCACTGCAATTTGGAAGGTAGTTTGTTTATTTCCTCATAACTTACGAAATATTTATTCCGTTCACTTTAAATATTCATGAAAGATAGATATTATAAAATATATATGTGTGTGTATAATAAATAGTCTCAACCTTTTGTTAAACTTCTATAATAAATTTTTAAATACACTTGTTCTTACTGACCCTTATATTATGGGTGTTTGAAAAACACCCACTGCAAAGTTTTATTTATATGCATTAATATTTAGAGGTGGCTCAATAGATCCGATGTTTGCCCAGATGAGGTATAGAATGCAATTATTTTACTAGATTAGTTTCTTCCCAACATTTACAACCCTGTGTCACTCCACTGAATCTTCTACAATGGTATTAGCTGCTCATTGGCAGGAGTGTTGTGATGACCAATATCACTCAGTGTTGCTCAGTAAAGTCTGCTTGCGAGTGTCAGAGAACTTTTTCCAGTGTTCAGCAACAACACTCGGAACAAACTGTAATTGCTCCTTATCCTTTGTGAGAAGGTCAGAGAAATCTTCAAACAAGGCAACGGTACATTCAGCGTGATTGTTGGTGACAGCCAATCTGCTGATGAAACCTTTTGCAGCACTGAAGCTAGGCTGATGCTTCCACTGAGCTGCCGGATATTCGAGGAAATCATATGGAAGACGCAAGTTCTTGAAAAAAAGTCTTGAATTCTTGGTCATAAGGTAAACTAAAGTCTTCTCTTGAATTCGTTTCACGTCGATAGTTCCAAGCTTCAGCGGCTTTTCCTCCCCTTGTTTCTCTTTCATAGCAATAACTATCTTGTTCTTGCTGCTTTTGTCAAAAGCACTATCAAACAATGCCAAAACAACCAACTATTCAGAAAGGTACCACAGTTAGCCTGTCATCTTCTTCTCTGTAGCATTGGATATGTCCATGTTAATCGTGTGATAGATGTCAGATTGCTTCAGCAACTTCAAGTCATTTCTCGTGGTATTCACAGAAATGTTGGCTGTTACCCAAGATTCAATGTAAATACGTGAAAAGGAGATGCAGAGTTCTCGTAATCCTTGATGCTCGCATGCTGTCAGCTTAACCTGCGAGCGAAGCATCCAGACTTTGTTGGTGTAGATCACTTTTGCTATTCATCGGGCTTGATGTATGTCTCCTGGAGCTGCAAAGTGGATGCCTCGATGAGGGAAAACTCAAAGAAAGATGATAACCAGCTCCTGGAGCTCTCTGTAGTCATCCTTAAGATGAGTAAATTTAAAAGTCGTCTCATCTTTGAAGACAGCTAAAGCGTTGGCCATGTAATCATCAGTTGAGTATTCATATGTGGTCTAATAATATATTGCCATCTTGTTTTGAAGCATTTGAAAAGACTATATTTAGAAAAGGCTGCTCCAGAAGTTCCCGACCAAGAAGCTGCTAAAAAAGAATGCTCGTGCCTTTGTACCGTCCAGTGTTATCGCTGGTTCTGTCTAAGCACATTCCCTGGACATTTTCTTTTAAATTCCAGTCTTTCAAAACAAAAGGATTACTTTAGCTTGCGCTTCTCCTCTACTTGATGGTGTAGCTTTTAGTCTTCAAGAAGCTGTTATTGGCCATTTCCTCTCAGTAGCACAGGCAATTTTTCCACAGTCCGAGTTTTTAATGAATTTGGGATAAGCTTCCCATCCCAGTGCAAAATGAGTGTAACTGTGGGTCGAACTTATCTTTGATTTTTTTAGGTTTTTTTACGATGCTGCTGTCGTTGCATCTGATGCTGGATCAGTTCAGGGCTAGTGGCTGGATTTCATGTCCAAAACTGCGGACAATTTGACCAAATATACTAATTAACGGGTACCTGCGGTGTATTTGTATGTATATCGTATACCTCATCTGAGAGGAACTTCGGATCCATTGAGCCACCTCCAAATGTTAATATATCTCAATGAAATTTTGCATATAGTGTTTTTCAAAAGGAAAAATTTGGCGTCGTCAAACCTAGGAAAATGAAAATTCTTTCAAATAAGAAACACCCTAATATATATATATATATATATATATATATATATATATATATATATAAGCTGAATGCCAACGTCAAAACTTGGTCATCTAGCAGTTTGATGCAGGCATACCAGCCAGAATGATTTATCACCCCTTCTATAGGAAACATTCCCACATACTTAAACCAAATATTACAAAAGAAAAAGAAATTTAACGGGAATTTATACATAATACAAGAAAGAGGAGATTTCAAATGCAAGCGATTCTATACGAACACTTACCTTACCAGTTGGGTATATATCAATTAAATTTTTTCGAAATCGATCTAAAATAAATGTGCTTGTGCAGAGGAGTTAGAGACTTCATTGTCATTTAAATAATAATAGTATTTAAAACTGTTTTTAATTAAGTTTGAGGACGAGTTCTTAATTTACATATATCAACTTCAACTATCAAAAACGTTTATGTTGGGAAATGTCTCGCGAAATGTCTCCCTCGTCGATATATGTGGCAAGATACCGCATGGTTTATTATTTATAAAAACTATAGGTTTTTTTCTAAGTCTATTCTCATATTTAGAAAAACTCTGATATTTGTTGATCTTTAATTGAAGTTGAAGAGTGGTTTTATCGGCGTAGTTGCTCTGGCAGCCTGGACTCAAAAATTGGTTTGACAACTAGGATCATAGTTGATGCGGCAATAAGAAATTTTCGAATAGTTAATTTACTGATTTTAACCAAATAATAAGCACACTGAACTTATCTATTAATATATGTTGAGTTTATGACTAATAATTTATTCGTTATATGGCCAATATAATTTTCTTTACATAAACAAGATTTTATCTGGTTTGATTTTCTCACTTTGGAACTATGTAATTTCCAAAAATCTTTTCGTGAGTTTCAAGAAATAGAGAAGAGAACAAATTTCGTTTGAAAAACTCTCTCACATAAGTGAGTTTATGTGATCAGAGCAAAGTTCAAGCAAATTCTGCATGTTTGAGCTTCTCACGTAAATTTGAGGAGAATATAGCTGATTTTTTTCCAAGGGATGTCGTTCTGGTTTTGCGATATCGTGACATGCATAAATGATTGGTTATTTAGGTGATTTGTAAATCCCAAAACGAATACAAAAATAAGTATTTTTTAAATCTTATTTCAGTTCTATAAACAGGCATGTTATACAATGCGACCTTTAATCAATTCGGACACTTTGAATAATATTGTGAACCAGCTTAACACACTCTATCTCATTATAAATTCAAAGTAGAATGAGAAAGTCCGTTGTTTACCTTCTCATCGTGGGTCGTTAGATCAGATTTTTTAAACCTCCAAGTTATAAAGACGAGAGACTCGTGTATCCATTGATTTTGGATTCCCATAATGGAACACTCAACAGAAAATTGGAATCCGGAAGATTTTATAAAATCGTTAAGGTAATCACTTTCAATAATTAAAATGGCGTCAATACCATCGTGCTTATTGAACTGCCAGCTAATGTGACTTCCTACGATTTAGTTTACGTATGGTAATTGAGTAAATAAGAACTCGTGAAGAAATGCGGGCTCCCGATTATTGTCTTTTGGAACATTTCAGCTGCACCATTATAAAATAATAACATCGTGTTCATGAACGGAATGACGGCAACCTCACAAAATATTTTCCTACTTAAAGTATCTACCTCATAGGTAGATACCGATAATGCTCAGGATTTTAAAGCCTATGGCATGCTTCCCGGAAGTAGACATAGGGTCCAAAAAATGCTGAAATCTATGGACTCTAGCTTCGGATTGAGATTTAGCATTTTCCAAAGATTTTGCTTCTACTAGCTCTCCTTTCCTGGTGTTAAATTCTCCAAGTCCTTAAAAAGAGGCTGGTTCCTCTGCCAGGAAAAATTCCTGAACTTTTTCGTCTAGCTGGTCTAATTTAATTTTCATTTCTTGCAAGAAATGAAACCTTGAACTTGTGGAGCAAAAAGGTTTGCCGAAGAAATGAGTGCTAATAGAGAATCACTAATTATAATACAACTAATGCGGATATCTATCCCCTTGAGGGTTAGATTCTTAAAATGTGTCATTATAACATAATGCAGAAGAGAGAAGTATCGTATAAAAATGAGAAAGAGAGAGAAATCGTGACAAGAAAAACTGCAATAGAGCAACAATATGAATAGCTGGCCCTAAAAGGAGCAGCGTAATAGAAACTAATAGCACAAGAACTTACATAACGCCAAATAATCGGAGGCCAAAACTAAAGGCACGGCAATAAATAACACTACAAAACTAATAGCACTGGAAACTAGTAACACGTGAAGAAAAAGCTATAAAAATAATAGCACGGCAAAACTAAGATCGCGCCAAGTAATAGCGTGAAAAAAACTAGTAACACGCAAAACTACTGGTGCGAAAAAAACTATTAACGCGCTAAAACTAATAGCCCGACCTAAATAATAGCACAAACAAATAATATCTCGAATTAAAATAAGTAACACACCCAAATTAATACGACCCCAAAACTAGTAACAAGCAAAGGAATAACGGGCTAAAACTAATAGCCTCCAAGTAATAGCGTAGCATATAAATAGCACGCTAATTAATAGCGTGACAAAAACTAAAAACAAAAACGAAATTTTCGCTGCCTAACTAGTAACACGCTATGTAATACCGCGACCAAAACTAGTAACACGTCAAATTATTAGCGCGATAAAAACTAAGAGCAGCTAAATAATAGCGCGAATAAAATTAATAAAACGACAAAAATAATACAACCACAAAACTAGTATCATACCAAGTAATAAAGCTACAAAACTACTAACACTCCAAAACTAATACCGTGGCAAAACTAGTAAGGTGGTAAAGCTAATAATGCGACAAAATAGTACCACGCCAAAGGTAATAGCGCAACAAAAAAATAAGAGCACGCAAAATAATAGCGAGATTAAAATTAACAGGCTAAAACTATTATAACGAAATTCTAGTAACAGGCCAAGTGTATGCGTGACAAAATTAGTAACACGTGACCTAATTGTGCCACTAAACTAGTAAACCGCCAAGTACTAGTGCGACAAAATATAGCACTCACAAACTAATGGTGCTTACAGACAGTCGTTGTCGGACAAAAAAACACTAATTAGACGACCAAAACAAGTTACCTTTAAATTTGAGAGCCTCCGTCCTAGTACCAAACTTCTGAATAACGAGCGCAGTATTTGGTTCGAAGGAAAATGTCGCGAAAATCTCTGAAGTCTCTGAGATCCGTCATTCGACAAGTAATCAAGAGGCCAACCTGGTTCGAAAGTAGGCTCAGCGCCCTAGGGATTAAATAAGAGGTAAATGCAGAGTTTACCTCCACAGAGATAGAAAAGCAAATGATGGTAACCTCGTCACCCAACATAGCTCTGGTACAATAATGAATTAAACGTTAATCTATCGGGAGGTAAAATTATGATATGTATTTAAAGGTTACCTGAAATAGTCTAAATTACCAAATGAAAAAGAGTCGAGGCACAGAACCTAAAGGTTGACTCAATTTACAAGGAAAAGATGCCTCTCTACAGTTTGGATGCACTACCGATGGTCAAATTGTCAATAACTTTCTTAAAATATTCACCTGATCTTAATGATCGTTAATTAAAATAAAAAAAGAAACGTATTTCTAAAACCAAACACTAATCTTCCAGAACCAATTAAGTAAGAATTATGTATATTAATCTAAAATGCAGATTACAAAAAAAAAAGTTTTAAATATGGTAACTACTCAAAGGGAGGCAAAGCGTCTTAATTAACTAAAATGTTCACGTCTCTACCTTCCTGAGATGACCTCTCTTCAGTGTAGTATGACGCTATGCCTATACATAAAAGAAAGAGATTTATTTGAGAGGAGCTCCATGGTTACAGGGGCAAAACACCATTCACTGTCTTTATCCAATTAATATAAAAAAACACTTCTACTTGGAAGATCATAAACACACACACATACATATATATATATATATATATATATATATATATATATATATATATATATATATATATATGTATATATATATATATATATATATATATATGTATAACTGAATCACGAAAATAAGGAACGTGAGGAATTTATGAATAACGTTATAGCCACGAGGAAAATGAAACAACGGAGAACTGCGAGGCCTTTCGACTAATGGTCCTTTACTGAGCAGACTAAAAGACAGGGAAAAAGAGAAAGATATTTATACACCTGATTAATGAAAATATGGGATATAAAGATTAAAAGGGGTGGGATTTCCAGATACCTGGAAAAAACCTATTAACAAGATGAGCCGTCAGGGTTAAAAAAAAAAGTTTACGGGTTACAAAAGAAAGGACGGGGCAATGTTTGGGAATCACATATGCAATATGAAAACAAAAAAAAAAAGTTTATACATGATAACTAGAAAATATGACAAAATAAAAATATGAGGAAAGGTTTTTATATAAATAAGCTAAAATAACTTCTATGTGGTAATCATTAATTCAGAAATTTTATCTTTAAAGTCATTCTTAAACATTCTTTTGATACAAGGGTCCAAAAAATACATTCCAGGGCTGAGATTAAAATTCGAAGTCAGTTGTATAAATGCCGATTCTAAAAGATTTCGTGAAAAAAAGTCATTTGATTTGGCAATCACAGAACTCTCCTTCCAATTAATACGATGGGAATTTTCACTCAAATGGATAAAAATAGCATTTGATGTTTGCCCAGTGCTTACAGAGTACTTATGTTGCTTAATACGCACATTCAGATCCTTGCTAGTTTGCCCAATATAAAATGAAGGGCAATCCAAACAAGGGATTTTATAAATTACGTTATTTGTTTCATTAGGGCAATTTTTTATTAACATTCTTTTTAAAGTATTAGTATAAGAGAAAACAAGATTTACATTAAGTGTTTTTAACAATGTTTTTACGGTTTCAAAGCCATTAAAATAAGGTAAAATGAGGATATTCTTGGGCGCTTCCTTCTCAATAGTACTTTCGTTATAAAACTTTTTTTTGGCTTTAATATAACAAATATCAAGTATATTTTCTGGATAACACAAGTCTGCACCGATTTTTCTTATAGATTCAATTTCCTGATCCAAATATTGAGGACTGACAATGCGCAACGCACGTAAAAACATAGAGGAAAAAATTGATATCCTAATATTAAGATGGTGGCCTGAATAAAAATGGACATAGGTTAAGTTGTTGGTTGGTTTCCTATAAATACTAAAATTGCAATTAAATGATTCCCTATGTATTAAGACATCTAAGAATGGAAGGCAATTGTCTTTCTCTAATTCAACAGTAAATTTTATGGAAGGTACCTGGTTATTTAAATTGGAAAGCAAATTATTTACTTCAATATTAAAAGGCAAAATAATTAAAATGTCATCAACATATCTATACCACTTTAAGGGGATATCAATGATATTAGGTAAATATTGTTTTTCGAAGAATTCCATATACAAATTTGAGAGTAGGGGAGATAAGGGGTTGCCCATTGCCATACCAAATATTTGTTGGTAAAATTCACCATTAAAAACGAACTTACAGTCACAAAGGCACAACTTAATGAGTGAAATAATATGACTTACAGATAGAGGTAATTCATGATGAGTAAGCTCATTACTAAGATAATCTAAAATGGAATCAATAGGGACTTTGGTAAAGAGAGAGCAAACGTCAAAACTTACCAACCTATCATTGGGGCAAATAGTAATTTGATTTAATTTTTCTACTAAGTCAAGGGAGTTGAGTAAATGAGAACCAGATATTGTTCCAAGTAAAGGGGACAACAGTTTGGTAATATATTTTGATAATTTATATGAAACTGAACCAACTGTGCTAATAATAGGCCGCATAGGGTTGTTATCTTTGTGTGTTTTTACCAACCCGTATAAGTAAGGTAACGAGGGAGATTTTTCTGACAAAACACCTATTAATTCCTTCTTATCTTTAAGGATTTTTTTCAGTATACTATTGAAATGTTTAATAACTTGATCTAAGGGGTTCCTTGTTAATTTTATGTAAGTCACACCGTCAGCCAGTAGGGCATGCATGCGCGATATGTAATCATTTTTATCAAGAATTACGATACTATTCGACTTGTCGGCTTTTGTGATATGTAATGCGTTATCTTTTTTAAGATCGGCTAAGCTTTTTTTATACCGAGCGGGAAAATTACTTTCATGACTAACATTGGTGGCCCCATAAACAATACCTTTAATTATGTCAACCTGATTTGGGGGAAGCTCACAGTATTTTTCAAATTTGCAAAGGGCAAACGCAATAGTTAAGGTGGAGGGTCTACTTGAAACGGAAAAGGATAAACCATAACCGAGTGCACATATGTGATTCCCAAACATTGCCCCGTCCTTTCTTTTGTAACCCGTAAACTTTTTTTTTTTTAACCCTGACGGCTCATCTTGTTAATAGGTTTTTTCCAGGTATCTGGAAATCCCACCCCTTTTAATCTTTATATCCCATATTTTCATTAATCAGGTGTATAAATATCTTTCTCTTTTTCCCTGTCTTTTAGTCTGCTCAGTAAAGGACCATTAGTCGAAAGGCCTCGCAGTTCTCCGTTGTTTCATTTTCCTCGTGGCTATAACGTTATTCATAAATTCCTCACGTTCCTTATTTTCGTGATTCAGTTATACATTATGAATGCCGCGTTCTCTTTCTCTATTCAGTTTCCACTTTTGAGTTGTGTAGTAACTGCGTTCTCCAAATCCCTTTGTGATGCGCACTGCACAAGAATCCGTCTCAAGTTCTTAAAAAAGTGCTTGTCTGAACAAGTTCTACCCAAATCTTTACTTCCATACCGTCTAAGAAGATATGATCATCACCCTTTTAATGAATTTAGCTCCATGATGTTAAAACGCCACATAGCCGCCGCCAAGCAAGAAGAAAAAGAAAAATTTAAGGAATTGAAGGAAGCTAGACTCACATTCGGTTTCTCCATTCCCGCCGATTGGAAGTACTCGTTACGACAAGAAATCTATGGAAAACTTCGTAGAACTACTGATGTCTTAACAATGAAACTGGATAAGAAAGTAAAATCTCTTATTGCCACTAGTGATTGGACGAATAATGTACGTAATAATTGTGTAGTTAATTTGTCAAGCAAAGAAATTAGTGAAAACGTCGTTTGTGCACTCGGTTATGGTTTATCCTTTTCCGTTTCAAGTAGACCCTCCACCTTAACTATTGCGTCTGCCCTTTGCAAATTTGAAAAATACCGTGAGCTTCCCCCAAATCAGGTTGACATAATTAAAGGTATTGTTTATGGGGCCACCAATGTTAGTCATGAAAGTAATTTTCCCGCTCGGTATAAAAAAAGCTTAGCCGATCTTAAAAAAGATAACGCATTACATATCACAAAAGCCGACAAGTCGAATAGTATCGTAATTCTTGATAAAAATGATTACATATCGCGCATGCATGCCCTACTGGCTGACGGTGTGACTTACATAAAATTAACAAGGAACCCCTTAGATCAAGTTATTAAACATTTCAATAGTATACTGAAAAAAATCCTTAAAGATAAGAAGGAATTAATAGGTGTTTTGTCAGAAAAATCTCCCTCGTTACCTTACTTATACGGGTTGGTAAAAACACACAAAGATAACAACCCTATGCGGCCTATTATTAGCACAGTTGGTTCAGTTTCATATAAATTATCAAAATATATTACCAAACTGTTGTCCCCTTTACTTGGAACAATATCTGGTTCTCATTTACTCAACTCCCTTGACTTAGTAGAAAAATTAAATCAAATTACTATTTGCCCCAATGATAGGTTGGTAAGTTTTGACGTTTGCTCTCTCTTTACCAAAGTCCCTATTGATTCCATTTTAGATTATCTTAGTAATGAGCTTACTCATCATGAATTACCTCTATCTGTAAGTCATATTATTTCACTCATTAAGTTGTGCCTTTGTGACTGTAAGTTCGTTTTTAATGGTGAATTTTACCAACAAATATTTGGTATGGCAATGGGCAACCCCTTATCTCCCCTACTCTCAAATTTGTATATGGAATTCTTCGAAAAACAATATTTACCTAATATCATTGATATCCCCTTAAAGTGGTATAGATATGTTGATGACATTTTAATTATTTTGCCTTTTAATATTGAAGTAAATAATTTGCTTTCCAATTTAAATAACCAGGTACCTTCCATAAAATTTACTGTTGAATTAGAGAAAGACAATTGCCTTCCATTCTTAGATGTCTTAATACATAGGGAATCATTTAATTGCAATTTTAGTATTTATAGGAAACCAACCAACAACTTAACCTATGTCCATTTTTATTCAGGCCACCATCTTAATATTAAGATATCAATTTTTTCCTCTATGTTTTTACGTGCGTTGCGCATTGTCAGTCCTCAATATTTGGATCAGGAAATTGAATCTATAAGAAAAATCGGTGCAGACTTGTGTTATCCAGAAAATATACTTGATATTTGTTATATTAAAGCCAAAAAAAAGTTTTATAACGAAAGTACTATTGAGAAGGAAGCGCACAAGAATATCCTCATTTTACCTTATTTTAATGGCTTTGAAACCGTAAAAACATTGTTAAAAACACTTAATGTAAATCTTGTTTTCTCTTATACTAATACTTTAAAAAGAATGTTAATAAAAAATTGCCCTAATGAAACAAATAACGTAATTTATAAAATCCCTTGTTTGGATTGCCCTTTATTTTATATTGGGCAAACTAGCAAGGATCTGAATGTGCGTATTAAGCAACATAAGTACACTGTAAGCACTGGGCAAACATCAAATGCCATTTTTATCCATTTGAGTGAAAATTCCCATCGTATTAATTGGAACGAGAGTTCTGTGATTGCCAAATCAAATGACTTTTTTTCACGAAATCTTTTAGAATCGGCATTTATACAACTGACTTCGAATTTTAATCTCAGCCCTGGAATGTATTTTTTGGACCCTTGTATCAAAAGAATGTTTAAGAATGACTTTAAAGATAAAATTTCTGAATTAATGATTACCACATAGAAGTTATTTTAGCTTATTTATATAAAAAACCTTTCCTCATATTTTTATTTTGTCATATTTTCTAGTTATCATGTATAAACTTTTTTTTTTTGTTTTCATATTGCATATGTGATTCCCAAACATTGCCCCGTCCTTTCTTTTGTAACCCGTAAACTTTTTTTTTTTAACCCTGACGGCTCATCTTGTTAATAGGTTTTTTCCAGGTATCTGGAAATCCCACCCCTTTTAATCTTTATATCCCATATTTTCATTAATCAGGTGTATAAATATCTTTCTCTTTTTCCCTGTCTTTTAGTCTGCTCAGTAAAGGACCATTAGTCGAAAGGCCTCGCAGTTCTCCGTTGTTTCATTTTCCTCGTGGCTATAACGTTATTCATATATATATATATATATATATATATATATATATATATATATATATATATATATATATATATATATATATATATATATATATATATATATATATATATATATATATATATATATATATATATATATATATATATATATATATATATATATATATATATATATATATATATATATATATATATATATATATATATATATATATATATATATATATATATATATATATTGTCGTAGAATGTACTCTCGACGATATACCATATATGACTATTCGTTGAGGGAACTATTCATTTATATTTTGAGTGCGTGGTGCCTGGGTTGACCGATATTATTTATCTTCAATATGCTTAAGAAGTGGAACTGAGCTTAAGGATAATAATATGGCTATCATTAATAAAATAGAGTTTTATTAATAAAAACTATCAACAACACACAAAACGGAAAATATTGCCATAAACAGAGAATGGAAAAGGTCTTGGGAAATCTAGCTAATCTAAGGATTAAGATTTGGAAGAGATTTAAAAAGGGTAAAACAAATAAAAATTAAAGGGATGGGATGGTTTGCTAAACCCTTTAAAGCACAGGATAGGGTTGACAAAAGGGTTAAATACTCAAAGATAACGTTCAGCTTACGTAATTACACGTGTTGTGCAGAGGAAGGCCACGTGAAGGAATCTTCGGTCCGCTGGCGAGTTCCAGCCAAAGGGGGGGGGGAATTAAATGATCCTGACGTGGCGTCTTGGGAATGAGAACTGTTTCTTGGCGAACGGGCTTAAAGAACAATTGATGTTCTACGTTGTTCTCTTCTGAACAACAGGGTGGGTGAGAACCGTCTCTTGTATACGGGTTTAAGAACAATGGCTGTTCTAATGTTGTTCTCTTTCTCAACAACAGGGGGGAAGGGTGAGAACCGTTTCTTGTCAACGGGCTCAAAGAACAATGGCTGTTCTAATGTTGTTCTCTTTCTCAACAACAGGAGAGAAGGGTGAGAACCGTTTCTTGTCAACGGGTTCAAAGAACAATGGCGGTTCTAATGTTGTTCTCTTTCTCAAAAACAGGGGGGGAGGGTGAGAACCCTTTCTTGTCAACGGGCTCAAAGAAAAATGGCTGTTCTAACGTTGTTCTCTTTTTGAACAACAGGGGAAGCCTTGTGGACTTGGTGTCTTGAAGGCTCGAACCTTGGCACTCAAGGGATATTGTCCTCTTCTGGGCAATGATGGTGGATCTCGAGGTAGAGGGCCCTTGGTGCACAAGGTGAGACTGGATCGTAGTGATGTCTCGCGAAGAAAATCTGGATCTCGAATCTGCCCTTAGTGGTAAAGTTTCCGTATAAATAGTCGTCCATCTCCTTGGCGTAGGGGACAATGGAGTGGTGCTTCGAGGAAATGCACAGCCGCGCCTGAGAACAATACCTTATCTGCCTATAAGCCTAACTCAATCTGGCGTGTTTGGCGCATGGGGCAAACGGGGAAGGAATAAACCTCCTTGGTTAAATATTGACTCAGGTGGCGCGATAATCGCGCCCAGCTTCAAGGCGAAGATCCACGTGGGTAGCATCGTGTTTCTAAACAACATGTGATAACGGTTGAAATTAAGCGTCCTCAAACCGTTTTATCACACCCCTCCATTCCGGGGGAAGTTGTCACTTCGAAAAAAAAGAGAGAAGGGACAACGATAGAGCTCCGTTGTGGGGAACTCGTTTTCTTGTACCGACCGTACCTTCATGCACCTAACTAGTATTACCTCAATACATATGATTATTTTGATCTTTTGATTATAGGGGAAACTAGCCTTTAATACAAACTTAATCAATAAAAGGGGCATGCAGCAATGAAATGATATAAAATTGGTACATTTAGGACAAAATAATTTATACATAATTTAATAGGTACAAATATATATACATACACAAAAAAATAGACATTGAGCGTTACAAAATTCAGACATATACATTAATTAGTTCTATTACAAGAGAATTTAATTTAAGTCTTACAAGACGGTATATACATACATGGAGATCCTAATCCTACGAATACAATTAATCTACGCTATTTGGTACCGAATTCCTATTGAGTGCGTCAGCGACCTGGTTATCGGAACCTTTTATATAATTCATTTTAAATTGATACTCTTGTAAGAATAAACTCCAGCGCATAATTCGGCCGTTGGAGTGTCGTACATTCCGAATATAGGCTAACGGGCGGTGGTCGGTTCCTATCTGAAATTATTTTCCTATCAAGTACATTTTGAATTTGTCTATCACCCAGATAATTGATAGAGCTTCCTTCTCTATTGTGGCATATCTCTTTTCGCGTGGTAATAATTGGCGACTAGCATATGCAACTGGATGACTCGTTCCGTCATCCTCATATTGAAGGAGTACACCTCCAATGCCCTCGTTGCTCGCGTCGGTCTTAAGCCCAAAGGATTTTTTTCTGGTTGGGCAACTTTAAAATGGGGGCAGAAATGAGCTTATTCTTAAGCTGATTAAAATGGGAAACAGCGATATCTTTCCAACGTAGACGATCGGGGGAATTCTTTTTTAAAAGGGAGCTGAGGGGCGCCGAAATTGCAGCGAAATTCGGGACAAATCGCCGATAGTAAGAAGATGATCCTAGAAACGATCTTAATTGCTTCTTTGTAATCGTGAGGGGCATGTCGGCGATTGCCTTAATCTTGTCCTCTTGGGGACCCAACTGGCTTTGTCCTATTTTGAAACCCAAGTATTTTATGGTTTCGTGGGCAAAATGGCATTTGCTGAAGCCAATGGTGAGGCCATTTGTGCGCAGTCGCTCGAAGAGAGCTAATAGGGTGGTTAAATGGTGACTCCATTCGTGAGTAGCGACGTAGACATTATCAAAGTAAAAGGATACATTCGGAAGTCCATCTAACAACCTTCTCATGAGACGGTTATAGTTGCTACAAGCAGTGACGAGGCCAAAAGGAAGGCGCTTAAATTGCATAAGGCCTTTCTTCGTTGCAAAGGCGGTATATGCTTTCACATTGGGCTGGAGGGGGATTTGATAATACGCCTTGCACAAATCGAGTTCTGAGATGAACTTGGCGTTTTCAAAAAGGTGGCGGTTTCGGTCTACCAACGGGATGGGCTCGGCGTCGAAAACAGTTACCGAATTTAACTTCCGGAAGTCGATGCACATCCAAAAAGAGTTCTCACTAGACCATTTAGTATCCATAGCCAAATCCTCACATGAGCAAATAAGGGGTGAATTTTTTAGTGGTTGTATGCTTAGTGCCCTAAATTCTGAAAAATCTGACCAAATTGGTTCGCCCAAAAGATTTCAGATTGCGTTAAATACACTTAAATTTAATAACAACATTGTTTTAACCAAATCCGACAAAACGAATCAGTTAGTTATTTTGGACAAACATAGTTATAATGATAAACTTAATGAACTTCTTAACGATGTGAACACATATGAAAAGCTACAGAGTGACCCGCTCATGAACAAAACAAGCAATTTCAACAACAAATTAAAGAGAATATTGAAAAGCGCAGATTTAATCAAACAATTCAGGCGTACAAACCTTCACTTCCCTATATGTATGGGCTCCCAAAGACCCACAAAGAGGGATGTCCTTTACGCCCAATCATTTCCAATATTAATTCTCCCACTTATAAGCTCTCCAAATGGCTCGCCAAGCATTTATCTCCAGTAGTTGGAAGAATCTCATCTGCACACATTATGAACACTCAAGATTTCGTTGACCGCCTCAACCACCTGCAATTACCGGATGGAAAACTTGTGAGCTTTGATGTTAATTCTTTGTTTACCAAAGTTCCGGTTCACCAAACCATGGGCCTTTTGCGGGAAATCATGCCTAGACTTAATTTGGATCTTCCCATTTCTACGAGTAAATTTATCGATTTAGTTGAATTATGTCTCTCTGACAATGTGTTTTGAGTAAATAATGAGTTTTATAGACAAATATTTGGCCTTAGCATGATAAATAGTTTATCTCCGATATTAACATGTCTCTTCATGGAATATTTTGAGACTGAACTCCTTCCCACAATTTCTCCCCCTAACTTTATATGGTTAAGGTACATTCACGATGTATTTTCTGTATGGCCTAATGACCATGATTTTGATATTTTTTTTAATAATTTGAATAATTTGCATGTCTCCATCAAATTTAAATATGAATGGGAATATGATAATAGATTACCCTTTTTAGATGTCCTCATTAATAAAGATCACCATGAATTAAAACTTGAAGTGTATAGGAAACCAACCCACTCGAATGCCTATATACAATATTTTTTGTTTTACGATAATACTGTTAACAAATCGGTAATTTCTAACCTTTTCCTTAAAGCAAATAAAATATGTCATCCTTCCTATTTAGATGAGGAAATTGTTATTATCAGGACCATTTTTTGTAATTTGTATTACCCTGAGTGGTTCATATCGTTTGCCCATTTTGCAGCTAGGAAAACATTCTATGGTAATAAGCCTTCCCTCACTAATGACTTCAACAAATGTATAACATTGCCATTTAATAATAAATTAAATAGTTTAAAGGACATATTTGGAAAGGGGGTATTAATCTAGCCTTTAAATATAATAATTCCTTAAACGAATTGATGATTGCCAGGAAACCCAAAGAACATCATAACATAGGAGTATATGAAATACCATGCAACGATTGCCATAAAGTTTATATAGGGGAAACGGGGAGAAATCTAGACAAGAGATTGTACAAACAAAAAAGAGATATTAGAGTGGGCAGCCAAAGCAGTGGAATATTTTGCCATGTTAGAGACTTGAATCATTCGATCGATTTCAATGGAAGTAAAATGGTATTTAAATTGGCTAACTATGTTAAGAAAAGAATCGTAGAATCGAGCTTGATATCGTAAGTTCCTAATTTAAATCTATCTGAGGGTCAATTTTCTTTTAATCCTGTAAAACGAAAGCAAATAAACAAAATAGTAAAATGTCAGCGCTTCAATATGTTTAGGCCTAATCCCCCTTCCCCTTATTAGCCACAAGTAGGGGATTGGGAGAAAAAAGAGGGGATCTTTCATGACCTGACCCCGTGTTATGTTTGTAAGCACTTTTCTTATATTTTCTATCCAGTGTCAGTTGAAAAAGGGTGTGAGATACACCGAAACTGTTCTGAATTAAATTGTCTTCGGAGAATGTGGTTTAATTCCTCATCTTTTCTTGCGATATTGCATTAATTTTCATCATATATATATATATATATATATATATATATATATATATATATAGAGAGAGAGAGAGAGAGAGAGAGAGAGAGAGAGAGAGAGCAGGAAGAATATGAAGACCCCCCCTGATAGCTCCAAACATTTAATTTCCGGATGTTTCGGTCATTAACAATGACCATCTTCAGCGGATTGAACTCCAATAGGAATACAAGAAATTTTTAAGAATTAGATGACAAAATTGCAAAAATAGCACAAACGATTCAATATTAGTTACAATATGAAAAATAAGTCAAACTCAACAAGAGAGGAAACTTAAATGAAAACAGAATGTTAAGCAAGTAGTTAAATATAGGTTAATTTACGGATATATGATATTGAAAAAAAATATGTTAAACACAGTTGAATGCAAGTGATAAAACGATCGATAAATACGAGTTAGACCAGAAAAAGGAAAATTTGAAATTTGAAACTTAATTAAACAATATTCCTGGCAATAACAAATATGAATAATAAACATGAATTAAACTCAATAGGAATATAAGAAATTTGTTTTTAAAGTAATACCCAACAAAATTGTAAGAGCAGGGCGAACAGGGAAAAATGAAAGGTAAGTAAAATAAAAAAGCCAGGAATCCGAAAGGAAAACAAAAAGCAAAGACAACAATTCAATATAAGTTAAAAAAACAAATATTCGATAGTGAAACATATAGATAAAAAACAATTGAATCCAGGAGGTAAAGGTAATTAATACAAACGATCAATAAATGCGAGTAAACTAGGAAACGAAAGTTTAAAACTTAATTAAGCAATAGTGAAGCAACAAAATAAGAATAAAAACATGAAAAAAGGGGAAGTTTTATATATATGATTATTTAGATACCAACGGGACAAATTTATTAAAATAAATACAAAGAATAAAAATGAAACTGAATACTTTTAGACAGAAACTAACTTTATTTTGTTGGAGCTGATAATATCAACTGATTAATATGGTCAGGACGAGCCAGGATTAAAACTATGTATGGGGATTTGGTTAGTTGTATGTTTCTTTATCTGCCTATATAGTGAAAAATTTAAGGGAGGAAGAATAATCAATAAGTTGAGGGTTTACTTGTTTAATGAAAATTGATTCCAGAATTTTGAAATCCAGAGAAGAGGAAACGGAAGATAATAAGCTAAAAGAATCAAGGGTAACTAAAAGAATCATCAGATCCATTCTGGTTTATTTCTGTTTCCTCTCTTGTTAAGTTTGACTTATTTTTCATATTGTAACTAATATTGAATTGTTTGTGCTATTTTTTTAGTTTTGTCATCTAATTCTTAAAATTTTTCTTGTATTCATAATGTCAGGCAAATAAATGTTTGGAGCTATCACGCGGTTCTTCATATTCCTCTTGCAAATTAGTTTCCCAAGGAACGACTCCATCATCGGCGTATATATATATATATATATATATATATATATATCCAACACCACGCAAAAAACTTCGAGCTGGGGTGGTATTCGAACCATGCACACTAAGACAGCGAGCCACCGCTTTGATATCAATTAAACTGCCCCTTAGACCACTCATCCACTCGTCTAAGGCATGGTTTAATTGAGATGAAAGTGGTTTCTTGCTGCCTCAATATGCATGGTTCGAATCCTACCCCAGCTCGGATTTTTCGAAGTAGGAAATAACTACTCGTATTTCCGAAAAAAAAAATTCTGTTTTCTCTTTCTTGCGGTGTGAGGATTTATTTCATCATTCTCTCGCACTCAGGAGAGATATACATATTATATATATATATATATATATATATATATATACATAAATGATTTTGATACGATTTTATTTTATAAAACTTTGAAATGTTGCTGATAAAACGAAACTTGATTTTGGGTGGAAATAGTTTAGTGAAGTGGTAGAAAATGAGGCACATAATCTTAATAAACCCTGAGATTATAATCTGCGCGTCCTATTTTCTACAGTCTTCATGGGAAATGATTTAGGTGTCCTAATCTCGAAGGTTCTGAAATTTTCGAAATAATTAACTTGAGCAGCATAAATGACCAATAAGCTTTTGTTAGATATTTTGCTTCTAAATCAACAGAGATTATTTTTCATTTATATGTATCACTTATACGACGTAGAGTGGTACAAAGAAAAGCTAAGAGACCTTAATTTACTTTCACTTAAAGATTGGTATCTTAGCTGCCAATTTTTGAGAAATTTAAAATACTGTTTGTCCTTAAATTAACTATCTATTTCACTGAAATAGAACAATTTTTACAAATTAGTTCTAATTATGTTTATCATGTTTAATATGTGTTAAAAGTGTCTAAATTTTTAATTTTCTTTATAGTTTTATACTATTTAGAATTTTTTTCTAACTGTATTTTATTTCCCATTCAGAACCATAATAATAATGAATACACAGGGTATGGTTCACCGCATTCACCACAAGAGTTTCATCCAAGAAACTGATGACCTTTTATTCAATATTTATTATCGTCACAGGTGAAACTTACAATTACTACATCTACAGAGGCGTCCATTTGGCGATCATTTGCAAGTTTCGGAGATCCTGGCTGGGAAACCATTGGCCCTATGACCTATAGCAAACGCTATTGTGGGCGGTATGCTGATCTCCATCTGGAAAATTTGGGGGGTGGGGCGCCTGCCTGCCCTAACATGGTCGTGAATCTCGGGTCTATTTGTTTTTGTATCATAATTAATTAGAAAACCTAAAACTGTTAGTTTCTAAACCTTTTGCCAATTTCATTAAGATAGATAGTAAATTCAGGGATAATCTGTATTAAATATTAATTTAGATTCAATATTTAACTAGTGGGCCACAATGGGGATTATATGACCACCTTTTTTGCTTTGTAATTCCATTATAAATTTCCTCTTCTACTCCCTATCTTCGTCTTTTGTTTGCTCCATCCCCTACTCGTAGTTTAATTTTCTCTGAATTTAATATCGTCTAAAGTTTTTGTGTGAAATGAATTTCTGCTCGTGTGGTTTCAAATCAAATTATATTTTTTCATTTTGATCCATTCATAGACACCTCACGATTTCATATTGGTGCTTTTCACTTCCACTCAGAGGATCAAAGTTTGAAAGGAAAAGAAATTTAAACACAAATTTTATTTATATTTAGATAATTCGAGACTTCTATGTCCGAAAGGTTCTAGCCCCTTATTGCAATCTAATCCAAAGAAACAGATTAATGGTACAATCCAAAGAGAATAAAATGAAAAGAAATAAGAGGAATATAAATTTGGTAAATAATATGGAGAAGTACAATTTTAAAAATAGGGAAAGTGGCCCTTACTTACGAGGGGTGGTCAATAGGTTTTGCGAATCGGTAGGGCAAAACAGAGGAAGGGGGGTAGCTGTTTGTAGGGGTGTTAGGACAAGTTATGACAAGTCAGAACCTGCAGCCGCACGCTCCTGCCTCGTCTATTTAAGAAGCAGTAGCTGATCGCAGATCGTCAGTCACAAATCTTTCAACAATGGAGAAGGTTGAGCACCGCGCAGTGATCAAATTTTTGACGAAGGAAGGCAAGAATGCAAAAGAGATCCATGAACGCATGGTTGCAGTGTACATCGACACCGCAGCTTCCTATGCAACCATTGCTCGCTGGAATAGGGAGTTCCGCCATGATCGTGATTCCCTTGAAGATGACCCCCGTCCAGGAAGCCCGTCAGACGTGACCAACGAGACAATGCGGCCCGTGTGGAGAGGAGGATCCTCGAAAATCAAGGGGTGAAGGTCGAAGAAATCGAGCGAGAACTTGGAATATCACATGGAAGTGTTATCAACATCTTCTAAGACAATTTGGCCATGACCAAGGTCTCTGCCCGTTAGGTCCCTAGAAACCTCACGCCCATGATTTAGGTTGTTAACGGATAAATTCTTCAAGTTGATCATCAGAGAGCGTCCTCGTCAGCGGAGGTTCGGTCACAACGGTCTACTACCAATTAATTAGATGGATGTAGTCGTCAGCTTTAAAGTTTAGCACTGAGATTTTGCAAGTGTGTATTGATTTCCCTATTTCACAAATGTTATATTTTTCAATACTTACTTCTTTCCTCACTTTCACTTTTACTATTAAATCATTTCTACTGCATGCTTTCGTATCACTGGTCACCTTCTCTGGTCACCTTTTTAGTTCAGTTTCTCGCCTCTATATTTTGAGGATTTTTCCTTAGGTCGAGAAGTAGTAGCTCTGTGCATGAGTGAAATGGAGCTCTCTGTCGCAAACATTGCAATCCTATTTTCCTTAATATATACTCTTCCATTCTATCTAATTTACTATTCTGTTTTATTTCCACTTTCTTCTCTTTTTATCCCAATATATTCAGTTTATCAACTCGCTTGCCCCAATACATACTTTCCCTGCACGACTTTACTCGTTATTGTCCTTTTGAGGAGCTGGGCAATGGTGGTGAGACTAGAGGTGGAAGAAAAGATAAGGGAAAGTTTTGAAAGTTGGATATCTATGTAAGTCGGAGAGGGTTGGAAATATCAAAGTGAGGTGCTTACACCAATCGGGCACATAGATGGACGACGGATTGGATAATTTTCTTGGAAATAGCAACAAATTTTATTTAATGGGTTGAGGAATAAGTTCTTGCGGTTTTATCAAATTTATTCATTACCATTAACAATTTTATAAAAACTTCATTTTTAATTGATAACTATATTCAATTTAATCAATAATGTGTTCTCCGTTGTTATTTACGACTTCTTCCCAAAGTTCAACTAGTTTTTCGATGCCTCTGCAATAAAAATCTCTGGATTTTAACTCGAAGAATTCGTCTAACCAGGTTCTTAATTCCACATCAGTAATGAACGAAACGCCGCGTAAATTGTTGGAGAGCGATCGGAACAGATGGAAATCCGATGGAGCCAAGTCTGGCAAATATGTAGGATGCGGCAGGATTTCCCAATTAAGCGTTTGGACGGCGTCTTTTGTCATATTGGCAATGTGAGGACGAGCATTGTTGTATTGCAGAAGGACTCCATAACGTCGATGAGGTCGCTTTTCACGAATAGCTTCAGTGAGTCAATACATTTGTTGAACGTAGAGTTCTGCATTGATAATCTCGTTGTTTGCAAGGAGCTCATAAAGAATGTTGCCTTAAAATTCCCACCACACACACAGCATCGTCTTTCGTGGATGAAGTCCTTGCTTTAATTGCGGAAGTGGTTTCTTTATTGGGGATGAGCCATTGTTTTCGATGGTTCATGTTGACATAAACATACCACTTTTCGTCGCCAGTGATAATGCAGTGGGTAAAGAAATCTGTTTTTATATCCACGAGTAGCCGTTCGACGAGCAAGCAAACCTGCAGCAAGCGTGGAGCGTTGAAGTTTGTTGCTTTCGCTCAAAGCGTGCGGAAACCATCCACCGAGTTTTTTAACTTTCCCCATCGAATGAAGATGATTCACTACAGTTTTCTGATCACACGCCAATTGTACAACCAATTCTTTAGTCGGTTGATAAGGATTTTCATGAAGAAGGTCGTTCAATCGATCTTCATCCAACTTAATGGGGCGACCAGAATGTTCTTCGTCATTAAGATTGAAATAACCATTTTTGAATCTGAAAACCACCATTGAGCTGTCCTTTATGTCAAAGCATTCTCTTCGTACACAGCACAAATATCGCGAAGAACTTTGGCTGCGTTTGCATTGTTCCCGTCTCGATTGAAAATGAATATCAACAAGTGTCGAAAATGCGCCTTTCTTTAAACTTGGCATTCCATTTTGAGGGTACAGAACAAAAATTAAATTAACACAACTTTTAAATAAACCGCAATGACTTATTACTCAACTTCAAGACGTAGCCTAAGCAAAAGCCTAATAATCTTCGCTGTTAAGAGACGTAGCCTAACCTTTGCAAATTTTGCTCTCATTGTTTATTATTATTCCATAATATGTGCAAAGATCACGTCAACAAAACTTAAATCAACACAACATTAAAAAAAACCGCAAGAACTTATTCCTCAGCCTAATATGTCTTTGGCCTTTGTACGAAAAAATTCTATTGAAAACATGTGTTTAATAATCTTATGATTTCGTTAAATCCATTTCACTCAGGCGTTGAATTCCCCCCTCTAACATTTTTTTAAGACATCACAAATTACTTTTCAACATGGGACTTTGATCCATGCTAACTGTTTCGACATCAAATCAATGGTGATGATAATATTGAAAATGGTGTACCGTTGGCGAAACTTTTTTCTCCTTTTAAGTTTTTCGTTAATTTTGTCTAAAAATTGTTTAGACCTATTGTTGGAAAGGACTAAATCAAATAAATGGGAATTTAGTGTCCTTTCAAATTTGTCTAAGGAATGGTTGCTCTAGATCCATCAAAGACTTTTTTGTGTGACACGCTGGAATCTGTCTTATTCATCATGAAGCTGTATGCACCATGCTGGTTTGAAATAAAAGCTAACTCTTCTTCGCAAGATGGAGCACTTAACCTCTTCAAGATACTGCACTCACTGTAAAGGATGAACAAACATATTAAAGATGTAGTTGCCCCAGTGATTCAAGGAAATGCTTATTTTGCACATGCGGACAACGTTCTTCTCTGTATGCTGCAAGATGCAAGAAATCATATCCGGAACTCGTATGGAGCAGAATTATGAAAGTACTAAAAGATTATAAAGGGAAATCAATACACACTTTCAAGATCCCAGTGATAAACTTTGAAGCTGACGGCTACATCCATCTAATTAATTGGTAGCAGACCCTTGTGACCGAACTTCCGCTGACGAGGACGCTCTCTGATGATCAACTTGAAGAATTTATCTGTTAAAAACCTAAATCGGATTTTTCCAAGTTTCTTTGTCACACACAAGCGGTTGAGGGATGCATCAAACTGATCACAGAAGCGTCACTAGCAGTTTGTGTAGAAGACAAACGTGATGGCTATATAAGGAGTAGAGTTGAATCAAGGAGAAAAATACCCTCATTTTATAACAAGAAGGACTTTGTAATGAAAGGTAATAATACTACAAAAATCTAACTGCATTAAATAAATGGATATTGAATAATAGGGTTAAATTTAAATATTTGACTTTTACTTGTTCAATTTCTTCTATTTCAGAGTGATGTTGATAAAAATATACAGGTCGCATGGAAACCAACGGAAGAAAAGGAAGGATAACTTATTGAATAGTTAATAGATTATTTTTATTGAATAGAATGGAAGTATAGATTGTAAGTTTTTATGGAAATAATATACCCCGTATAAGACATAAATGTTGATGTAACAACTTGAAGTTTAAAAACAAATACATAGAAATTTCCGACATTTTTTTCTTTTTTCAAAGATTGAATTGCGTTGAGGAACCTGAAAATATTAATTTAGAAGTCTGAAACTTTAGCACAATAGTTTTTGATGTTGGGTCCATAAAAAAATAAGGGTGGGAAAATAAATTTCAAATATTTTTGAAAACCAGCCTTTCGATCCAATCTATTAAGGCTTCTGATACCGAACTGACACCATGGTGTTTCGCTACTACGGATGTAGTTGTCTTGGTTTTAAGCAAGAGGGAAAGTCCCCTAATGACATGCCGCGTTTTGCGATAAGATAATAAATGGTTATTGCAATGATAGTTTCCAATGGTTCAAATCACTTACAAGTGCCCTTCGAATGTCTAAATGAGGCTTCCACTATTAGTTAGCTCCACCCAGCGCCAATTCCGATGGCAGATTTGAAATCTCCAGAGTGAATAACCCTGTGTCCCGTGGTCATATGGTTCATTTCATGGCTCTAAATTGGAACAATTGAACTTTACTCATTTTGAAAAATGAACTTTACTCCTCTTGAATAAAAAGCGACGCTTAGAGCTGGCGCTTCGCCGCGGTTAAAATTACCGACGGTAAGGGCAGAGAAATGATTGTGTTAAAATTCTATTTTGCCACAATTTGGATAGTTGTTTAATTGTAATGATTTCCTGAGTCCATTACTGATTTACTCTTTATTTACAACTCTAATTTCAACTATTTTTGAAAACTATAGTAGTGTTAAAATGTAAATTACTTTCTTAGTTTGTGAGTTTGTTGCTTTTTCACTTTCCCTCGTTGGTTTTCGATTTTTATAGCTTCAAAATCACCAAAATAACGCCAGATATTAATAAACATGTTGAGAGTTGACTCATCTAATTATCCTCATTCTGGGAATTTTTATTATTCAAAATTAAATTGAAGCTTGAAGCTTGATTTCAATATATATATATATATATATATATATATATATATATATATATATATGTTTGTGCATGTGTGGGAAAATAGGTGGAAGAAGTAAAAATCAGGAAACACGCTGGAGTACTATATTATTGTTTCCCCTTAGATCTTAATCCGAATAAACCTACAAAAGAAAGAATATCATACATTATATATATATATATATATATATATATATATATATATATATATATATATATATATATATATATATATATATATATATATATCCATTAAACCACATTGAAAGAGAAAACGGAATAAGTTTTCCTTGCAGTAATATTTGTATTACTTTTTTTCGAAAAAATCCGTGCAGGAAAGCGATTCGAACCAGGCACACTGAAGCAGCGAGCACCGCTTTGATCTCGGTTAAAAGTATGCCGTTAGTTCACAAATATTACAAATATTACTGCAAGGAAAAATTATTCCGTTTTCTCTTTCAATGTGGTTTAATGGATATATATATATATATATATATATATATATATATATATATATATATATATATATATATATATATATATATATATATACATATATATATATATATATATATAGGTTTATTCGGATTAAGATCTAAGGGGAAACAATAATATAGTACTCCAGCGTGTTTCCTGATTTTTACTTCTTCCACCTATTTTGCCACACATGCACAAACATATATATATATATATATATATATATATATATATATATATATATATATATATATATATATATATATATATATATATATATATATATATATATTGAAATCAAGCTTCAAGCTTCAATTAAATTTTGAATAATAAAAATTCCCAGAATAAGGATAATTAGATGAGTCAACTCTCAACATGTTTATTAATATCTGGCGTTATTTTGGTGATTTTGAAGCTATAAAAATCGAAAACCAACGAGGGAAAGTGAAAAAGCAACAAACTCACAAACTAAGAAAGTAATTTACATTTTAACACTTCTATAGTTTTCAAAAATAGTTGAAATTAGAGTTGTAAAGTATCATTAAATAGAACAATATTTGAAATTTTATTAGCTATGTTAGGTAGCCTAGGCTGCGTTGGACAGTCTCTCCCACATTAGGAAAGCCTATCTATGCAGATATGATATTTAAACGGTTTGCTTTAGGATCTCAAAAATAGCAAAATTAACTCTTGAACAGCGCAGGTTTGTCGTGGAATTATTGATTCGACATGGCTCCATAATCAAATCAAACCGTCATTTTCAAGCAAGATATGGCAGAATAATAGACAGTTAATCAATCCAGAAAAATTACGCCAAGTGAAAAACACACAAAAGAATTCGTAAATTAAATATAAAAAATTTGGGTCTTACGAAAAGTGTGACTATGGAAACGAATATTGATAAGGTAAGGACTATAAATGATGCTGATTAAACAAAGTCAGTGAGAAAACTGGCTGCTGGGACACATTTGAATAGAGAATATGTGCGAACTATTCTAAAAAAAAATCTAAATTTAAGCCATACAAAAGTCATTGTCATGAAGCAATCTCAACCATACGATTAGCAGCGAAGGTTATCATTTTGCCTTAGGGTTAAAGATATTTGCGATGATAAACAGAATTATTGGAAGTGGTCACAAACTAAGCCAAATAATCACTTTCAAAAACCTTTGCACTCCCTAAACATAAGAGTATGGTGTGGACTAAGTGAAAATAAGATGTATAGTCTCTATTTCCTTGAGGACCATGAAACAGGACAAGTTCAGTCAATTAACGCTGGCAGATATCTTGAGACAATCAAAAGCATTTTCGCCAATAGCTCATATCCTGAAGAATGATTATAGCATGATGGCGCTGCATGTGCCACCATAACATGGTGTCGCATAGGACAAATTTGCCCTGGCCAGCCAAGTCACCTGACTTGTCACTTTTAGACCCCTTTTTATGGAGCTTTGTGGAAGAAAGACAATTTCTAGCTTTACCATCTAATATCACATAACTAAAAAATAAGTTTAGAGAAATCATGGCATCCACCAATGTCAATATTTTTCACAATGCCATAAGAAATTCGAATGATAAAAAGCTAGCTAATTAACTTTCAAATATTGTTCTTTGTAATGGTACTTATTTCTACCTTCAAGATTTAATGGCTAACAAATTTCATCATTATAAATAGGGAAAGTCCGTGACTTTCTTAGCAACAGTTGACCTATCTATACCTCACATCCTCAAGTTTTGAGTTCTTGCTCCAAATAAGAGTACTGCTTTTCAGTCCCTACACGGACTTTCGGAGTTCACTATTACCTACTACCAAGATGTCCTGGGCATCTTGAAAGTCCTTATTTTGTACAAAAGTAAGAAAGTAAAAAGGGGTGTAGTTTGTTAGTTAAAAGTGTTTGCTCTTCTGAAATTGACTGCGCACATTATTTCCAGAATGTTTCTCTAATCAAACTCCTGTGTGTAAAGAATTTCTTTGTAACAAAATATCTTGTCGCTTTTTTTAATTAAAATGTCGGCTCAGCAAATGCTTTATCAGGGATACGCTGGTGCGTTCAAAGAGTCAGACTCATTCTTTCAATGATGGTGTTTTAAGAGTTATGGCAAACTAATTCTATTTTTTCCTGATGCAAAAAATTTACGGTCGTATGATACGGACATTAATAAGCACTACACACACGTGGTAGGTTTCGGCCAGGACGTCTCTGAGATCGGCTACGTTTCTATGTCTGTGATGATACTCGTCGTCATGGCGACGAATGGCGAAAAGATGGCGCCGGTGTGGTACACTGTTTGGTTATAGGCTCACCGCGGCCGATTAGAGGACCTTTTGGCCAAATAAGTTATGCCATAATTGAGAAAGCTCACATAAAGGCTTAGTACGTCTGTCATTATGACGGTGCAACGGCCCACACGGCCAAGAGAGTGCAAGGGTGATTGGGGCCGAACATGAACTTCTGGTAGAATTAACTTTGGCCACCGCAGTCAACTGACTTTGTCAAAGGCTTTCTGAAGTAACTTTGGCCACCGCAGTCAACTGACTTTGTCAAAGGCTTACTGAACTAACTTTGGCCACCGCAGTCAACTGACTTTGTCAAAGGCTTTCTGAAGTAACTTTGGCCACCGCAGTCAACTGACTTTGTCAAAGGCTTTCTGAAGTAAATTTGGCCACCACAGTCAACTGACTTTGTCAAAGGCTTTCTGAAGAACTTTGGCTACCGCAGTCAACTGACTTTGTCAAAGGCTTTCTCTAAGAAGCGTACAACTAAGGCAATGTATTTTCCTTCTGCTCTTGCTTGTGCTCTTCTTTCAATTATTAATCTGAGGGCTATGGTCGTATTCTTTCCTTTCGAAATAAAATCGAGAAATTGTTATACAAATTATTTTCCTCGATCAATTCCTCGATCTATTATTTTTACAAGAGGATTACCAGTGAAATCTAATAACGATGTAGGCTTGTAGCTTTTTAAGAGGCTTGAAGGTTTACCTGGTTTGTGGAAGAATTTTTAGCTACGCTTTTACTCATTCCCTCCAGCTCCCGCTTGTGACTCACTGATGGGGTAGACTGAATGTACGGAAGTTATCCCATTTATCTTTTTTCTTTGCAACTTTTGCACCATTTCTTCCGTTTCGTCACTTATGTCCTCATTTTCTTTTTGCTATATTGAGAAAACTGACTTATAATAACGGACAAATTTTCTTCTAAGAAGCGTACAACTAAGGCAATGTATTTTCCTTCTGCTCTTGCTTGTGCTCTTCTTTCAATTATTAATCTGAGGGCTATGGTCGTATTCTTTCCTTTCGAAATAAAATCGAGAAATTGTTATACAAATTATTTTCCTCGATCAATTCCTCGATCTATTATTTTTACAAGAGGATTACCAGTGAAATCTAATAACGATGTAGGCTTGTAGCTTTTTAAGAGGCTTGAAGGTTTACCTGGTTTGTGGAAGAATTTTTAGCTACGCTTTTACTCATTCCCTCCAGCTCCCGCTTGTGACTCACTGATGGGGTAGACTGAATGTACGGAAGTTATCCCATTTATCTTTTTTCTTTGCAACTTTTGCACCATTTCTTCCGTTTCGTCACTTATGTCCTCATTTTCTTTTTGCTATATTGAGAAAACTGACTTATAATAACGGACAAATTTTCTTCAATCTCTTGATCTCCTCGGATTAAGTTGCCGTTTTTTCAATTATTATTCTTTTTCTTGGTTTGGACATATCTGCTCGATTTCTTATTCAGCTTCTCTCCAGTGAGTTCTATTTTCATCGATTTGCTTATTGAGGTGATTCTAGTTTTCTTTCCTGCTGCTCACTTATTATGTATATCGTTTCACATTCTAATCTTCTTAATTTCTTTGCTTTTTCTATATTTGAAATTGATCTCTATTTTCAGTGATATTCCTTATTTATTCTATTCGGTTTTTAGTTGCGTGCGACTAGACATCTCACTATGTCGGATGGTCGGTCGGTTCCCGTTTTGCTTTTTTTTGTTTTTGTAATAACATTGTAACTATTCGGCCGATTCTAACCAAACCTGAAACACTTATGTTGCTTTACATTCCCTTTTGAATGATATAATTGCCAAAGTCCTTCTAATTTTTGCCAAAGTCTGTAGATTTCCTCCAAGGTTTGAAAGTCCTCACATCACGTCAGAGTCTTCAAAGAAAACGGAACTGCAAAGAAAAAAAACGTGGTTGGAAAAGAGCAAGCAATAAAATTCTTCTAGCTACCGATTTCTGCCCAAACTTTTCCTTTTCTTTAATATTCGTCCGAGCTACAGAATATCACTCAAATAAATCAACTGAAACATCCACGCATCTAATTCATCAGCAAAAACCCTGGGCAAAACGGGTAAATAGCCCCAAAATGCGCCACGAATGCGATAAAGGGCCGTCCATCTCAATGTTAACAAACTTGACTAAGCAAAAAATAGGGAATAATCTCTAAAAGTAGACAAAAAGCCGCTCATAGCGGTTTCAAAATACTTTTATATATTAGCTTTCAAATCCCTGGATTTATTTTACTAGCCCAAACCGATGTGGAAAACGATTAAGTACCCAACTAAATACAAATACCGCAAACGTGCTAAGCAAAAAAAGAAAAGAGCCTATAACAAATTAATCGCCGCTCATAACGATTATCAAATAATTTTGAACACTAGTCTACAAATCCCTAAAATTTTTTTAACATCCCAAACCCAGCGGGAAAACGATTAAATACCCCAATAAATAAAAAAACACCAACGTGACTAAGCAAAATATATGAACTAACCTTATAAAATAACAATAACCGCTCATAGTCATTTCTAAATAAGTTCGAACATTACCCTGCAAATCCCTGCTCTCGTTTTAACCGAGAGCAGGAAGGGGAAGCTTACAGACTCAAAGAAATAAAAGTAAAACAAACCAAAATGGCCGACGATCTGTTTTCGCCTTTAGCCTATTCATATAGGAAGTGCTCATGGTGAACATGATTAAAGCTATTTTAATTGTGTTTTCAATGCGGGCGTCGATATTTGTAGCTAGTTTAGGTTTAGTTATTGTATTTTTCTCCAATTACGGTCTATTCCTCTCATATTTCAACTTTATGGCGTCACATTTTACCCATTTCTATAGGAATTTCGCAAATTTCACCCGATTAAATCTATTTTAATTTAGTTTTCGATGCGGGTTTCGATATTGGGAGCTAATTTCCATTTAGTTCTTCAATTATTGCCCACTTCAGGCTTAGTTCTTTGAGTTTCCACCGCTATGTTGTCACTTTCTAGCCTTTTCATATTTTTAGCTAGGCTAGTAGGTCTTTTCTACATTTACCCTAAATAATTTAAATTCATCTTCTTTTCGCCAAAATCGGTCTATTTTGAATTTTTAAGATCATGACGTCACATCAGAGCCTATTTCTATATGAATTTCTCTAATTTCACACTCCGTTTTCGATGCGAGATTCGATATTTTTTTAAGGAGGTTGATATTTGCTTCCCCTATCCCTTTCTTGTATCAATGTTTTGACGTCACATTTTAGCCTATTCATATAGGAATTTCTATAATTTCACACGATTGAAGCCATTTTAATTGTCTTTTCGATGCGGGCTTGGATATTTTTAGCTAGGTCAGGTTGATTTATAGTTATTGCAAAAAAAAAACGGGACTGAAAAAGGGCAAGCTATAAAAGCCCTCAAAGAACTCATGTTTTTTTAGTCGCGAGCGACTCTACATCTCAATATCTCGGTCGTTTTGTACCCTTTTGATTTTTATTGGTTTTTGTAATAACATTGTAACTATTCGGCTGAATCTAACGAAATTTTAAACACTTACGTAGTTTTACACTTTCCTTCGAATGATATAATTTCCAATATCTTTCGAATGTTAACCATGGAATTATGTGGGTTTGGCAATAACATCATAACTATTCGTCCGTTCTAACGAAATTTTAAACACTTATGTTATTTTACATTCTCTTTCGCATGATATTGACAAAGTCCTCTGGAGTTTAGCTTGGAAATTATTTTGTTTTGACAATAATATCATAACCATTAAACAGTTCTAACGAACTTTAAAACTCTTATGTTATTTTGCATTCTCTTTCTAATGATAGAATCACCAATGTCCTCCCAAGGTTAGTTCGGTAATTATTGAAAAGTTTGAAGGTCGTAAGTTCATCTATCAGAATTTGTGAGAGCACGCGACTTTTTAGTCAGCAGACCTTGTTTTATTTCGGTATTCTACTCATGTCATTGGTGTATACTACGGTGACTGGTATTAGGTACGTTTCTCGAGATAGCGAGTACCAAGGCCTCCGATATTCACTTCATCTACTCGTCGGTTTATTCAGTGAGGCATCTCCCAGGTTATTTGACTATTTCCTCTAATCATTTCTGTTATACTGATTCGCAGTTATTTGACTATTTCCTAAAATAAGTTAGGTGATACTGATTCGCAATTGTTGCACGGAATTGTATTAGGTTTCGATTCAATTTTAGTTGGGTCCCAATCTGTTCACTACTCGGAATGTAAGCAATTTCATTTGCAAATTAAATGACATATTACAGGTGTTTAATACATTGTCATACCACGTAGCGGTGCTGGCTTAAATAGAGTTGAGGTGATCTGGTCGCACTCTTTAGAGTACTGGTTTTCAAACCTTTTATTATATTGGTAACCTATTTGCTATTTATAAGCAACCGTGGCACCTCAATATAAAATACTTTACGTATAAATTATATATACATGAAAAACACTTCAAAATTAAACATGATTGATATTTAAACTAATTTGATGAAAAGAAGACATAAAATTTTGAGAATAAATAAATATTATCTTTAAAAGTTGAATAGAAATTTTGAGCTTGGCGACTATCACGGAATTCTTTAATATCGTTAATAAGACAAGTCTTATTTTTTCACTAGCTCTTTGCAATCATTCACTTTTGCTAGTTTTTATGTTGCACAATACAGAAAAGTTAGTTTCAAAAAAATTTAATGTCTCGTTCGATTTTCTAGAAAAGTTTTTATCAAGCAGAATTTAAAGATTGTTCTGCATTTTTTGTTGTTAGGCAGCTGCTTGCTCGGAATCGTGCTCGTAGGTCACCAAAGAATACTTCTGGGTGCACAAGCCGGAATAGTGTATATCTTTGTATCTTTGTTATTATAAATAGTAATAGTAGTTTTTAAAATCGTTTTTAGTAGTTAATTACTTAATACTAGTATAAGTTTCTATCTTTTCTTTCCAACTCATTTACTAATCCTTATCGTTGTTGTCCGTTGTGATATCCTGGTTTGGTATCCAATTCGTGAACTTCAGATCGTTTTGGGTTCTCCGTATCGGTATTATGTCATGATTGGGTATGACCAAATTAGCATAATCTTTTTCTTCAGGTGTAGATTTACTCTTCTTATAGTTCAGTTCACTTGCGTTAATATATCTAAAAATATAGTTTATAGCCTCTAACCTTAATTCTTTACAACAGAGTTATATAACGCAAAAATCGATCCTTGTACCTAGACGAAAAATATTCCGATTCCTATTCCTATTACGGTAGGAGTTTTGTACTTGTTGTGGTTCTCAAAAAATCTAAAGATTACTATGAGTGCTATGGGTGCGATGGGTAATTTTTCGCCGTTGGTAATTCTGATTTCTGCGCATGCATGTTATTTGGCGGCTGTCTCCCTTCTTAATATCATAGTAAACTCAGTTGTACATCGTCTTCGAAGAAAGCAATGGCATGGCTAAAAGAAATCCTCCAAAATATTGAAAAAATCACGGTTTCATTTGGGCAGTGATCTCTGGAGGTGCGAACAAAAAGGTTAAATTAATAAAATGTGATGACATGGCTTACGTGTCCCGTTAGCTCAGTCGATAGAGCACTGACCTAGATAACCAGAGGTCTGAGCTTGGAGTCCTTGTCGGGCAGTTTTTTTTCTTTGAACTTCTCGGGCTAACCTCCAGTATGATCTCTTCTCTCTTCTTTCTGTGTATCACTTCTCCATATATATATATATATATATATATATATATATATATATATATATATGTCCGAGAAAGACAAGACAAGTGTTCTAGTTAGAGTAGGCGCAGGCGTGATTTGTAAATAACTTAAATCACATGACACGTGATATAATGGATGCATTTAAAGGCCCAAATAAATGAAAATTGGCATCACGACACTAAGGAAGACGACCATGGAGGATGGTAACTCAGTCAATGAGCGTCATACTCACAATAGCGATATACGCTTCAGGACACAGGTTCGAATCCTACTCCTTTATTTATTTATCATATAACGGTTAAAATTAGTTTTCACTATTTTATCCGTCTCTATATCTCACATTTTCTTTCGTAAGCTTTGAATGCATCCATTATATCACGTGTCATGTGATTTAAGTTATATATATTTATATATATATATATATATATATATATATATATATATATATATATATATATATATATACTACATTTTTTCAGATTTTAAACCGAGGACTTTAACTTCGTAATATATAGTTCACTAACTTAGAATTTGTTGATATATAAGTTGAACCTTATATCTGGCTAAAATGGATGATCATTTCACGTTAAAATGAAGTGTAAAATCGCTGCCGTACTTTTTATGAGACGCCTACTTACTCAACACGATCTACAATTTATTTCATTCATAAAAGATTTATGGAAACAGGTTTTGTGGCTGATAAACTACACATAGGAAGACCTAGAAGTAGCCGTTCGAAGGAAAACATTGCTATCGTTGATGAAGCTTCAAAAGCAGACAAGGAGAGTCCATAAACAGAGCCTCGCGGGAATTAGCCATTCATGATTCAACCATCAAAAGGATACAATTTAATCTCGAAAATCTTTCCTTTTAAGATGTACAAAACTTATTGATAAGGAATTTGATCGAAGACTAGAGTAATGAGATAACATGTTTTTCAGTGAGGTAGTAAGTTTTAGTAACGGAGGTTGTTTTACATTTTCTTTCGCATGATATAATTGTCAAAGTCCTCCAAGGTTAGCCGGGGAATTATTTGGCAATAACATTATAACTATTTGGCTGATTCTAACAAAGTTTGAAATTCTTATCTTGTTTTACATTCTCTTTCGAACGATATAATTGACAAAGTCCGCAAAAGGAATTACTTGTCAATAACATCCTAACTATCCGGCCGATTCTAACGCAATTTATAACTCTTAGGTTGTTTTACATTCTCTTTCAAATGATATAATTGCCAAGGTATTCTCAAGTTTAGCCCGAGAATTATTTAAGGTTTGGACAGTTGTAAGGTCGAATATCAGAATAAGTGAGAGCACGTGCCTTTTGTGAGCATACCTTGTTCACTTATCTGGTTGCGTGAATCGACAGAACACTCGATTTGGGTGTAAAAGCAACCCAGTTGTGGTTACTGGGTATGAGCGCGACTTTTAAAAGCTCATTAGACCATTTTTCTTCCAAGATTATCATCAGTGGACTGTCACTGTGAGAGATGTCAATTATCTAGCGATGGTTTGTAACCTTTTTCTTTTTGAATTGAAAAGTGTAGCCCATGTTAATTATTGTTTATTCCAACAACATGATTCTCCTTCACATTATACTAAAGCAGTTCGCGATTCCTTGAATCACGAGTTTCCTGATAGATGGGTAGGTCTTCAAGAACCACTGGAGTCAGTGCCACGTTCTCCAGATTGGACAGCCTGTTACTTTTCTGTATTGATTCCTGAAAACCAAAGTCTATGCATCAAAGCCCATAAGGGTTGAAGAGTTAGATGAACTTATAAGGAATACCTTCAATCTTATTACAAGGGAGATGCTAACCGGAGTTGTAGAGGAATGCAAGAAGAGGTGGGCAATGTGCCTCGAAAACGAAAGCGCTCAGGTTGAAGTCTACAGAGCCTTAGAAAACAGAAGAGGATTCTCTTTCTTATAGGACTAACAAGGGTAGTATATAGTAAGTACACTACTAATTAATCTCAAAGCCATAAATCTGTTTTCATTTGTGTAATAATAAAGATCCGATTAGGATTGTCATTTTGGTATTTTAACTCCTTGGTACCACCGTTTTGGGTAGGTGCCCATTTTCAATTGCCAATTGATTAAAGTTTTTTTTTGTGTGTAGGGAACAAAAGGATGTTTGGTTAGATAGACGAAAATGGAAAATTGGTGAAGAGAGGAGGTAGTGTGAGAAATTTGCAAAGAGATACTAGAGCCTGACGATTAGGCCTATCGCTTTCAATATTTTTTCTCTTGTGTTTTCTCTGTTGTTTTCGATATATTCTGTATTATTATGGCGTTCAAGCCATTTTTATTTAATAAAACTAATGTTATTTCGTATGTAATGCGCATTTGCTGCTGTTGTAATAAATCTTTTTGTGTCATTTTTTTCGTCCTTCTTGACGTCTTGATTGGTGTGGTCTTTATCGGTGATTTTGTAGTCAATAGTTGGCGATTTTCCATTGTTCGGTATATTGTTCTCTTAATCGGTTTTTATAATTATCTTTGGTAAAATACAATCCTTTTAATGCCTAGAATGGCACTTGATCTCCGCCAGCCAATAGTATAGCTGAACTCGAAAATCTGGAACAATTTATACTTTTTCTGTTCTGTTTAATCATTTGAATGATTTCCTTATTCAATTCTCGAATAAGCAGCTCCTCATATTCCTTGTCCTTTCTTTGATGTCAAGGTTAATGGGACTCAACCCCGCCTCCCGGTGCTCGGGGGAAGAATTAATGAAGGAGCATTCGAACATATTTCTTTGAACAGTCATCAGATTTTAAAAGATTTAACTGAATTGCATTAATTCCTCGCCTAATTTTAATATATCCCCCGGTCTCTTTAAACTGGAACGTGTTATTAAAAGTCTTATTTATAACGAAATTGTCCATTTTAAATCTTAGACCTTTGATTTATTAATTTAGTTATGTTTCTCGCGTTTATTTTTATGTATTCACAATTAGGTGTGTATGTAGTGACCTAAGTGTCTACATTCTGTGCTCACAGTTGGAATTTCCGGAAGTAGAACTTATCTATTTGGTTTTATACTTCACATCCGTCTTTGATAATATTTTTCTATTTTGTGTCGTTTCCTTGTACATGGGTGGGGCATTACTCTGTTCTCATATATATACCATTTGTTATTCTTTGAGAATGAACTGAACAAGTTCGAAAGTACTTGGAATCCGCCTTTAATTTTCTTGTGGGATTTTTGCATATATTGGCCTACTCATGCGCTACTTTGTGAGTTTCTCACACATACATATATATATATATATATATATATATATAAAGAAACTCGCAACTTGCACGTAAGTCCAAATTATGATAAATAACAACTACAAGGAAAATGTAAAAACGATTCCGAGCGCTTTCGTCTTTATTCTAATAGACTTCTTCATGAAGAGGTCTTTTAGAATAAAGACAAAAGCGCTGGGAATCGTTTTTCCATTTTCATTGTTGGTGTTATTTATCATATATATATATATATATATATATATATATATATATATATATATATATATATATATTATCTGATCTTTTATTTAATATTTACAGACGGCAAACATTAGGAGGCTTACCATTTGATTATATTTTGGTGACTAATCAAAATGGAAGTAGTAAATTTATGCAATTAGCATAAAAGTTCTTCTCCTTGGCCCCTTGGAGCCAATGTGAGTGGATTGGTTTGTTACTGGGTAAAAAAGAGAGGATCTATTCCAGATGCAGTCGAATAGCCTTCAAAATTTGTTGCAAAAAGCATTATCCGTGAATGAGTACCTTCTTTACTACCTGGTAGATAAATTATGAAGAAACGTTCAATACAGAAAATAATTTGGCTTTGAATTTCCATAAAGCAAAAGGTTAGTTTCTGATCAAAATCTAGGGAAGAATATTGTCATCAATCTTAAAGGCCCCCGAAATGCTCTAAATTTCTTGAGTGATTCCCTTTCTCTAAATATAAATACGTTCTCAGTCATTCTTATACATAACCTTTTAAAGAAAAAGTTTTATCATTTATATGCTCTAATAATTATTATATATCCACATCTTTTGCAATTTTTATCCATTGAAATTTCAAGGATCAAGACCAAAAGCAAAATTTCGTTGTGTGGAATGAAGGAACTATGAAAATGACTGAATAAAAATCCTTAATAGTTTAGTGTTTATTGCAAAAAGTAGAATTTATTTTTAATTTTCAGGGTTTCTTTGGAAATTATTTTTTGGTCGGTTATTCCCTTGTGTTTTGAGGACTAATATATAAGGAGAAGTATTTCATACTAAGCCCTAAGAAAATATATGTATAATAACTAAAAGTTGAGTGCTCAATGTATTTAAGAGATGCTAACACAGAATAGAAATTCAGATAATTACAGAAGATCTCTAATATTGAGATCACTGACTCGATCCAGTCATGTAAAGCATTTATTTGGGAAATCCAAACCTTGGGTCCGAAACTCATATTTTTAAGTTAGCAAAAATATATAAAAAGATCAAATGGCAGAGCAACAAATACAAATCTAGAGAATTATGAATTATTTAAGGGCAACAGATATTTTTGCCTAATGAGTTCTCTTCACGATGATTTCAATTTCATGCCAGTATATATATATATATATATATATATATATATATATATATATATATATATATATATATATATATATTATATAGTACAAGAGGAATAAGAATTAAACGCGAATGAGCAAATGAGACAAGAAACCGGAGTATTTTTTAAAGGCAAGAGAGAGGGACTTTAGAAGATCCAGAATCAAAGGGAGCAGAGGGCGGCGCAGAAAGGCGATCCTTTACTGAGAAGACAGAAATAACGCCAGGGGAAAAAAAGTTTGAAATTCCTGGCTGGGACTCGAACCCGGATCTGCTGATTGCCAAGCAGATGCTCTACTGCTGAGCTACCAGACACATTCACTATATTTCACCCAAAGCGTTACCCCATCAAACCCAGTATCTCCCTAAGCTAGGAACTTCGAAGGAATTTTTATAACACATCCTCTTACCCGCTCACAATTTAAAGGCTTACTGTCCATGTCACATACAAATAAAGCAACTACCGGATCTGCGAGGGATTATTTATATATATATATATATATATATATATATATATATATATATATATATATTAATATATATATATATATATATATATATATATATATATATATATATATATATATATATATATATATATATATATATATATATGTATATATCTCTTAAAGTAGCACGAGAGAATGATGAAAATGAATCCATTAAACCACATTGAAAGAGAAAACGGAATAATTTTTCCTTGCAGTAATATTTTTATTGCCTTTTTTCGAAAAAATCCGTGTAGAGAAGCAATTCGAACCAGGCACACTGAGGCAGCGAGCACCGCTTTGATCACAGATATAAAAATATTACTGCAAGGAAAAATTATTCTGTTTTCTCTTTCAATGTGGTTTAATGGATTCATATATATATATATATATATATATATATATATATATATATATATATATATATATATAGAAGAAGGAGCAAATGCAAGTTCTTCAGGTGATAACAACCACCGCAGGGCTTTCACTATATTTATTTTCTGCCTTTCAAAACAATTTTGAAGACAGAAATAAAGGTGCAGAAACCTTGCATTGTAGACTATATTACAATATAGTACAGGAAAGAGAAATTTGACGCGAATGAGCAATTAGACAAGAAACAGGAGTTTTTTGTCACCCGCAGAACTTCCATTTGCTCCTTCTTCTTTGTATGTGACTTGGGGATAAGCCTTTAAATTGTGAGCAGGTAAGAAGATGTGGTATGAAATTCCTTGGAGGTTCCTAGCTTAGAGAGATAATGGGTTTGATGGGGTGACGCTTTGGGCGAGGTAGAATCACTGTGCCTGGTATCTCAGCGGTAGAGCATCTGACCGGCAATCAGCAGACCCGGGTTCGAGTCCCGGCCAAGAATTTCAAACTTTTTTCTCCTGGCGTTATCTCTGTCTTTTCGGTAAATGATTGCCTTCATTGTGCCGCCCTTTTCTCTCTTTGATTCTAGCCTTCTTCTAATGTCCCTAGCTCTTACCTCTAAAAAACTCTTGTTTTTTGTCTCATTGCTCATTCGCGTCCAATTTCTCTTTCTTATATATATATATATATATATATATATATATATATATATATATATATATATTGATATAGTAGATTAAGTTTCGTTAATTTGATTTAGTACTCCATTTAAAATAAATTTCCAACGGTTTTATAAAATTTAAATATTTTAAAATTTTCTCAGTCTCTGTCTTTTTATTGTTAATTTAAGCCCCACTTCTAAGTTTTAGTTATTTCAGTCTCCTCTTAAAATCACCACTACCTTTTAAAGTTCTAGTCCTTAGCATTGTGTGTTCTCAAAATTGCATGATAGTTTGTTAGTTTACAAAGAGATTTTGAATTTAGCGAAAGCATCAAGTTTTATTTTTAGACTAATTAATCCTATGACGAAAATTTTTAAAAGTCGTTCTTATTTCTATATTTTTCTAGTCATTTTACCTATCCATCTGAATTTCTCGATCTTTTAATAAGTTCTTCTAGTGATTATTTCATTATATGTGTTTATCAGCATTTGTCTAGTTGTATGTAGGAGCTTCATTAATTTCTTCCAGTGTCGTTTTATTGAATGTTTTAGATACATATCCCCTTAGGATGTCTATACTTTGTCCAGGTTACCTGATGTTTGGCCTGCCATTCTTTTGATAGCTTCTTTATGGTTAGCTGGCAAGTTTCAGGCAGGTAGGCTTTGTGGTGTGTAAGTGCAATATCTGCCGGCTCTATGTGGTGATTAAAGGAAAGGTTGAAACGGTTGAAACGTGGTTTGATGCCACGTTATTATTGATGTAGGTTGGGAATTCCGGCCATAGTCTTTTAATTGTGCCCTGATTTAGCTTTCTCTTTAGATACTTTCCCGTTCTGTTTGTATTTGTGTTATCGTTTTCTGGCAGTGCGCGTTTAATTCACGCATAAAAATGACATGTTTTCCTCTGTTTAATATTTTCTTGAAATTATAAAACTGAAGGCCGTCTCTCTATGGTGGCTGATATCTCGTTGTTATTATAACAATGGTGAATTTAGTTTCATTCTATTGCAGCTTAAGCTTTCATTATTCCCTGTTGCGTATTATCGTCTAGTTCTTTTTTGATTGCAATGGCGGCTTCAATGAATCTTTCTCTCTTGATGGGTTAGTTGCTCTGATATTATAGTTCTATACCTTCACCCTAATTTTTCTAAGTCTACTTCATGTCATGAAATCAGAATTATATCAAGATGTATTTTTCTAAAACGTTTTATGTTTATGTGTTCTTCATCTTTCTATCCAATCTCCCAATCAGAAGGAAGATTTTTCAAATTGATTCTTTTCTTTTTCCGATTTCGTTTAAGAGAAAAAAGGAGAAATAAACTACTTGTGCCACTGCTTCAAGTTTTAGGACTGCGACAGAATCCTTAATTAGACCAAAGTTTCTTCTATTGATCTTAGAGTAACTGCAGCTGCAAAGTTTTCGGTTTTTTTGATGGAGAAAAACGGAACGTGAGATATAGAAATGTCAAAAACAGAACGAGATAGGAATGTGTGTATTGTGCATGAGTTTAAGTGAAAACTAACTTACAAGTTTTTATTCAAGATTCTTTTTAGAGCTATTCATACAATCAAATTTCTCTATAATCAATTATATTGTTATGACGAGAACATGGACAACCATTTAGTAGATAAATCTATTGAAGAATGTATTTTAGAGATATAAGATGTAATTTCTTCACATTGTGCCTATGTTTTTTTTATTCTCTTTCTAATTAAAAGTAATTACAGACCTATATAAAATTGAAATTCCTTGGCTCTGTCAAGCCATTGTTGAACTAATAAAATATTGCATGAAACATTTAAGCGAATCCATATTTATTCAAGTTAATTATCTGCAAAGTTTACGATAAGATTTTCAAGAACTAAAGAGATGCGGGGAGACATGAACTGAGTATCCATCTACACGAAGATTAATTTCGGTATTAATGAACTGCTGCTCCTGCACAAATTCACAAACGAAGTGAAATCCATTGTGGTAGTGTACTGTACAAAAATAAATTTCACAGGATGTCACTATTAAAGTTAAAATTAAAATAAAAAGAAGCCCTGAGCCATTTAGGTATCTAACACTTTCTTATTGAATCATTACGATATTTTTAATAGGAATTCATTTAGAAAGCAATGTATTCGCTATAATTTCTACATTAATTTTCTACTTAAACACAGCTTAGTGGCAAAATGTTTAGGAAATCGGATAGTAACTTTTGCTTCAATTGGTGCTTCATAGGAACTTTCCTCTATATCTAATCAATAGCCTAATGATAATCATTTATGGGACTGGCGATCGATTTCCAACGAGAGGAAACCCTATAATTCGGCAATCGAAAGAAACCCCGAAACCACAACTAGACGTCCACTCTTACATTGCACGCTTTTAATTACCCTAGTCCAAAGGCGGGAAACCTCTGGCCCGCATATCCCCCCCCAAAAAAAATATTATGCTAAACAGCATCTGTCTCAGTAGACTCGTAGAGAGAGAGAGGGGGAATGAGTCTAACGTCTGGCATTGAAAATATGTAAAAAATTCGACAAAAAGCATTTCCCTCACAGATACCAAAATTTTCATAGAGATCAAATTTGTAGACGAGGTAATTCTAAACAAATAATCGTTATAGCTTTTTCCGCTGCGATGACTCCTACTTCCGCGACCTCGTCCTCCCTTCTAGGAATTTTCCAAAATACATAGCGCGTGTTCTTCTTATCCTGGCCATGTTTGGCAGCACCTACTGTTGCGAGCAGCTTTTTCCTAAAATGGAGTTCACGAGGTCTCACCTTCGCTCCCAACTCTCAGACCGCCACCTCAATGACATTCTTCTGTTGACTACCTCATACATCGAGCCGGACATTTAAACACTTCTTCGTGGCAAGTAACACCAGCCATCACACTGATTTGTCTGTTTTACAATAAAATTCTGGTATAATGTATTCTAGTATCTATGTATATATGGTAGCTTTAGTGAATTCGTTTGTCACTCCGGCTCGCGGCCTGCTTACACCAGTCTCATCTTGCCCTCACTCTGAAAAGTGAGGGCTTCTTTCATTTGCATGTCAGTGCCAAACAAAGACTCTACAGTTTATACTGACCTTCCCTCACCAAAGAGGATCGGAGTAGGGAAATTATAATATGTTCTCACCCTACGCGAATAAAAGCTACGGAAGTTTTAAATAAAGTAAATCTAAATCCTTAAAAGAAAGCCAACAATTTATATGTTTTCTATTTTATCTCTAATATGTACATATGTATAAAATGTAATGAATGATAGGGAAAACAAGAATATAACTTTTTTGCCATGCAGGTGTATCTGTAAGTGCTACAGGAAATGAAATATTAAATTATTATAGTATTTCTTAAATGAACTACACATAGTGCACTATTATTGAAAAAAAAACAGCATGTAGAAGACAAAAACGTGTAAACAAAATAATTTTTTATTTTAAAGAAATTACTCATAGCAAAATCATAAATGTTAAATAAGGGCAAAACAGTTAAAAAAACATTATACCTTAAAGAAAGTGCACAAATCATAATTAAAATTGTTCTATTATAGGAAAAACAGAGCTAAAATAAAGGAATTTACATAAATATAAAATGTTCATAAGGTTAGTTCGGGCGTTAGCGACGGAGCCTACATTCACGCACACGTTCAAAGATTTCTAACAGTCTGTAATACTTGTAGGGGTGTCGACAATTCTTGCAATGACATATTTATTTGATTTAATTTTGTCTTGTGAACAGAACTATTTCTCTTATCCACAGAAAAGGAAATCGACCAATGTCACAATAGGGCAAGATGTTGGACCAGCCACTGGACTACCCTGACCAATCTATTGGTTCTGAAAGTGGCATTCAAATATTCCTAAACAATTTCCTTGAAATGTGCTCTTTCGGATGGACCAAAGAACATATTTCAGCAGACTGGGCAAGGTTTTATCAAGGAATATCCGATACATGTGCCCATTGAGTAGAGGAGCAGGATTTACAGCCAAATGGGCTTATTATAAACGATACTCGCACAAACTTATCACTGAATGTTTATTGGAGATCATGTTTTTAAAGGTGTAGGTTTACATATCTAATCTTGTGCATTGTATATATTGTGAACATATTTACCGCTGGAAGAGGTCACATCAGAGTAGGGAAAATTAAAGTATGTTGTTTTTATTATCTAGCCTGTTCTCACTCCGCGAGAATTCAAGCTACTGGAGTTTTAAATAAAGTATATCGAAATCCTTAAAACAAATCCAACATTTTTTTCTGTTTTCTATTATAACCGCAATGTGCAGGAATATTTGAACTTCATTTTCTTCTACCGATATAATGGATCTGGTGGTCTCGTTCCCTGTCTACCGATGTCTCTTTATATGACATGCCTCGATTTCTTTCTCTTGGAATACACAAAGAACTTTGTAGAGGAGACACTTATTGAATCAGATAAAAACCTCTTTCCGAGAATTTTCGACGCCACTGCAAGTATTTGCGGTCAGCCTTAGAATAAATTCTTATCTCACTGAAAAAACACAAGTGATTTGTAAAGGGAAAGTTACAGCCTTAGTAAGAGGTGGGAATGCAGAATAGAAAATTAGAATGATGTAGAATGTACAATTATTGAAAAGGTAAATAAAAGCTTGAGGGTTTTCTGTGTTGCCTAATTGAAGCTAATGTAGTCCTGAGAGAATAAAAACCAATTTTCCAATTATTTATGTGCTATTATAATCACTTGTATCAAATTTGTTTGGGGATAGTACATATAATTGGGTTAAAAGAATCACAGTAACGCTAGGGTAAAGTAAGAAAAGGTGAATGGCGAAAAACCGACAGGAAGGTCCAGTTTCCTAAGGTATTAATTAACCTAGTTTAAACAAGGTATGTCACCAAATGCACTAATTAGGCATAACCACCGAGGGTAATTTAATCCTAATACCAGATATAAATCAAAGCTGGAATACACTTTTCACTTGTTGTAAGGTTTATTTCACTAACGTGACTTTTTCAAATTGGCCTGAAATTCTGAATGGAGTTAATATCTCAACTGTTTCTCGGCTACTCTTTAATTTTTAAATTGTTCTGCAGCATAAATTTACTATTTTGACTTTTAGAATTTCATTCCTAGGTGAAAAACAACCCTTGTTTGAGAAATCATAATATATTGTTGGGACAAATTTGACCAAGAACTGGATGTAATGAACCGATACCGTAGCAAGTAGAGCAGCTCTGATCATTGTGGCATTTATAACCTTCTGATAACCAAACAAGCTGAGTACGTTCTCTGAGAAATTAGAAATAGCTTTCATCAACGAAGAAAAAATTCTTCCATAATCCTTGTTCGAGTTCTTAAATTTATTTGCTCATTTGTAGCTCAGTCCTTAAATTGCAAAAGTGAGTTATTTTTACTTTACCTGATAAAGGATTTTATGAACCAAATTTCTTTTGTTTTTTGAGAAAACGATTGTGTTTTCCTTTTTAGCTTGATAACATGACTGACAGTGGCAAGGCTGACATCTTTCCGTCTATATATTTCCAGGTATCTTTTCTTTGAGTGAAAATGTAGTGCAATGATTAGGCTGCGTTTAGAAAGAGCACCTCGATAATGTAGGATGCAGTTACAAAACTATTGGATAATATAACAATAAAAATAAAGATGAGACATCAGAGGAGATGATTTAATTACTTTATGAATACCATTAGACTCGCAAAAGGTAGAGTGTCATAAGTAACTAGTAAAATTCACACAAGACAAATTAAATGTAATAAACAATGGTTTCTGCTTTTAAATTTTCAATGCTCAAAACATTTCCATTGTTAGGTAATGGGTTTGAATCTAATTTTGAATCGATCAGGTGAACGAATTTTTATATTACTTATATTTTAATATATAATCATTATTAACTTTCTAGTGTTTCCATCTAGAAATTTTCCTCATCAGAGAAAATGTATGTAAGCCAACATAGAAAAACACTTACATGAAATCATGGAAGTGAATTTGTAATTAAAAGGTTAAATATGAGGTTGTTTGATAGGTTTACTTGGAATTTCTCTTTAAGCTCTCAAAGATATTTTAATTATTGTACAATTGAAGGTTTTGTGTTGCGTTTCTTTTTAGTACTTCAGAATATATTCAAAGTACGATTCTCGTTTATCTTTGAACTTTTCTTTTTTCAATCCTAAATTTATTTATTTATAAATTCTCAGTGTTGTATATGACGTTATTAAGATGATAAAAATTTACATCTAAAGTAGATTACTTTCTCTATACTGATATGGGGGTAGTCTTTATTGATCAAAGAATTTTTATTCTCTTTTTTCTTGAATAATCAGGAGCTATGTATTGCAAGTTCTATATTTTCTTAAATAAATGCTTGGGTAATCAATTGTTTGCATTTATTTAGAGATTTAAAGAGGAAATTGAGTTAAGCTCGTCTATTTCTCTTTTTTACATGTGATATATAATTAAATTTTCTGGTTAGATTACCGTTAAGTTTCATATCTAGAAAGTCAAATGTGCTTCGGGCACTTAACTTATATGTTAATTATAAGTTATATATATATATATATATATATATATATATATATATATATATATATATATATATATATATATATATGTATATATATATATATATATATATATATATATATATATATATATATAATATATATATATATATATATACCAGGCAATGGCTTCGCTAATAAGATTTAAAATCCAAAAAAATGCAGCCATGGTTAAATTTTATAAATCTTCTGAAAATCACCAATTATAGTAATTTTAAAGAGGAACTCTAAACTAAATTTCCCCCCTTTAAAAATATCACGTTGCTAAAATATAGTTATAGAATATATAAAAAATAAATTTTCTGAACTTCACCATTTGTAATTTTTGGGGTTTTATAAAATTCACAAAATGTCTATACTTATATTTATTACTGAACTTCACTATTTGTTTTTTTGATATTATAAAAAAATTATTAGAAATAACTTTGATAAGAAAACATAAGTCCTACCTAAACTAAGATGAAATTATTATTCAAATACATACTCAAAAAAATCCCCTTCTTAAATTATAGATTTAATGATAATGATGATGATATACATACTCGTATATGCGTATGATGATCAGTATATTTATAAATATATATATATATATATATATATATATATATATATATATATGTAGGTATATTATATTTAGACTGAGTGGGCTTTCAAGGTCAATTGAGTGACTTTCGTTCGTCTCTCAGCAGCAGCAGACCAATGGGAAGCTAAATAGTGGGAAATGGGTTCCGAAACGAGTGCGTAGAAGAATTTATCTACAGAATCGAGCGTAATTGACATTTATTATAATAAAGAATGCTGCGGGGATCTGGGGCTATGGAAAGGAGGGTACCAAAATAATCCTTAATAATTACATTAGATACACGATATATACAAATGGAAAAGATTGAAATTGGATACTTAAAATTTACAGGGATCAGAATAAAGAATTACCTGGAGCTTCATAGATAGGCTCAAACGTGAGAACATGAGAGGTTATTGTTGAGCCAATATACGAACATACACTTTTAAGGTCGCCTGGTCAAGAAACCATAATTGAGTCGCTGGAGACTAGCGTGGGGGTTGAGGCCTTATAAGACGACGCGAGGAATGGGTAATTGAATGAGTAAATCGTAATCGATGGAGTTTAATCTCGATGAGTGAATTCGAGGGCGTACTTGCGCCAGACGAGGTTAAAACTGAATCCAAATATAGCCAATTGACCAGCGCTAAATTAGTTCGGTGAAAATTCTTACCTTCCAGCTCGAGAATGGGTAACGGAGGTGAATCGAGAAAACGACTTCTCTCGTGCAGAAAGGCGGGCCTATACTGCTTTTTCTCTGGAGTGTCTAGTATTATATATGGACCAGCCGGAAGCAAAAATGCCCCAGGCCTAAAGGGACCTCCTCCTTAACCAAACACTACACCAGGGTTAGGAATGAACTCCAGCGGAGTTTCTTGATATCGCCCGGAGAGGCGGGCATTGCTCTGTGTTGCTCGACCTCATAGTTTTTCAGCCTCATGGTTTCTCGGCATCAGGACAGTATTATCCTGTATTTCCCACAATATATAATTAAAAAAGTGAATAGGGAGTTACTGTATTTGATAGTGAAACTAGTGTATAGGAGCATATAATTTATTTACGAGACTAGTTTCAGTATGAAGTTTACCATAACCTCTTTAGTCGTATCACGAGAATGGAATGAAAAACACAATTAAGTAAATATCTCAAAATCCAAACTTAAGAAATAGAACAGAAAAAAAAGATAATCAATAATGGAGCGTGATTCTAGGATCATTAACTAAACGGTTTACGATTTTGAGATATTTACTAACTTGTGTTATTCATTCCATTCTAATTATATGACTGAAGAGGTTATGGTAAACTTCATACCCAAATTTGTCTCGTAAATAAATTTTATGCTCCTATACACTGGTTTCACTATTATATATATATATATATATATATATATATATATATATATATATATATATATATATATATATATATATATACATATATATATAAATATATATATATATATATATATATATATATATATATATATATATATATATATATATATATATATATATATATATATATATATGTATAAATCTTTGATGAGCACGAAACAAGGATGAAAATTAATCCAACAAACCACAAGAAACAAAAAACGGGGAAAAAAAAATTCTTCTGAAATATTATTTCCTAATTCGAAAAAAAATCCGTACAAGGGTGAGATTCGAACTGTGCACATTGAGGCAGCGGACAATATTACATAATGTCTTTTTTCGTAGATTCACCTGAGTTTTAGGATATAAAGCTAACTTTGAACGAATAATCTCACAATAGTATAAGAGTACTACTATCGAGGATTATTCTAGACCAAAAAGAGTGCAAGAGCTACAAAGATTCCTTAGTTTAGTCAATATCCTGCTTATATTTATTAAAAATGCTGCCACCACTCTTATTCCTTCCACGAGATTGGTAAATAATTCAAACGCGCTTCGATCAAATTAGTATTACAATCGGATGACGGTTTAGATTAGCTCTTTACACTATAAACTATGATATAGTAAAATAATCTTTTGACTCCACTCAAAATGAACAGTCCAATCCGTTAAATTAATGATGTGTCCTACTTACGAATCGGAAATCTTTTGCAACATTTTTTTATAGTGAATGGGAGAAAATAAGATTCTTGAGCAAAATTTTCAAGGATTTCAAATTCAACAATCTACGTTTAGCCAATAATTAATCTATGTGATTCTTGCAATTAAATATTCAAAACACTCAAAAGTACTATATTTTTATCACTAAGTGAGAGGTAAATATTAGCACTGCTAAGGCTCAAACAATCTGGCAGCCTCCAAAAGAGACACACCTATTTGAATTCATTAGTCAGTATGGTAATGATTTTCGTCAGTTAGACAGAAGGGACAATCTTTTTGATGATCTCTCAAGGGCAGCATTCAACGATTGCAACAGGCAATCCATGCAAATTAATTCATCAACACCACCTACTAGTTCAACGGAGGGAATCTTCAGGACGATACACTTATTCTTATAAAAGTGTTGGTGAAAAGAGTTAATTTATCTCGAGCTGATTGAAATATGGTTAGGTTTGAATGATTTTACAAACTGCAAGAAACAGAATACGGGAAAAAAATTTCTTTAGGAATATTATTTCCTAATTCGCTAAAATTCTAGTTTTCTGTTTGTTGCGGTTTGTTGGATTGATTTTCATCAATCTTTCGCACTCATGAAAGATTAATACATTGTATATTCGCCGTGTGTTTACCTCAATTCTCCTTTGTCGTTTGAATTCCATATTAATTTTCTCTCGCTTTCATAGCCCCGATCGACCTTGCGAATCGTAGCTTAAAAGTTTGTTTATTTGGAAGCTTTTTTGGTTTTCCGCGTAGCGAACTGCCCTAAGAGATGATTTAATTGAGATTTAGGCGGATGCGCGCTGCCTCAATGTGTACGGTTCGAATCCCACCCCTATAGGGAATTTTTGCGAATTAGGAAATAATATTTCCGAAGAATTTTTTTCCCCTTTTTTGCTTCTTCCGTTTTGTTGAATTCATATATATACATATATATATATATATATATATATATATATATATATATATATATATATATATATATATATATATATGTATATATATATATATATATATATATATATATATATATATATATATATATATATATATATATATATATATATATATATGAATATATATATATATATATATATATATATATATATATATATATATATATATATATATATATATATATATATATATATATATATATATATATATATATATATATATATATATATATATATATATATATGAAGGGGTTTACTGCTTTTGAAGAGTGAGTGGAATTTGTGTAGCCATTGGACAGTAACTCCCTTTCTAATTCTCGATTCTTGTAGCCCATATGCTTTATACCTTATCTGTGTAAAATCATTCCAACTTAAACATATTTCAATGAGCTCGAGAGAAATTAACTCTTTACACCAACACTTTTATTAGAATAAGAGTATCGTCCTGAAGATTCCCTCCGTTGAAGTAGAAGGTGGTGTTGATGAATTAATCTGCATGGATAGTGCTTTCCAAAACTTGCATACTCACCATTTTAAAGATTAGCTCTAAATGTTGCAAATGTTTAGCTTCATCTTTAGCTTTAATTAATCTGTAATCAACATATGCGAAAGAGAAGATTAGGCCACGCAAAAGATGATTCATTAACCATTAAAAAATATGAGAACAGTTGAAAATTTAGAGAATTACTGGCAATACCATATCCGTTTATACAATGTATGATAGCTCTATTGACATTTGGGAAAAACAAGTCTTTTAAATCGATTTTGGGAAACAGAACAATTCTGTAAAATTACAATAAATTCGTTAGGTATGTGAGAAGGTATTTATCCCTAATCGTGATAGAATTTAAACGCCAGTTTTCTTAGATGACACGATAATTGTTATACAAACTGTCCCAGAAAAATATAAACAGTACTTTGAATTTGTATAACGTAAAACCTATTAGAGATTTTTGAGTCCTACAAAACAAAACAAATTTACCAACTATTTATCTGTCGATTTTAAAAATTTCATTAAATTTCCTTTTACGATTTTGATACACTAATGGGTTTAGTGGAGGCGATCAAAATTATGTTTGCGCAAAGAAGTAAAATAAGGAAACTTCAAAGTTTAAAATCAATAAATATATTTAAATCCATTTTTAACAAAAACACCTCTTCATATGAGTAAAACTTTTACCCAGAAACGCTTTGATTTGCTTAGTAAGCAATAATGACAAGACCATTCTACAGAACGCTAAAAAAACACTCTAAAATGGCTTAGGCTTTGCTTGAAAAAAGACACAGTGATCTAGGCTCCCTACGCTTCTCTTGAAAGTGCATGGTGGACTAGCAATCCTAGGCTTCATTTCATTATTTTACCTCCTTGCGCAAACATATTCTTTATAGCCTCCACTAAACCAATTAGTGTATCAACATCAGAATAGGGATTTTAATGAAATTTCTAGAATCGATAGATAAATGGTTGGTAAATAAAACACCTTTTGCAGGACCCTAAAATCTCTAATAGTATTTGAGTTATACTAATTCAAAGTAAGGTAAACTTTTTTCTGGGACACCCGGTTTATTTTATATACAAAGATGAATGGGTGATGCATTGGGAGATCTAACTGGCTCATCTTTTGTCGCTATTAAAAAGATCTAATATATTTCTGGATAAACCCCACTTTTGCTCGAGGATTTAGTGAGTGGGTAGTCCCAGTCGCACTTTCTGGACATATATTTTATTACCGCACTGAAGTGAAGCGTATCCAATAAACCTATCTTAGCCACTTCCGGTGAATAAGAATAACCCCGGTGTCTACCTTTTTGATCAAAACTAAGATGATGATCCCCTTGGTGTGTCCCCACTCAGTAAAAGCCAATCATGGATGGATCGGTGTAATATTGAGATTTAAGCCGAGTGGATTGCTTAATAATTGCTAAAGGATCGTTCAAAATAGTTAAACACACAGATACAAAAATAATCTTCAATATACATGAATTTGAAATTAGCAACAGAGTTTTTAAATATAAATAGGATTAATTTTGAACTGTATAAATAAGTCTACCAAAATGTCATGGGGATTACTTGAAAATTACTCACTAGGAAGCTTGGGTCTTAATGACACCCGACAGCATGAATAGAATAGTATTATTGAATTAAACACTGAATTAGGTAAGCGCTTCTAATACTCGAGATTATGTACTCGGACTGCGAATTTTAGTACACAAATAAACTGGTGAAGTTAGGGGAGGGGATAGTTCAATTAACGATACCTTTGAGTTCGTAAGTCTTTTTGAGAATGACGGTGGAGATCTTCTTCTGGTGACGATGATCGCACTTAGTCCGGCCATGAGAGGGAAATCCTAGACCGATGATATATTGATCCTATGTTGGATCAAAAAGGTGAGCCAAACGGTGACTCAAATCGGACTTCTTCCTCCAAGTACGTGTCTGATTATTCGGCTCCTGGAGTGGGTAGCCCAAAACCGATTACCTAGCTACGTCTAGGGTAATCCGCAGAGGAAGCTCCTGTGTAACCTCTGACTCTGAAGGGCGGGGGTCTGCGAGATGTCTGGCCCCATAAGTACCGTGACGGCAACACACGAATTTCCAGAGAAGTTCCTTCCTTGCAGCGGGCGAACAGTTTACTTTGTGGATCGGGCTCTACACACTCAACGTAGGTCCAAGATCTTCTGCCGGAATCTAGGGAGAAGTTTTTCTTTTATTTCTCTCGCGAGCAGAAATCGAGAGAGAGCACCGAATTCTCGTAAAATCCGTATTGCTGCGCGAAAGACCTTTTTTCATTTATGAGCAGAGAGTTAGTCTTTAGCACCTTCGAGCCATCTCGGAGTTTACGAGGGCGCGGTAAAGGGCGATAGAGAATTCGAGGCGACCGGTATATTTAGAAATACGGGAGGTGCACGAAGCTTGCGTCGGAGTTTTACTGCGTACACTTATGTACGCGGTATTTAGACTTCTAAAGATACCTTTTGTTTATTTCCTTCCTCGTTGTACGGTTTGAAATGCTCACCCCATTTAAGGAAAGGGTCTGGTACAGAGATGGTTGAAATTTTAAAGGAGAGAAATCTAGAAATGACACGCTTACTAATAGATTCGTTGTGTCCCATCACACAGCGTAAATGTTTAAATTCAACTTAAAGATTAGAAGGCTAAAAAATCAGCACTCTTTATCTCATTTTTAATTTTGCAAAGTAAAAAGGTCACTTCTAGATTACTTCTTAAACCTAAAGATAGATTATGTGTACGTTCACCAAGCGTACGAATAGGTATCCTATTGCGGTCAGGGGTCAAATGTTACTCTTTTGACGTTGAAGATATTTATATGTAGTAAGGTCAATTGAAATTACTTATCCTGTGTCGAAAAAGAACTTTTTCCTGTGGTGGGGGCGCAAACATGAGAGCACGACCCATTCAAAGAGTTTTTCACAAGGAATACTGATCTTTTGCGGAAGAAATCTCTCAATTTCTGGAGAGTGGCCACTTTTCGTGAGCGAGTTGTGAACACTCCTTTGATAAAGACTAATATTCCCTCCATCTGCTGCGGTACTATTACAAGGGATATTTGGTGATGGAAATGACTTTGGTCTGAGAAATGTAGCAGAGAGTGCGTCAGTCAGTCCTAGCGAGTTGTTGCTCTGGTGCTAGACTTTCAAGTGCTTCTAAAATATGAGAGAGAAAGCAAAAAATGAAGAGTTCCAGAAAAAGGTCAGAACTCATATTATTTTCTATTGTGTCGTTCAATTTTCTTAGGAACTAAGTAGGGGAAATATTTATTAGTCAGTTTAACTAGATATATACTGCTAACGATTTAGCTTGTCTACCCTGTCAATACGCTAAGCAAGAGAACACAATAGTACCTACCAGAAAAAGAATCATTAATGTGAGCATCCCACCAGAAATGCCAGTTTATAGCAAAGAATAGGTAGCTAATTGTAAGTGTTTAGAATTAGTGACAAAAGCGTAATATTGCAAACCTCAAAGTGCATTTAATGAAACATATTGATTGTCAAAATTTAGGTGATAAGCACCAGAATAGAATTAAAAATACTTAAGTGAAATCTGTGGACAAAATGAGTAAAGTAGAAATAATAAATCTTTCAAATTACATTAAAAAATATAAACTATGAAAACTACACATTCATTCCAAAATCTTAAAACCTAAACCTCTATACCTCTAGGCAGTAGCTCAACAAATCAATCCACACAATGATATGCTTATTATATTACGCACCTGAATGAAAAAGAACAAAAGTGTAAATATACCAGTAAGCCCTTCTACAATTACATTCCAGCAGACCCCCCAAATTAAAAGGAATAAAAGGGAAATTGATTAAACCGCTTGTATTTAATTAGTAGGTCTAAAACAATATAAGTATTCCCTATTTTTCTCGAATCTCCCGCTGAGATGTAAAAAAGTCAACTTAGATCAGTTTCTTTTCTCCAATTATTCATTCATTCTTCTATTATCTCGGATCTCCTCCTTATTCTCTGTTCCCTCCTTTGCTCTTGCAGCACCTTCTCCCCTCGTCCCAGATGACCTTGTCTAAGGGTAGGATGGGGTAGAACCAGATGCCGACTCGCCCATCCCTTCCACATAAATTATCTATTAACCTAGTACATATCTCCTCGTCTCTCCATTAGTAAATTAAGAGCTAAGTGAAATTTTTCAGATTAAATATATGCATGCTTCTTTAATTTAAATTGTAGGGTAATTTTAAAACTAAGGGCAACCTTTGAAGAGCGTGGAAGCTCTTTATTTCTTTTTCGCGTGAGAGAAAAAATACCGCTAGTTTCTTTAATAAAAGCATAGAAGGGAAGAAATTAACTTCTCTCTTACTCTCTGTGATTTTTTTTTCTGCTCATTAAAATATGGATCTAGTTTTTGATATACTCGTGTAATTGAGATGGAGGTAATAATTTAATTTAATAAGGATGCATGCATGTATGCGATATTATCTTGCTTAGAAGAAGGGCCAAAATTAAAATATTCATCATTTTTAAATTCTCTGAAGATGATGGCCTTCCCAACTGCTGTTTCAATATTTATATCATAATTGGGCAAATAAACACCCTTTGATGAATTCAAATCGGTGAATTTGCGCAAATGAGGTTTAACCCTCAACCTATATGATTTTGGCATCAAACAGAAGAATGTTTTTTTAATAATCTTTTTTCGAATTGTGGTGGCCTTAAGAATATAAAGGTTTGGGAAAAAATAATTTACAACTTTTGAAAGCGTTAAGAGCCGAATCGAAAGCACCTCAGGTGCCTAATCTTAGATTGATCGAAACGCAGGTGCTTTGTCTTGAATTGAATGAAACGCAGGTGGTTATTTTTGAATTGTAATATATTTGAAAGGTTTCTTAGTAGATTGTAACTTTCCTTAAATTTAGTTTACATTACTTTCGAAGTTCCTTTCCTCTATCGTAATTTATCTTAACTTTAGTTCAATCTAGACACCGTCATGGCTGGATTAGTGTTTCAAACAACAGTTTTACTTCTACTTAACAGAAACAATTTAGAGAGTGTAAACTCTTGTAAAAGCATGAAATTAATTAAAAAACAACTGAAATGCAGTGCTTGTGATACACTCATGGCATAGAGAGTGCACACAAGGCATATTGATTGATTTACATGGAAATGTAACCGTAAGAATTTTTCAAAGTACCAATCTAGAACCTCAATTAGAACTTTTGGGGGGCAAAATCTAAACTTGTTCTAAAATCATAGATTCGTTTTTTTTAATTTGTGGAGTGAAAATATTTCGGAATCAGCGGCAATAAGCAAGTTGGTATATCGGAGACTACAATGGTTGATTGTTATAGCTTTTTACGAGAGGTATGTAAACGATATTTGGAAAAGCACCCAATCGTGTTAGGTTGGCAAGGAAGCATGGTACATAACATAAAATATCATCGTGGACGTGCACCTAAACAACAGATATGGGTTCTTTGCATTTATGTTGTTTACCCTAAGTGTGGATATATCATATATTTGAAAACAGAGCTGCAGATAAACTTCTTCGTATCATAGTGAATATAGTGGTTCAACTATGCATACGGATGAGTGGAGGTCGTATAAGGAGTTAACTAATAGAGGATTTACTCACATGACAGTTAACCATTCACTAAATTATGTTGATAAAAATACTGGTGCTCACCAGAGCTGGGAACCTCCGCAAATTAGTCCGCCAATCCGCACTTGCGGATTTGAGTTTGCAACAAAATGATCGCAAATTTGCTGATTTGCGTTTGTGGTATTACTTCCGCAAACTTCCGCTAACACATAGAAGCCAACCCGGTGACTCCCCTACCGCCATTGAATTCGCCTGTATTGACATGCAGTGGCTGGTAATTTTATGCGTGACTAGCCCGTAAGTCAGGAAGTTAGGGTCGCCAGTTACTATATAGGCACTTACTGCAACTCACTCATTCTGGCGGGAAACTTTCGGCTAACAGTTTCCCGACTACGGAGATTAGCGCTTCCTCAGGGAGGTAAATCTTTTAGCACCCAACTTAATTAACTGCACATGTGAGGTGGCTGACGGATATTCAAATTCTTTCTTCTTTTTTTCTCGTTGGAATAGAGATTACTCCACCTAGAGTTATACTTAGGAGACATAGAGAGGAAAGGAATTCATGAAACAAATGAAGGGGTTATTCTTCTTGGAGTTACCTTTCCCTTACACTGATATTCTTAAACCTAAGACGGCCAGCCTAACATCAGAAAACTTTGAACTGTTGGTGTTTATGAAGGGCAATATGGATTTGCTGAAGCTACTAAGCCCATTGTTAGAAGACAAATAAATTACTTGTACGGGTCATAGTTTGTTAAATTGTAGTTATTAGTTTAATATAGTATAAAGTATGAAGTCTAGTGTGCAATTATTCATAGGGTAATAAATTTATAAATTTACGTATTTTTTTCTCTTTTTTCACTCTCTTTTGACTTATTTATTTTCCCGTTTTTTTTTCTTTAATACCCAGCCTCCAATATTTCTCAATTTCCAGCAAGTGGCATCTGGAGATACGTCTACGACATGAGCCTCTCATCACGGGCAACACTATCAAAATCGTCTGCGCCAACAACGGGCGAGAGACTCCACCATCAAACACTTATACTCGTACGACTACCGGAGCTTTAGAAAAAAAATCCGATTGCGGATTTGCGATTGCGAATGTTATGAAATGAGTTTGCAGATTTGTGATTGTGGAATTTCAAATTCATTTGCGATGCCCAGCACTGGTGCTCAGACACAACACTTAGTCTTATTGGAATAAGCAGAAAAAAAAATTAAAACAATGAGAGGTTTCGACCGAGATTTTCTACATACATATTTGTTTCAAATTATGTAGCGGGACAAGTTTTCGTCAAACCCATTTCAAAGTTATGTAAGCATAAAACTGAACATGATGATATTTAAATGATTCTTAAAATATTTTTCTATTCAATAAAACTTTCCTTAGTAATTTGCCAAATTTTCGCTTCCCTTACAAGTCACCTTGTGAGTCGTTAACAGAGACTTATCTTAAATTGAACGAAACACAGGTGCCTTAGCTTGAATTGACCGAAATGAAGGTGCTTATTCTTGAATTGAGTGACTTTAGGTGCCTAACTTAAATTGATCAAAAATGATTAATGCTAAACTGAAAGAGAGTGCAGATCTATCGAAATTTTTCTCAAAATATCTCCAACGATATTCGATAGAGGGAATAAAGCCAAGTGTTACTGTTTTGTTAAAAATCAGTAGAATAGGGGTTTATTTCAGTCTTACTTTCCCTTCCTTTTCTTCTTATTTGTTAAGATTTTATCAACGTTCTCTTACATTTTCTATTTACTTTCGCGCTCTTTTTGTAGTTTTTATTTTCATGTAACTCTGGGACTTCTTCCTTCTGAGTCCTTTAGCTTCTCATTAGTTAAATCATGCAAAGGATTTGGAAGGAATGATAACCCCTCTTGAAGTAAGAAATCTTCCTTCATTCCTCTTCCTTCTAAATTTTAGGAGAAACAATTTAATGACTCACACAAATACTTTCAACATCACCTCTTCGCGAATGAATCCAAGTTTGAACTTTTGACTAGAACTTTTATCTTTAATTCCTTCTTACCGGCAGGGGAGGGAATTAGGGTCCCCCATACCTATATGATTAGAATCTCAAGGATTGCTATAACATTCTCTCCATGTTCTTCTCCTTTTACTTCAGATATCAGTTCAAAATCAAAACGGAACATTCAGTCTTTAATAAAATTCGAAACCATCGAGGGAAATGTTATCTAGCATTTGGTGACTTAAGTTCTAACTTCCTTCAAAAGAATAAGGCGTCCCTGTCCTGTCTATTTCTCGTTTATTTATTTTTCTTTATTCTACATTCAGAATAAAAAACTAAAATTGTCTATGTGAGTAGTGTTTTATAGAATAAATATAGAAATCTATGAGAAGGTATAACTATAATCTGTTTAACACCATAGTTGACTGAAGAAACAATTAAATTTAAAAATTGCTATTGAAGACCACGTAAATGGAAGTCCTACCTTGCAAAGATATAAACATTATTCAGATGGAGAACACCACAAATACAAAGACCACAACAACCAAAGATGAAGCCAGATGTGCCGTTTTGGGAATACCGGAAGATATGAGTTACGACACAAGAAAGCGAATAATCTCACAGCAGCTCTATAAACTTACGACATCATTAGTAAAGTTATTTTGTCGTCGATCGATTGCTAGCGAATGATCGCTTTAAATTCGAGATGATCCCAGTTCTTCTATCCTATATACAAGTATCTCAAATTAAATAAATTAGAACACTAATTAGGTTGGAATTGGTAGTTTCTTTGAAATTGGCGGTTACTTAAATATTGAAAACAGATTAGCTTCCTCTTTATTATTTTAAAACCAAACACCCCACAACTAGTAGAAATTAAGCGAATAGTTTAACTACTCTCCTCCGATAGATGAAATTCAGCGAGGCTTTTACAAATACACACACAGTTTGATAAAAATCCTCTTTTCCCCTCTAAATGTTCCAACAATACGACTCTGATGGAATAGTAGAGTGGTTGTTTAAAAAACTTAGAGTCATTTGCTTAAAAGAATACGCTATTAAAGGACAGGAAAGCTCTGGAGTAAAATAGAAAATATAATTGATGGTGTTTCTTCCGAATAATTATGCCGTCTACGTGTTCAGACAACGGTCTATTGCGGAATCCCTTCTCTTCTTTATACCATTAAGATTCATAATGAGATGATGAACCCCGTAAAGTTCTGGTAGCCAGGGTAAATTGGGATAAATAAAAAAATAACATTTTAAAGCCTAGAAAAAAACTAGAAATAAGGAATATCTCTAACTTATTGTTAGAGTTAGCAAAGAATAATAACAAAGTGCTCCTTAACTTTGTAATTTCTTAATGTCAATCGCGATAGTAAATAATGCAATTAAAAAAATTATATTAACCAATAGATAATTCAAAGTTAATTAATAAACTTTCTGACATTAAAAATGTCAATTAAAGTAAAAGATATTAATTAAGATATTAAAGACCTACTTTATATGATGTGTATTTCCAAGATCAGTGGGTAATGTAAACATTATTGTTTGTTGTTTGATTTTTACTGAGGTTAAATTGCGACTTTTTTTTAGTTTTATATAATCATTATAAGCTAAATGGATTTTCTTTATTACTCCAAAAGTTTGTGAAAATAAGTTGAAAAGTTGTTATGATCGAATGATCGAGACCTCTTTAGTTCTAGCTGCGGGTTAGCCAGGGAAAACCGCATCCAATGACAATGGTTAAGCCACATCGGGTGCAACAATATAAGGAATGGTAAACTCATTCCAAATTCTTTTTCCTTAAAAGTCCTGTTTCGTATTTTTTTGATGGCGTTTCTCGCCAATTTTGTTTCAGGATAGAATGTTATTATTAGCAACATTTTGCGTAATTAAAAATGCAAATAACTTATTAATCATCAATTAAAACTGAAAAAATTAAAGAATCTAATCTAACCTCCGTAAATCGTCAAAGATAGGCCATTTAAAAATATACGCAGGCATATATACGCCATGCAATTGGGTGGCAAGAGGGAGTTAATAACTTTTATTAAATTATTGTTTTAAATCGCACATGATATTAATTCTCTGTGTCGTGGTACAACCACTCTATACCATACACAACTACTATATAGTATGTGGGGGTGACTCAATCACCTACTGCAACGGGAACCGTTGGAGGACTGTTCGCAGGGATTAACTAGGAGGTCACACTTGAGCCGTTGGGTTTCAAATCCTTAATAATCAGACCGAGTGCATAAATGGTTGGCGAGATTTACTTGAATAGGCCGAGAGTATCGTTCAAGTTTAGTTAAAGATGAAACAACAAAATATAATTTTATTTACAAAGATAAAAAATAAGAATAATAATATGCAAAGGGGAATTATTTAAAATAAAATAGTCTCTTGATAATTATTTTAGGAGGGATTCTCAAATGGAATTAATTGAATAATATTACTAAGCTCAGATCAAAAGGGGTAACTTGGCCATAGTAATAATGGAGGGGGTTTCAGTCTTACGGGGCGATGACTTCGAAGAAAGTCCTTTTTGCGATGAAGCGAGTAGGGCACGATCCGATGAGGCAAGTGGAGCACGATGCGAATAAGGCAGGTGGGGCACGATCCGAATCAAAATGTGGGAATTCTCGTAATTCCACTGGAAGATGAATCATCCTTTCCTCAAAAGTAATCGATGGAAATTTTCTTCGATTCGATTAAACGAATGGAGACTGTTGCGAAAATTCAAAGGCTTGCCGTTCACATAATAAGCTACCAATTGACTGGGGTAGAATTACGGCTGAGAAAGTCTGCTGTCTGATGAACGCTTACGGGACGAGACGATAAGAACTGCCTTGAGGTGCAGGCTGGACTCTTCGAACTACAGAATAACCCGAGTAATTGTATGCCCAATTCTGAGGGGCATACATTTACGTCTGCATTTTGTATTTATTCTTTAGCACTGATGATGGGATTAGTTACAATCCTGAAACGTTTGAAATAAATGTTACGAGGCATCTACGGCTCTGTCCTGGTCATCCTCTTTATACTTCGCTTGAAGTTTGCGTTCATCAATTCGTTTGCCACTCATATATATATATATATATATATATATATATATATATATATATATATATATATATATATATATATATATATATATATTAACTTTTTGTTTGTGTTTATACATATGTATACATATACAGTGATATAAATGTATATTCCACTCGAGCAGAGGGCCGTTGAAGAGAAAATATATTTTCTGCCCCTTGACAGCGACAGTGCCCATTTAAAGAAATTCAATTACTTACGGTTTAAAAACTAAGCATATCCTGCAACTCACTTTTTAAAATAAATTTGGTTTGGAAAAATTCATTGGGCACGTTGCGCTAACTTATTAGTTTCCCCTCTTCTCCTCGGCAGTACACCCCTCTCCCGAATATTGCCCTTCTCTCTTGTTCAAGTTTACCCCCCTTCTGGAACCGAAGTATTAAATCAGATCTTAAAATCTTTGATCATAACAGATCGAGTTGCTTAAGTTTTGGATAACTTTGCCCTCTACACTATAATACGCCCCAGTTCCAGAAACATCTATACTTACCCTCTATTTTCTATATTAAAATCAGTTAGCGCTCAAAGAGATGCACGTAATAAACTCCTTGTCAATTTAACTCCCACAAGATCGGACATTCCAAGTTTTACTAAAAGACTTCTAAAAGTTTTAAAAGACTTAAAAAATTCATTGCCTTTGAATTCCACCTCTCACTGCTAACACTACTCAGATATGTGTTTTCCACTTCCTGCTCACCAAATGTGCATTCGACCATTTTACTTTACAGAAGAAGACCTCATACTGGCACATCTGTTTTAACAAGACTTGATTGCCCCGGGAAGTAATTGTCACGTTTGTTGCCTTGAAACTCATCCGTTGCACGTGCCACTAATTGTAACCAGCACTTTAAACACTTTACATCAAGATATCGGGCCTTAAGGAACGACTCCACCAATCACCGTTTACTCCACCTGTTTTACATTGGTGTCCTCGCCAAGATTATTTGATCGACGTTAGCCGTCTTTATCCTCACCTTAGATCGCTTTTCCTTCTGTGGGGGAATAATCTGTTCTATGAAAGAAGTAAGAAGATGCAGCGGTACGCTTTCCTCACTAAATTCTCCAGTCGGTGACTTATCTTCAAGCAACCCTTAAGTTGGAAAAAATCTCGAAAGTCCCAGAGATGCCGAAAGAGCCACCGGAAGCCCCTTCGACACCCTTCAACAGATGCAAACATGCAAAGCTAAAGCTGTTCATTATTTACACAACAAAGAAATATATTGTTTTCCTTTATTCTACAAGCGAGTACTTGTAATAGAGAAAGAGACTTATTTTGACCAAGGTCCGTTTAAAAATTCCATCTTAATGCTAAACTTTATTTTTTATTAATTACTTTTGATGCGGTAGTCTTAGTTTTGCTTAGAATGTATTTGACAGTTATAAGGAGTTTTTTAACAAACTTTCTTTATAAATATTGCAGAGCCCCATTGAATTTTTCGGTTTAAAAATTTATTTTATTTAGCGACGATTTATTTGAATGAAACTGACGAATCAGATTGCATTGCTACCCTTTTTTATGGAGCAGGAAAACGAATAAGTGACAGGTCATTCGGGGAAAATAGATTTGATTATCCTAGTGAGAATTTGACGTCGTTTGCCCTTTATGTCGGAAAGAAGAGACCCAAATAACCAAATTTTAAGTATTATGAGCACTCTCGAACAGCCAGAGATGCATCATCGAAAGTTCATCCAAAGTATTCGAGTTTGGCAGGTTCAGATTCTTCCTCGATATTAGACCTACTTATAGAAATTTTCGCCCGTTAGGATGTTGCATCTGCGTTCTTCTCTTGATTTTAAATATTTCTTTATGCCAAAGCCATTACAGCTGCATATGGAGAAGAGTCATTCTATTTTAGCGAACATTTCATCCGCAGCGTACTTCGACGTGGTGAAAATCTGACAAGGCAGGGCACGTTTGCTAATGTTATCGCCTCTCCCGGGGAACTATATTTTAGGCACGTCTCTGTGGGGAATACACGATCAAATTCACCGGTCAAGTCCTTGTCTAAATGGAAAAGTTAGATGTTAATATCCTAAATGCAAATTGGTTTGAACATCATTGTCTGAGAAATATTTCCATTTATTGTATCTTTGAATAAACAGCTTGAATTTGGGAAGTACGTGGTTGATCACCTTCAGTGCACTCAGCACTTTTCAATCCAAATATAATTTTTGGGGCAACTACTTCCCGAGATATCGCCTCAGTGGTGCTTGGAGCTTGTATGTTGTCCTTAACCTTTCGGGAGATGGAGATTTATTTATTCAAGTCAAGGAGTTAAGATCAGTTATTGATGTCATTGAGTTTTTCTACAGCAAGCACATCGCCCTTGGACAGACTACCAGTTTGACTACCATTTTTCACGCCTTCCGCTTCCTTGATGAAAGTCTTAGTGAGAGACGGCCCTAACTGAGAAGTAATATGAATGTATAAGCCTTATTGGTAGGCATTCATGTTTTAATTCATTAGGACCTTTCTTGTAGAGGTACGGAACGTGGTTAAAAGTATTTAAGCAAATATCACGCAAGACCTAAATCGAATCCTCGAGGAAGAGGAGAGTGCAATCTCGGACTACGCGGCATTGGCGGCGTTTTTCGAAACATCTAACTGGTATTATGCTCTGCCGGGTTATTGCACCTAATAGCCTTGATGAAGCCGGCTGGCTGGAATTGAACCCTTCAAAACCTGTTTTAGTTAAGTGAGTTAATTTCTCATCTCGCTTCATACATGGAATTTGTCACTTGACCGGATTATATCTCGTACGCCTCCTTCGACACTTGAATGATTAAGACATGAGTTTCTTTTAGATTTTTTAAACAGGATCTGTACTGAAAGCATGTGATTTTACGAGACTCCGGTCGAATGGCTACCTACCTTACATATGGCAAGATGGGGAGAAAACACTAGCCCTGTGGGTTACCGTCAAATTTATTTTACTTTCTGCCTCAAGTTGCTGAAAAAATTGGTAAATATTTTATTAGCTTAGTTCATAGACAGCAGCGATCGACTTTTACATCCACAGTGCGGTTTTCGCAAGTTCCACTAAATTCGGATGCTTTTTTTCATATGAAAATGCTCTATGAAAGTCCTACGTTAGTAGAGAGTACTTCGCCACGATATTTTCAATGTTGATACCTATGACACCACTGCGATACGCGATCTTGGAGATTCTCCGCACTATATGGTGAAGGAACGAATCTAAATCTTCAAATCTGGGTTCTCACGAGATCGCCGATTCCACTTAAGAGTGGGAGATCTATCTCTGCCTAAATAAGTCATTAAGATGGCCTCCCGCAGTGAAGTGTCATCAGTGTGAATCGATTTATCTTGAACATCATGAGGATTTCTTCGATGGTGATGAAAAATGTTCTGACTAGTGTTTGGGTTGATGGACTAACGATCTCTTTAAGTACAACAAAGATGCCATCTCAGGAGTATCAACTAAAACACGTATGAACCGCATATCAGACTATGCCCAATCGTGTGGATTTTAATATCATTTTGCCAATACCGATCTATTAATCTACCTTGCTCATTTGGATATAGTAGTGTCTCGTTGTTTCCTTGGCCTTGTTTTGGGCGGTACCTCAACTGGGAGGCACATATTCGCAGCCTTATTGTCTCTTGTTCCAGTGTTATCAACATTCTCCTTTTCGTAATGTTCATCAATTTTGGAAGCTGATAGGACTACTATTTTTCTTAATATCTTTCCATTGTTCCCTAAAAGCTTGACTGAGAATGCAAGTTTTTGAATCAATGGCCAAGCGCGTCTTGCCGAAGGTTAATTCGCACCACCATACGGGTCTCTATTTGGCCACAGGTAACTTCCCTACATCGGTTATAGAGAGCATGACCTTCAATGATTGAGAGTTCTCTCTCGGTCTGCACTGTAATCAATGCATTAAGTACTTGTGCGCGCGAATCCAGACTTTACCTCACTCGACAATAGCTCTCATTTGATTCTCAGCTGGTTTCGAACGTGGCCATGCCCCGACGGACGCCATTCATACACAAATCCTTTTTTTTAAAGATAGACAGCTCCTTCGAAATCTCGTTTTAGCTCTAGGAATAGAGGAACCCATGATCACGCCCAGGTTCCAAACAAGATGTATATCATGTTTGAACTTTTGTTGCTAAACCAGGAACCGTAGTAGTACTGGATCTTTTTAGATCACACGTCGTATCACACCTAAGTATTGCAAGTGTAAAATAAAGATTCAACATTCGAAGAGGGGGGATAGGCTTTCACATCGTGTCCCACTTTTTTTAATTCGGTGGAAATCTACCGTCGTTGTGTCTGTCTTCACGACCGAACTGGTTTAAATACAGCACTCGGGATAAATTACTCATCAAGCCCGGTTCGATGAACAAATTGAGAGTTAAATTGACTCACAAAACACCTTCATTCATTCATTCGTAATGCCACGGCTCCCGCGAGCATGATTGGAATAGAGATTGACTTCTGGTGCGTTCTTCGACATTAAGCAATTACAAGAATTACATGAGTGAGTTGATGGGGGAACAGACTCTGTGAGGAATATTCAACCGGATTAGCATTTAGCTTATCCCGTAATTGACTAGCTAGCAGGAATCAAGTCACCCTTTCGAATTGCTTGGAAATGGAGCTGAAAATTAGCAGACAGGAACATTAACCCTAGAACACTAAAAATGGGCGTGGTATACTCAACGCATATGACGTCATTCCCTTTGTTTAAACTTGCCCTCAAGGTAGAGCGTTAGCGTTCACAGTACCTTCAGTATTTGTTGAGACGCTTTAGGGTTAGGATGTTTTGTTTCGATTCTCCGACGGGTCCAGGTTGAAAACATGTGTTACCTGGAGTTACAAGAATAGAAAGTACTCTAGGAGACCTTACGGTCCATTCAAGGAGGGTACCTTTGGACTAGCAATCGAGCGGGCACATGGCTGCTCAATTGTTTTGCGTCCCTAAACCGCCACTTTTAAAGACTTTCTCTAGTCTTGACTTGAACTGGTCAACAGATTCACTGTTGACAACTTCCACTGGAAGTGCGTTCCACTTACCGCAGATACTGTAGGTGAAAAAAACTCAACAGAGATTACGGTTGTAACGCTTCAGTTTAAGTTTAAGGCCGTGATTGCGCGTTCTGTTCTCACTCAGTGTGAAAATATCCCGGTAGTCAACATTGTCGAACCCTCGAAGTATATTGAAAACTTCGATGAGCTGCAGTCACTGTGCCTAAGGTAAATTTCATGGAATACTGATATAAATCGTTGTTTTCTTGTTTACAAGAGATGATAATATGCACTACAAAAGTTATTTTGGGAGAAAATGTTGTGAAAGATGAATTTATATTTAGAGAAAATATTGTGCCCCCAAAAAATTAATTTTAGCCTGTTTTCCTACCGATTGTGCATTGAGTGTTTTTTGAGACCTCACGCGCCTCCACCGACTGCATTTGGACCTAGGGTAAGTTATAATGGTCGAGGATTATACCTGAAACTTTTGATTTTATTGCTATATATATATAGAAACTATGTATTGATTTATTGAGTTTCTTAGGCTTAAAAGTGATATTAGGAAAAAAAAGGTAGAATTTCGTATACTAAAAATATGACTTCTTCTACCTCTCTTCCCTACAGCCTACGGAAGCTTTGGGTGATAGCAACCCCCTGGAAGTCGAGACAACATATCTATGAAAGACTAGGACCAGTTTGGCGAAAATCGGCGGTGCTGTTTTCGTTTGTTGTATTTTTTTGTGGAAAATGTTTTTTTAGGACAAATCTATTTTTTGGGGGGATCTTATCAACCTTATTTGTAAGACTTAAGATATAATCATGTTAAAGCATGTAAGTATGTTAGAATTAACTGTGTATAACTTCTTTTCAATATATATTTAAGATTAATGACTTTTTTTATTTACAAATTCGGGTATGATACACCCATGTTTAGTTGAATCAGAACAGGGAACCATGTTTGGTTTTCACTTGGACCTATCTCACAGGGTCTCGACGGCTTCATGCTGTCGTCTTTCGTCTTAGAAACAGGCACACCCGAGAGAAGCACAGACACTTGATGGAACGCTACTCTGCACAATGCGGCGACTGGTGCATGATCCTCTAGACTGTCTGGTATATTCGTTTTGTGTGTCACATTCTAGAGGATCTTCAATAGGATATCTGCCCTTCTACCAGGAGGATCGAGGTCATTACCACTTATCACTTCACTCGGGACGCTTCGTACTCACTGACTTGTGATTTGATATATATTTTGTTTAAGGTTGGCCTCCTCCACTATATGGATATAGTTGTTTGGTATAAATTGCATGTTCGGAGGCGGAGTGGAGAGGTTCTCCCTCCGAAGCCGGAGTATGCTTTTTCTATTTTTTTTGCTTTAGTTGTATCTTATTTGTTTTTGTGTGGTTTTTATGGAGTTTGTGATTTTACTTTTTTGCTTTTTGCTACCATTATCTTGAACAACGTCTTAAGTATCTTTTGCTATAGTTTATAATTTAAAATTCGTAGTGGGTTCTTTAAGGGGTTGATACTGATTTCATTTAACAGAATGAAATCTATGTTATTGCTCTGACATGCGTTTCTCAGTGCATTATGTTCGCTATCCAAGCCTGTTTTGCCCACCAAAATACTTGAACTTTTATAGTTGCAGTAGCTATGGTATTTTTTGTTAACTTGTTTGGAAGCTGTTGTCCTATTTAATAGTATTGTAACATGGTTGTAAGCTTTGCACGCAGTCACCAGATTGACACTTAAAAACATGCCAAATTTAAATTTGAACGAATTGGTTTTTCTAAACAGACACGACTGTGAACCTGGCTTTTGAGTAAGATGTAAGAAGTTAATGATCAATTTGGTGAAAATGAGAATATTAAATCTCATTAGCATTATCGTCGGGGGCGGAGCTGAAATCGAGTAATCATTAAGGTACTGAGAAAGAAGAAATAAGGATAAGGAGATTATATGATTATTATGTTCTTGAAGCTTTGGTTAACCTATGGGGTAGAAAATCAGTGATATCTCTAAAAGCAATATGCTGATTGATCAAACACCGATAGAGGTAAACTATGTGCCTGTAGGAATCGTCAACAGGTTAGCAGAAACTCTTCGACTATGCAAGCTAGGGCATGTTTATACAGCGTATCACTCATAATTAGTTATATTACTATAGGTAATAAATAATACACTAATTCATGTTTATGAATAAAGTGAGTAAAGTACTGTTGTTTCATGTAAACATAACTATTACTATTACACATTATTTTATCAAATTATCTTATTATTTATTCATGTTTATGTTATTGATCATCATTGTATGTCACAAGTCGCTAATATAGTCTTTTAAATGTTGCTTTATGCTTTTAATTTCCTAGTGATGTCATGCCATGGGTGAGGATGGTTTGTCTTAGGATTTCTTAGGATTATTTTTTTTGATTGATGGTTGATAGATTTACCTTAAAATTGATCTGATTCAATTGATTAATAGTGACTACATCAAACAGCATATTTATGAGTCAAACTCCCCTATCTATCAGGCTTAACCGATAACAGATGGTGTATAGTATGCAGTGAGTAGTTTTGCGAGGTTTCCATGTTTACGTAGCGTATGTCTTCATTAAAATATACAAATATGTTTTTAATCACATATTAGATTAATGGATTCTGTATTTGGTTTGTTAGCCTTATTAGTAATCCTTAATATGATCTACTATTTATTACAAAAGTCATCTTCATTCGTTACGACGCTCTCAACAAAGGATGCAATGATAGGTTTGATGCAGTTAGCTACGTTTTATTGTTTAACATACGAGTATTATAAAGATGTGTTTGAATTGTAATATTAATCAATGTAGCCCTTTTGGCGGCCAACACGCAATCAAGCCGGGACCTGTAGGTCACGTACACCTTGCAGACGAATGTTTTCCTAATTTTGCTTACAGGCAGTTGACAGAGAACTTTCGTTCTTCAACTTTGCTCTGGTGGACCTTTAAGGCCTTGCCATTGACATATGTCCATATGTTTAACCCCAACCACGCTTGCACAGTTTTAGCCGTGTGTGCCGGACCACCGTATTGTTGAAATACTTCATCCGCCTCGTTCATGAGCTTTCTCATCCAGTGCTAAGATGTCCTTGTAATCGGTCGCGAACCACACCAGCGGCACCTTTTCGCCGTTCTAAGCCAAGACGCCGAGAGAAATCACAGACGCCAGGTGCTTTGTCGTCGACATGTGCAGACCTCAAAGACATACTGGGCGAAGCTTACCACGCGTTCGTTGGGCTTTTTTGATAACCGGATCGACAGCACTTCTGACGGTTTTCTCTCATACGGTTGATTGGCATAGGCAGAGGATATCAGAAGGGATTATGAATTCATAGTGGTTTGTGCAACTAGTAAGAAGAGTTCCACGCTTGGTCAAGGTTGATGGTAGCTTGTGGTCTACTACCCCAAGCGGGGATAGTTGATGAGTGTTCGTCAACTTCCTGCTGAGGATCTAGGCGTTGATGTCGTAAATAAATAGAAGGATACGGGAGGTTTCGTCGGTAATGTTCTTCAGGCATAGTAGATGAGGATCAAATGGTGAACGCACCATGTCGGGAAAATCGGGTAGGGGATATTCCTTCAATTTGAGGATCGGAAAAATTAGAGAGATGAGGTTGGGGAAGTTTGCATATGCACTTCACGTGATGCTAAGGGACCAGTCTGTGGAACGGCAAAAGCTGTCAGAAGGGTAGTTGAGACAGAAATAATGCCAATTGAAGACTTCTTTCGGTTAAGAATGCAGATTCGGGGTTTTTGAATGGATTATCTTTTGAGGTATATTCGTATATAAGGTTTGTATCGCTTTTTAAAAGGGTAGTCTGCAAATTTAAGAGACAAGCTTTATATTACCCGCATGTATGATCTTATAATCTCCAGGTAGTTTTACTGAATTCAGGTAACACAGTGTAACTATGGAACTAAGATTACCTTAAAAATGTAGTGAACTAGGTAATATTGAATACCTTTCTCTCATTTTTCAGATATTTTCGCGTAACTTCAAAATAGCAAATACTCTGCACAAGTTTGGACCTATGATGTGCTGAAATGTACAAACATCGTGATGCAGTGGGTAGATAAAATAATTATATCGTCCTAATGGTATAATGCAGAATTGGGTTATCACCCTTAGACGTGCTATAGCGTCTGTTAAAGAAAGTCCGTACCAGGTTTAGTGTATTATCTCAGGTTTGTGGAAAGCTGTTGATCAAATGGGGTAGGCTTCCAAATTCTTTCAGTTTTGTCGCTCATCGAGCTTATTTGCTTGTAGATGGTAAATTACTATTTTTCCTATTGATTTTCCAGATTCGGCATATATTTTTTTACAAAGATCTGCAGTATAGCTTAAGGGATTTTCTCAGGGAATTTCATATGGAGTGCTATGATTTGTGATTGCTCAGTTTAAGAAAGTTTCTCCGACTGTTGTTGCTGTTTGGAACGTGATAAGTATTTTTCGTGTATTGCCTGAGCTGGTTTGGATAAAGAGCCAAATGATATTTATTCATGTCCATAAGCATGGTTAAGAACATGCATGATAGAGGTCTGGTCAGCGTAACCTTGTGAACTGCATAGGAAGAACATTCTCAAATTTAGTCTTTTATTCGTTTTCGGATTTTACGAAAATGATCTCGTTACACTGCTAACTTAATATTCATTTTGGGACCCATAAGACCTATGACGAGGGAAAATGAATGAGACAAATTAAAAGGGAATTTACTGCATCGGGAATCTATGCATAAGATTCCATAATATTCTCGTAATATTTTCAGTCTGAGTTCTTCTATAGGGGCTGTATGACTACAAGATTGTACTGCTTACCACTGTTTTTAGCCTTAAATCATCGAATACCGTTGTTGCTTTTTTACATCAGTTGGCGGTGGTATGCGCGATAATGGATTTTTTAGTTTCCGTAGTTTTAACCTGCCACTCCAAATTATTTCTAAAAATTAAATTAGAAACTGTAGCTCGGGATTGTTTGGGATATTATATACATATATTAGGTGGAGAAACGTTTTCAACTCCCTAATGACTCCTAGCGCTCCATTATCATTAGCAAAAGAACTGGGTAGTTTCACACAATCGTGTTCCTGAAATAAAAAAAAGTGTTAAACTGGATACTGGAGGATATTCTTTCACATATATTTTTTATCAAGGCTTTTTTGCACTATTTTGTCCATCATTCATTTCCAACGTCTTATGAAGTTTCAACAATTTTACTAACTAGTTCGCGGTTCCTAGGAAATATGCAATGAATTTGCAATAGAAATCAAAGAATCCAAAGTCATCAAATTTTGGAGGTGTGCAGTGTGAGGGGGTAAACCTAAATGGCTACAAGTTGGTTTGGGTCGGATTTAACAACCTCATATAATAATAAAATTAATAGGATTTTGGTATAGTGGTATTAAAGTGTATGGGCAATCACTCAATATAGGTCGATTTGCGGATCACAGGCTTCTGATCATTCCATATTCTTTGAACATTTATATGGAAAAGAACCTTCACTCAACCTGTACAGAGCACTACGAGAAATATTATTAGGTCATAGGATCCCGAGTATAGAAATATGGCATCTGGTATATGGTCCGTGTGATAGACAGGTACGAGGAGGGTGCAACATTTAACGTCTAATATGTCATGAAATTGAATAGAGGGTGATTATGTATATGTTGTGGAATATGGCCAGACTCTCTCTCTCTCTCTCTCTCTCTCTTTCTCTCTCTCTCTCTCTCTCTCTCTCTCTCTCTCTATATATATATATATATATATATATATATATATATATATATACGTAGGTACTTTGGGGTTTTGGGTCAAAGTTGGTTGAAGACCGTTAATGAATGGGGAAATTGTTATGAGTCCAGTGGAGATGGTTCTTGGCGGGGTCCTTTTTAAAACAACGACGAAACTATATCTTTCCTAACAAAATGATATTTAAATTTCCACAAATAGTGGGTTTAAAGGGAATGGCCGCACAGACAGGGTTAAATGTCCACTCAAGATACAGGTGGGGGTGAATTAAGGGATTAAGTAGGTCAGAATAAGTTGGTGATTTAAAATGGGATTTTAAACCGGGGCGTTCACACAAATAAGGGGTCGATTGGGTAAGCCAGATTCTAGATCAATCTGCAGGAGGCAACGGTTAGAATTTCTTACCTGGTCGTTACAGAAAAGGGGCCAGTTAGAGTAAGATGAATGCGACGGAAGAAGTCGGGTTATCTCTCGCTTCAGATGAGGGAGCTCTCGTAGACGGCCTTCGGCGTGGGAATTCTCATCGGATATTTGCCGATTGACTATGACAGAGTTCACGGATCGATTTACCCTTCAGCTCACTCGAATCGAAATCGTCGCTTGAGGTGGGGGGAAGGGGACGAACGTCCTTCAGCTCGTCCGCCGGAGTAGGTTGGAAGTCTAAGAGTGCTGCTTACTAAACTGAGTCAAAAGATTATATAGACGCCTGGTGAGGTGTATGTGACGGCCCTCCAGAGGCGCGTGCGATTTTAGGGAAAAGTCGGCGACTCCTTCGGGGGAAAGGGGAATCGTGATAACCTTGGCTTGAAATGTCCAACAGACTTCGATCATTCATACTGAAGGCAAGAGTGTTTGCTGAAAGTTGGCCGTGGGAGACGATGAACTCAGTCTATAGGGAAATACAGCTGGTGCGTGTGATAACGGCGTAGGCTGCATTCTTACCCTGGTTCAGCCATGCTTTCAGAGCTCCATTCGGTGATCTTATGCCCACCTGGGTACAGAAGGGCACGTGGTCGTCCTCTGTGACCCCATTCTGCTACAGTATCAAATGAACAGCCTGGGAATTTTGAGAAGAAACGGGCAGCTGTACAAGAGAAATGTTCCAGGCAGGAAAGAACAAGGGCTAAACAGATTTGAATATGTTGGGGAGATCAAAGTGTGGGTGGGATTTATAGCAATCAAGGAGAGAATTGACGAAGGCATGAACGGAAATATCTAAGCTCTTGTGCTAAAAGTGCTTTTCAGATGGTACGGAGATTGCGGTAAAGCAGACTCGGGATTCACAAATTTTAGCAAGATTACTTTTCAGAGATAAATTGTAAGCAACGATGAGACCCTAAATTTTTAACTGTATCAGATTAGAAGGCATGGGTGGCACCAAGGTTAGGATAGGAAAAATCATTCAGCAGTGAGCCACGTCCGCAGGAGAGCCTAACAGTTGCACTTATGTTTTGTCATAGAGCTTCGGTTGCCTAAGATTCCTTCAGTTATGATCTTATAAGCAGATAGTAAGTTTAGAAGATTCTCATAATAAAAGGTTTATATGTAAATTGATAGATATATAAGAAGCTTATGTACCCAAAAGGAAAGTTTAGATCAAGACAACAAATAGGGAAACCAAGAGGAAGAATACGCATACAAAACAGGAACTAACTAAGAAGCGACCCTAACGTCAGCCTAAAACGCACCTCGGCCTTCCACGATAGATATTAAATTAATAATATGAACAGATTGAAAAACATATTAGAAGATATAAGCGTAAGCAAATTAGGGCAAATTGGCTGACCAGCTTCGGCTTAACAATGAAAGCGGTGAGTTAAATTTTGGAGAGTTCATTTAGTTTTGTGCTCTCCTTGAAAAGATATATATGTCACTAACAATTTGCATCTGATCATGAAGCACTGCTGACAGCAGCTATTTGAGCACATTTGTATGAGTCGGAGTTGCAAGCAAAATGTTAAAAATATCAAGAAGTTGCGGATAGGACGGATACTACATGGGATGTTAAAATTACACTTATAAGTAAAGTTACCAAGGTCTTAGATCGTGCCGTGTAGAGTAATTTGCAGAGCACTTCAAGCATTCTGCCCGTGGGATACGTTGTGGTCTAATTAATGAAGGCAATTGTAAGCATAGGTTTCAGAGGCAAGAAGGCAAGGATAATTTTCATAGGTGTTTGTAGAAGAGATTTGAAGCAGTGATGGGTGAAGGGAAGAGACAGTAACTATACCATCCCCACGTTCCGGTTGGTCTAGCAAAGTGGACAAAGGAATACCCCTACGGGGAACGTGTAAATGTTTTTCGGTAATCTAATTTAGTTTCTACAAAGCAAACAGAAAACTTCCGAGATGAGATAAATTAAGAAATGGGTAACACTGCCCAATTTAAAACTCGGACAATATAAAAAGAGAGGTTCGTTAGAGGTAGACCAACAGTATTTTAACGTGGTTAGATGAGATGCGTTTTTGACTTAATGAAATATGTACCTTGATCTCGCCTAATATAGCGTAGGAAGTTAACAAGGAAGAAACTATGATGAGCCCTGGCGAATGGCTTTAAAATAACTTGATGCTTCATTTCATGGTAGGGAGATGGTGTAAAGTTGTGGGACTTTATATTTGAAGTATAAAGTAGAATTTCTTAAATCCCATTCAAATAATACAAATGCCGCAAGGTGAAAGCATATATATATATTCATCTGCATTCGAACAAAAAAAAGGTTTGGATAAAAATAGTTATTAACATGAATACTTAGCGAGTGAATACAGAAACATTAGCTATTAAAAAAAAAAAGCACCTGGAACACTATCAACACACAAACGGACATACATGATTAAAGAAAATAATGCACTTTAAAAAGAGAGAAAACGAAGAAGGAGGAAAATGACTTGAGTGCGATTGAGGTTTAAGCAGAGATGTTAAAGAGAGAAAATTCGAGAATTTTCTCATTCATGGATAAATAGAAAGTGAGGATTTGGGGAATGGCATATGTTTTGGGTTTTTTTTTATTCACAAACAAATTCGCTTATGAGTTGTTTTACTATAAATTTCAGCGTATATATGCATAAAACTTAGCCTTGAGTAATCTTTCCGAAAGGAATATGTGAGCAGAACTTTTAAGTAGACAAGGGAGGTCCTCACTCTTCGACCTTTCTCTTGAGACTAAGGCCCCCTAATGCCAAGACTTCTCTACCTATCAGATCAGAAACAACTATTACATAATTCTCCGAAATTAGCTTATTCAATTAGCATCTTGAATTTCAGTACGCTAATATATTTCACGGTTTTGAGACAAAGCGATTAGTTAGCTTAAATCCATTGACACTTTGAGCAGTCGATAAAACCGCTCGCAAGTTGAAGTAATGAAAAATATTTGGTCTTGAACAAACAAAGGCTCGTTTTTTGTGATATGCGATTGGAAAACGATCGGAAGCAGTGACTAAATTTAATCTTTACCGCATGGTGATATAAAGGTCAAATGATTTAGCTAATAATTTTAAAACGACTCTGTAATAAATTCTGCATATAAAATACAATTAAACCTGATTTAATATTTTTTCTATTTTAATATTCCAATATGATAACTTTATATTAATCAAAATTTAATATCTACCAGTTTCTTAGATAGTGAGGGAGGCTCGATTTAACGCTACTAAAATCTTCACACTTCTCTCTCTCTCATTGATGTTCTATCAAGCACAGGGTTGTACATCATTTTGTCCACGACAATCACTCGTTTTTACTAGGATAGGATAATAAAAAGGGAGGTTAGGATAAAATGAGGAGATTAGTATTTTAGGAGTGTTCACGTACTCCTTCTCTCTCACACAATCATTCACATAATCGATCATACCTTTACGCAGTCTTTCAACCCTCCCCAACGACTAACCCTTACTCTCACATATTCTCTTCCCCACTCTATCTACTGCATACCCATTCATTTTACCTGCGAATTACATATTAGAACGGTTTGGGTTATTAATTTTTCACTCTATCAAACCTTCGCAAACCAAGTATCTCTAGCTGTCCATTCGCACTGCTCCCACTCGAGATCTCTCCTTTACCTTTCACCTCTTATTTTAACATCAATACATTAACATTGGTACCAGCTTCCTGCAATGTTCTTTACTTACTGACGCTCGACCAAGAGAAATCTCCACCATTCAAAACCTTGTGGCTCATTTACATTTCAGTTTGGCAACATAAAACTTAGCTCTTGTTTAAAGGCGTGTGGTAGGTTATTATACTTCACCCCATTCTCACCTCAAATACCATTACCATACTCTTTTCTGCATTCACATTTAACCTCCACCTCTCGCACGACTTGTCTAAAGAGTTGATTAAATTTTGTAAATCTTTCTCACTCCCCCCCACCAATACCAATGTATTAGCCTACAACAACATAAATAGAACCCCTCCTTCATATTCTTGATCATTTTCCCAATCATTTCTTTCATTCTCGGAGTTCATTTAGGATTCCATGCATAGAGATATTAAACAGCAATGGCGAAATCACAAAATCCTTTAATACACCACAAATGATATCAAATCAGTAACTCCGGCTATCTTTACCCATAACGCACGTCTTAATTCTAACCTAAATACACCATTATACCCTCTACTGGTTTACCACTGGCTTTAGGCATTCTAAGCAACTGGCAAAATGTTTCTCTAGCTTCAGAATCTTACATAATCATTTTCTAGATCCGTGAATAAAAAAATCCTATAATACACGAAAGACATAAAAATCCTGAATTATATATCATTGTAATAAGTCATGTCTATGAATCATAGACGAATTCTTTCGTGCTTTTAAATGTGTAAACGAGATACTTCTCCTCAAAACAACTTTTATATACAAAAATAAACTATGTAAATAATTTACGTAGCTATTCTTAAATGTTTAGGAGCATTTTTTATAGTTTTATATAATATATAGAGTTGACAAATACTTCATTGACTTTTCGTTTTCAGTGATGGCATATATCTTTTTATAACTTCCAGTCTATATAACTAATGGTTCCATCTATAATGATAGGGAAAATATTTAAATGAAAATATGCAACTGATATTCTATAAAGGTATTACTTATTCAAGTATATATGCTTTATTTACATAGTAAGCATATTAGTTAAACGCTATTAATGAAATAAAACGATTATGCTTAAGATTGCAAAACCTATCTCTCGCGGCTCGTTTTATTTTAAGATATTTGCATGGAAAACAGGCCTTCCACAAGTCGTGCCAACCTACCCAAACTTAATTAATATCCCCTAGTTGAATCAGCTCGAAAACAAATCCGATCTAAAATCTTTTTGCCCAAAGTGGAATAAGATCGGAATAACCCCACCCTCTCTACTTTAAATATTCTCTAGTAAGCTGACTTAAAATCTAGTTCAAGCCCCACCGAGTTAAGGGAAGATTAGTGTTCAAGCTTGGAATTTCTTTGAAAAAAATACCTAGTGCTAAGGAACATTCAGAAGCTCAACTGTAGTCAATTTAAACTCTTATGATCGGAACTCGCGAATCTTTGAGATTATTTTAGAAGTTTGGTTAAGAACTTTATTAAAAGACTAAAGATATTCACTCCGTTAGACTAAGTGTAGGAAACCGAATTTTAAAAACCGGTGAAAAGTAGATTTTTTTAATATTTCATAAAAAATCAAAATATAAAAACCGGTATTTGGAATTGGAAAGAAGCTAATTTGTGTAAATATTAACTTAAAAGAATAAATTATTAAAAGAATAAAAAATAAATATATGTATATATATTTCCAGTTCATACGTCAAACAAAAATGATAAAATATAAACGTAAAAAATAGATATTTATTTTTTTTATGTTATACAGTTTAAATTTTAGGTTATTTTTTTTACAAAAGTACGTGCAAGAGTGGCTGAGAATACATTAATTTCCCTTTGTTTTTGCAATGCTACTTTAGTAAAACGAATATGTCTTAAAAATTATACGTGCAATTTTTTCATATGCTAAATTTTGGGGCGAAATTTTCAATAAAAAAGCGCATTTTATTTTAGAAAAAAGTTATATGTTTTCTTATGGTATTCATTATAATAGAAGTGTTATAGTTGTATTTTTAGATTATTTTTTAGCCAAAGTACTTCAAGAATAGGCGAGAATACATTAAATGCCAGGTGCTTATTGCGCAGCTACTATAGTAAAAAGAATGTCTTAGAATAATTTTATGAGTTTTTTCAGTAAAAAAAGTCATTTATGTATTAAAAAGGGTTATAACCTTTGTTATGGGATGCATTAGTTGTGCATTATTTCTATTACTCAATAAAGGATGTGTTATGAATTTTTATTTCATATTAACCCTTTCATCCACCGTGTCCACACTTGTGGACGCGCGAAAAAAAAAATTGCCAAAAATATTAAATGGTAACTTCTAGCTTTTTTTCATCGTTGCCATTGGCACGAGAACCTAACGTTACTAGATTTTTCAAGATATTTATTTTTCAATATATTTTGCGTCATTTGCTATATTATGAATATGGCGTCGTGTAGTGGTGTGATTTCTGATGGTAAGTACCTATTTTGTATCCATGCCCATCTATGTTTGTGAAATCTATCTATGGTAAAGTAATTAAATAATTGTATTATATAAAGTTTGGTTATTTGATATATGATATTAGATATTGAATATTAGAAAAGAGGCTTGGCCATTTTTGGTGTCCAAAATTGAGGACATCATTCGAGGATGGTTTTAAACCAACATAATTATGATGCAATTACATTGGGAGTATATGTCAGTATTTTTAGTCTTTATTAGTCTTCTATAAGTATTTATAAGTGCTGCAGCACTCTGTCTCCTTGTGGGGGTGGGCAAATGGAAGTGTTTGAATATTATATTTATAAATAAATAAAATAGTTGAATCGATTTATATATATTGCGTTATTTTAGGTCGCAGACCAATACAGAGCGTGTGTAATTACATGTGCGTGGAAGATGAATAGAACAGAGATATCATTGTTATGTGCGTGTGTCTGTATAGAGAGCTGTGATAGTCACATTGATGCTTACCCTGTGGGTGGTTCTTTACGACAGCATCTCAATCTATTATACACACACACACACACACACACATATATATATATATATATATATATATATATATATATATATATATATATATATATATATATATATATATATATATATATATATAAAATGCAGTACACAAACAGATATACCTCAGCCGGCCCCATTTCCCACGAGTGGGGTGGGGAAACCAAAGAGCAGGAATCCCCGAGAGCGCAAGGTAGATGAGGTAACAGCAGGAAGGCACACAGATACATATATAGCTAAATATCTTTTTCATTCATTTCCAATGAAACAGACAACTCAGGCAAAAGGCGCAGAACTCTACGACCGCAGTGCAAAGATATTTTGACTGAATTTGAAGAACTAGGTTCAGACATTGAAGACTTTTCTGGTGATCAGGATGAATTGGAGATGTAGAAACCAAATGTCAATGAAAATGAAGGACCTGGAGAAGAGGAACAGTCTAGTGATGAATCAATACCACAAAATTTAAACCTACATTCTGAAGTTCCAATAAAAAAAACTTGCAATTACAACTGGACTCGTAGGTCGTTTGAAGATCCCGAAACTGAGTGGAGGTACACCGAGCCTTTGCCTACGATAGATAAAGGTGACTGGTCTCTATGTATGTATTTCGAATAATTTTTTTGTAATGAACTATTCGAAGAGATCGCAAACTAGACTAACATTTATTCGTTGCAATCAAACGGGCAATCTGTAATCACAAATGAAAAAGAAATAAAAACACTTTTGGGGATACACATTCCGATGGGAACTTTAGGGTTTCAAGGGTTAGCATATACTGGAAACAAGTAGTAGGATTCCTCTTATTGCCAACAACATGAATTTGAATAGGTTTACACTCTCCAAAATAATTTACATTTCGTCAACAATTTAGAAGGTGACAAAACTAGGGATCATGATAAGACTTGGAAGGTGGCTCCTATTCTAAAAGCTGTAAAATCTGAATGTGTGACATTAACTTTTGAAGAACATAACTGCATAGATGAAATGATGATTCCATTCACAGGCCAAGTTAGTATGAAACAGTATCTGAAGAGTAAGCCTAAGCCTTGGGGAATAAATTTTTCGTACTGTGTGGCACCTCAGAGTTAGTATACAACTTCTTCATATATCAAGCCAAGAATACTCACGTACCAACAGCTTTGAAAGATAGATTTGTTCTTGGAGCTGGAACTGTTTTGAAATTAGCAAAAGTACTTCCAAGTAAAAATAATTTCAAAGAAAATTTTGATCACTTTTTTACAAGCCTACCGCTCATTAGTGCCCTTAGGGAGCGAAAAATAATTAGTGATGGTACAAAGCCGAAATCATGATGGTAGGTAGCCCCTTGAAACAGCTAAATATATGAAAAAAAGGATGAGGGACAATTGATGAAGTAAAAGATAAATCGGGAGAACTAGTTAGGGTCAAATGGGTAGACAACAGTACCGTAGGATTGGCTTCTTCATTTGTTGGTAAAGGTTCAATAACTGAGGTAAAAAGATGGGATAAGTAATCGAAAAAGCATGTCCAAGTAAACTGTCCTCAAATTATCAGGGCATACAACAAACATATGGGTGGAGTTGATAAGATGGATTTCTTGGTTTCACTCTACAGAAATAACATTTGGTCAAGGAAATGGACTTTGCAAGTTTGTTTTCACTTTGTTGATGTAGCAATATGTAAGCATGGCTTGAGTATAGGCAACATTCTGCAGAATCAGTGAAAAAGCAGATTGATTTGTTAGAGTTTAGGAATTAAGTTGCTGAAGCTCTGATTCAGCAAGATCAAAAGGCAAAACGAACTCCAGGACGTCATAAAATGAGAGATGATATAAGGACAAATGAAACTGATGGTGAGATAATATCATCGCAATATTCCGTCAGTACGCCCAGTCGTTGATATGAGGTATGATTGCGTGGCCCATTGGCCTGAAGCCATAACAAGTGCAAATGCTACTAGATGTTAATTAGAAGGTTGCCAAGGGAAAACAAGAATAATTTGCTCTAAGTGTAAGGTCCAATTATGTCTTTCAAAAGACCGAAACTGTTTTAAAAGATTCCATATTAAATACTAAACTAATATGGATTGTCTTCATGTAAAAGATACATTAAATTTCTTAGGTTATCTGTTCTGATATATCTGTCTCTTTATAATTGTCAAACAACCTATGTTTAATGGTGTCCACAAATGTGGACAACTCATACTTTCCTTATAAATTATGTATTCGACATTTTTTGACCAAATTCATGTTATTTAGCCTCATTCTAATTAAAATAATCATACGAATAATTTTTTATTACCATTTTTCATAATTCGTGAATAAAAGGGCTAATCCCTAGTTGAATATTTTCATATTGTCAGTCAAAATCGGTTTTAACAAATTAGGCTCAGTGAAAACAGGTTTTCAAAATTCCGGTTATTTAGCAACCCTAGTTAGGATTTCCTTTTCTAAACTATACTGGAAAAATATGCCACTTTAGTGCCTCCCCCTGTTTGACGATATGTTGTGGATTCAACCTGGTCAAGTTAAAGAAGAAAACCGAATACCAGAACTCCTGTGCCAACAAGGCTTGTTCCAGGAAGTAGCACTCCCGTTAGTTATCTTCAAGAACATCCTTCGCGCCAACCAAAGTTAAGCCTATAATATTTTAAACATTTAACTATCAAGATAACGGCCATTAAGTAAAGACTCCACACAGTACCGCTTACCCAGTTCGTTTTACATGTATGTACTCTATTTTAGAAATATGACATAGAATGTGGAAGCCTACATATACAGGCTGCGTAAGGTATTTGAGGAGATATGTTATTTTTACTACATCAGCAGAAGATTTCACTTTATATTTCATATATTTCACATATACCAATGGGAGACACTATGCTTAAACAAGAAATGAAGAGGAACGCAGTTATCGTGGCTATAAAGGTTGAACATAGCAATTCATAAATACCACGATTTTTAAAAGTCGCTAGATCCTTTATCTACAAAGCTTGCAAGGAGTTAGTCAGCAAAGATGGTTAATCCATGGATCGAAAATGTACCCAGCGGGAGACCCTATGTGCTTTAACAAGACTCAGCACCATCACAAAAGGCTCAAGCAACGCTGGATTGGAGGGCTGAAAATTGTCATGATCAGATAATCCCTAACGTATAGCGTCCTAGCTCACCAGATCGCAATCCATTGGACTACTATGTATCTATGGAGCGTAGTTCAGAAAGAGGTTAATGAGGACCCTCATAACATTAAAGAATCCCTAAAAGCTCCCAAGGTTAGAGTAATGTCAAATAGGGACAGAAACCACTTGTTCCTAGCATGTAGGCGACATAGACATCGCATGTCTATGCTTATCACAACTTTATCTGCAAAAAAGACATTATTATCTGTTTTTAAGAGTTATTTTTGTGTAAGTATAAATCTTTCATCAAATATCTTACAAACCCTATAATTGTAGGTGATATATTGTTTTAACCTATGTGAAAATTAACCAATGTAAAATAGTTTATTTAAATTAACATACATAAGAATAATCAGTAAAATGATTAAATACCCTTTATGTTAATCTAATTACTAGATATGATCAATGTTATTTCTATTTCTTAGCCACAAAGAAAAACTTACAAAATAGTTTGACCCTCGCTGGTTTATCACTGGATGTGAACTGTTGCGAGGCCAGTTACGTAAGAAATTCACGCTTCAACTTCAGTTGAAGATCAGCAAACATCACAGTTTCGCTACTACATAAATAGAAATCAGGTAATCCCAGAAATTTCAGTCATAGAAACATGCCCGGTTTTGTAACACAAATATTTCAAATAAAGTGTTTTCCATTTTTGCAATAGATTTATGTCCCAACTGTCATGATTTTAAAATATTTTAATCTGTATTCCTCATTAATGACATCCTGAAACATAACTATAATAACAATTTTGAGTATTCTTGTTATTCACAACTAAACTAATCACCCAACTTCTGAGAAAACAACCAAATAACCTATTATTAATTTCTATCTATGATAAAATTTCGCGGCGAAATGTCATCTAATATGATGTGTTAACGAACAAAAAATGAAAAAGTGTTATACTATCGAGTAAATGCATTGTCGAAAATACAGAATAGGGGTCAAAATAAGTATTTAGACATTCCTAAAATAAATATTTCCATTTGCTTTTTTACAGAATTATTTGGTCTATAATCTTCTCGAAAGATGCAGAATGATCGGATTCCAACAATATTTACATACGTAGGTATGTTTTTTCCATGAACTTATTTTCCATTTCCCCCTCATAGTCCAAGATTGGGCGAACATGATTAAAAGTAAAAATCTCTTAAAAGATTTGAAAAGCAAGTTAGTGTGAATGAGAAAAGTAAAAGCTACTTAAGGATTTATACAGCTCCTGTGTTTCTGCTAGCAGGATCAATGAAGACATTCTTCGCAGTGGAGCTCCGAGAAAAATATCTCAAAATGATTTTCAATTGTTGTCGGGTTTGGTATCGTAGATAAAAAGATAACAAAAGTAGAACTTCAACTGCTGGAATCAATTATGAAAATAAAAATGAGCAATTAGGCCGATACACAATCTCTCAGAACTAGATCGCCATGCAAAGCTATTTTTCCGAAGACGGGTGGGTTACTTGTTAGCATTACAGAAGTTTAAACATCAACCAATAGAGAAACTATGTAGTTGATTTTTTATGAATGTGGTTTGGTCTAATGACATCATGATTGAACACTTTGCCCCAAATGCTTCATATGTAGATTGCCATGTTTAGCAACATGATGGAACCTTTCGTGATCTGAATAACACTATGCCGACAGTCAAGCATGTGGAAGGCAGCACTATGAAATGGGGTTGTTTTTCTTTTAATGTGACTGGCAAATATTGAACAATTAACTTAATGCGAACTGCATAAATATTGTGGATACATGATGATTTGATGTTCCAACAAGAAAATTATCCGAAGAACAATGCAAATCCAACAAGTTACTGGTTCCTGCAGAGAAAAAATAATGTTGTATTCTAGAATTTTCAGTCTCCTGAATTAAATATGCTCGAAAATTTGTGGTAAATATTGAAGGGACAATTCTACTAGAAGAAACATGCAGACGTCATCCGAATAAATTCTACATTAAAGGAGTGGGTATATTTTCTAAAACAATGTTGCCAGGACTTGGCAAGTCTTATAGGAAATTCCTGGCAGCAGTTATATAAAAAAAATGGTGGTATCCAAATACATATTCCAACCTTTTATTTAATTTGTGCGAAGGAAGTCAGGTACCAGGTACATTTGGCGAATATAATTTTTGTCTCTCTTATATCTAATAAATAATTGCAACTATTGGTTAAAATTAATTTAAATAAATAGCATTAGCATCTAAATATTTGTTTCATATATACTGTATATATATATATATATATATATATATATATATATATATATATATATATATATATATATATATATAATATATATAATGTTCAACAGAAATCCTAAGGCGAGGAAAATGGCTGGTATCATCCTTTTTATTTACCGCCGACGTTTCAACCACAATACGGTCATCTTCTTAGGCCTTAGGGGTGTTAGGGAAAGTTATGACAAGTCAGGGCCTGCAACCGCACGCTCCTGCTTCGTCTTTTTAAGAATCAGTAGTGACGTAGATGGTCAGTCACAAATTTTTCACCAATAGAGAAGGTTGAGCACCGTGCAGTGCTCAAATTTTTGACCAAGGAAGGCAAGAATGCAAAAGAGATCCATGAACGCATTGTTGCAGTGTACACCGACACCGCCCCCTCCTATGCAACCATTGCTCACTGGAATAGGGAGTTCTGCCATGGTCGTGAGTCCCTTGAAGATGACCCCCATCCAGGACGCCCATCAGACGTGACCAACGAGGACAATGTGGCCCGTGTGGAAAGGATCATCCTCGAAAATCGACGGGTAAAGGTCGAATAAATCGAGCGAGAACTTGGAATATCACATGAAAGTGTTATCAACATCATCCACGACAATTTGGCTATGGCCAAGGTCTCTGCCCGTTGGGTCCCTAGAAACCTCACGCCCCATGATCGACTTCAACGTCGTTAAAGTCCACAAGGCCAGAGTTGCACAAGCTGCCATGCGCGAGTGCCAATTCGAAGAGCTTAACCATCCCCCATACAGTCCAGATCGGCCCCTAGCGACTACTTTTTATTCTGCCAGCTCAAGGCTGCACTGCGTAGACGCCAGTATGGGGACAATGAAGATGTCCAGTTCGCCGTCTAGGAGTGGATTGAACACCAGTCAGGAGATTTGTGGTTGTCGGGTATTCGAAGCCTCAGGGACAAGTGGCGCAAGTGCATTGAAGTCGAGGGTAGTTATATTGAAAAATAATGAAACACTTTTCTTCCTATCTCGTTTCCTTATATCAGAATTGCAAAACTTATTGACCGCCCGCGTATATATATATATATATATATATATATATATATATATATATATATATATATATAAATATTCTATTGGGTTGCTTCTACAATTTCTTAACTATCCAGTAAAGACAATCCCGTCTGCTCAATAATTCCATTTACTATTTTGAAGAAATAGCACTAGGTGATTGAACAACTGCTTTGAAGCCGATCTCTTACCATTGTTTTGAATTACATAAATAACCACCAACGTAACATTATAGTTGCACGGGAAAGAGAAAGATAAGTCTAACTCCAATTTTACAATATCCTTCGAACTTGCACATAATCCGACTTCACGTGTGTCTATCGAAAATCCTGTTACACATGTCTAAGTATGAAATTTTAAGTTTTCTGGAATATTACATGCAAAGTTAGCAACATTAAAATTCTCCTGCATGATGGCTAGAATCTATCTTCCTACTATTTTTTCATACGCGAAGAATTTGACTTCCTCAAAATTATTTTGGAAAGAATAATTTTCAGCTCTATCTTATCAAAAAGTGTATTCGTCAGTTCTGAGCACAAATATACACTCCACATCAACCGATTATCACTGCTTCTAAGGATCTGCACTACTGTCTCCTCCAAGATATTGGGTCCTTTAACTCTCAGTTACCTAACGCTAGTTTGCTCGCCGTGTCCTTCCGGAATTTTCAATGCCCTCATCGGCGAGCTCATTCCTCACAATTTACCCATATCCAGGAACCCAGTAGAAGATAATCTCGACATCCACCCTGCTCGCAGCAACAGTGGGGTCGCGGATACTACGAACCAGAGGGTTGAGATTTTCTAATTCCCTGAGAGCAGTAAAGGTGCTGTGTGAATCGCTATAGATTACAATCCCGTGTCAAAAAGGGAAATGACGTGCTATAAAATGTAAAGAGAGGTATGTATATTGCAACCAAATTTTCCTTGAGGACAGAAGCAATGCGTAGTAGAACTACACTGACTTCAAACGAGGAGGCTTTTTCTAGACTGAAAAACACAATGGCGTATAGCTATCTAGGAGCCAAGGCCTCTCAGAGGGCATATTTCCATTCGGATCAGAGCGTGTGACGTAGAGTGGAGCTTACGTAAGAGACACTGTGCGGAATAGTGGTAGCCTCCACTATTCAGGAAAAAGGACAATCTAACATTTACCATTTTTCCATTAACTTCCAAAAGGTAAAGGTTCGAGAGATTGGGCGGAAAACGGCGGGGGTAGAGTGATCTCAAGTCTGTTTATGCAAAGCGAGCAAACTAGCTATTCGCGGAGTCTGGGAGGATACCATCTCTCCAGATATTGTTGAACAAATCTAACGGAAAGGCCATGTTTCGCTCACTGATGTGTTGAAGCATGGCATACGCAACATTGGCCGGACCAATGGCGATATGCGCGGAGGAAACGATAGCGGAACAGAACTCATTCATTGTAAACATGTTGTGAAGGATTCTCCACCACTGGAGGTAAAGTCCGATCGGTGGTCTTCAGGGATATCACAATCTGAATTTATTGCTGGCGTAGCAACAACTCGGCCAGAGGTTGCGAAGAGAGATGTGGTGAAAGATTCCGCCACAAACTCGTGGTCCCAGAGTACGGTCCCATTCTCCTGGATAAGGGGAGGCAGGATCCTTATAAATCGGTTCCACACTAGCCACCCAGCCCAACACTAGTTGAGGGCGTAGGAACCCTGGAATACGGCCTGACAAATACCTTCAGGGTTGTTGCCTCTTCTGTTTGTCACGACTCGGTATATGTGTGTAGCCCTTTCTCCTTATAGGAAAGGGTCAACCTGGAGAAAAATGGGTGCACTGGTTTTAGCGGAGGCTGGGTATAAGCCATTTTTGCCGTTAACTCTACTTTGGGAGCATCAAGATGAGCAGGACCTGCAAAAGGCTTCCGAATGGTCGCGGAAATGACCACGGTAGTTGCTATAGAGTGACAAAGAGCAGAAGGTGCTTTTCTTAAAATCCAGGCTTTAGACGTTCCAGGCAACACTGGGCGCGCCAGGTCCAAGTACATAGCCTAGCAAAGTGAGACATGTTCAGGAGCTCTCTGCGATTGGACCAACTTAGAGACTTCGGGTAACTTTGACTTTGCGCGTCTACAGGAGAGATTCGTATAGCATCTCCATGGCAGTGGCACGAATGCCTCCACACAGTAGCGATACCAACTGGCACGTACCAACACAGCAAACCTGTATCGGTCAAACGTCACGAAAAGTCTAGCGATTGGTTTCAAGTTCACTCCCTGTTTTCTTAACACACGTTCAAATTTGACCGATCTACATATGTTCGGCCAGTTCTAAGCTAATCTCATTTATGGAGTTATCCACGAGTTCTCTCGCGGAGACCACTACTTTCACGAAATTTATGGTAGAAGCGTCGTTACAGACATGAGAGTACCATTATATGTTTGATAGACACTAATCATGGCCGCTTCGGAGAGATCATCTGACAAAATCGCCAGAAGCCTCCCGTCTGAGAAACGAGGCACATTCTGTCTCTACTAATTAATTTATGTAATGCTCTTGTCTGATGAATTAGGTTTCATTTAGACAACATGGAGCTTTCAGTGGAGCGAATAACCTGAAAAGGTTTGAAGCCAGAGTATTTGTAACTTTAGCCGTAAGTTTGGACTCCCACCAGACGTTGCCTCCGGGACAGATTGACCAATCTTCGCCTGGACGATTGCCAAAACGGCAACAGACACTTCCATCCCCAGAGCCCCTCCGTAGTGAGACGAACCTTTATTCCCCTTAGTATTCTTCTTTTCTTTTGGGAAGAGATGCGTGGGAAATGGGACCGCTTCTCTCTACCGCCGAAAGCTAGGCCAAATGGAACAACTTCAGCAAGGAACTTCCACGAGATTGAGAATGTCTTAGCTATCAGAGGGGTGTAGCCGTAGTAGTAGGTCACTGCTTTCCTCGTGAGTCCAGGCGGGCACCACTCATACCAGAGATATACCATTTAATGGTTAATAATAAAAAATAATGCTTATAATAGATAATATTGAATGATTATAAATAATATTAATAACATACTAATTAATTTTAACACAGGCCTGCGTTAAAAAATAATTATGTTCCTGAGGATTTCTTTGTGGTTTCTTAATGAATCCAACCTCCTGAGCTCAAAAATGAATGTAATTTTGTATAATTAGGTCAAGCCTTCTCAGTACAGCATACACCATTTTAATAAGATTACCTCATTTTTCTGAAAAACAAATTTCCAAAACCTTTCTCTATTTAATAGTGCATTATTATTGATATATCATAGAAAAAGGAATAAACGTAGGTAAACTATATTCCTTTTAAATAAAACAAAGAATTAAAGAATGCAACATAATAAAGAAAATAATTCTAATCTCCAAGAAAAGACGCCCTTGACGATTCTCGTTTGTGCCTCTCATCTGGTGCATCACGCTCCAAACACCAATAGTAGCCAGCATGCAAGTTTACGTCCCATTTACCCTGGTACCTGGAGTTCATTGCTTTTATGTCCTGGCGGAATCTTTACCCCTGTTCTTCACTGTAAGCCCCGCAGTTATCGGGAAAATAATCCCAATGGGACTGTAAAAAGTGTATCTTTATCGACATTCGTGCTCCCAAATTTTTGAGACTTGTTAGGAGCTGATTGACCACAAGGGCAAAATATTCTGGGCTTTCTTTATTGCCTAGAAAATTGGGAACTAGAGCTTTGAAAGCTTTCTAGAGATCTTTTTCTATGTCCGTCATTGATGCCTCAAACCGCTGATCTCTTATCAAGTTCCTGATCTGAGGTCCATCAAAATTCACGCAAGAAGCTTAGCGTCACTGATTTGTGGACATTTTTGAAGAAGAAATTTTAAAGCTTAGCCTTCTTCATTAAGGGTTTTGACATAATTATTAATTATGCCATCCTTTATATGCAGTCAAGGAAGCAGTATTTTGTGAGGAGCACTAAAGGTTCAGCTATCACATTGTTTGATCCAATTCTAAATGATTCTCGTGGAGGCCAAACCTTCTTCTCATACTGCATACTATATGCACTACTGTCCTATAAACATAGGAAACAGGGATGCTTCGTGTAGCCTGTTTGCATCCCAAGTATAGGAGACAAAACCTGAAAATAAATTTAGCAGGGTATGTAAATTCAAAGTGTAATATTTCTAAAAAAAATTCAAAGTAATATTTGTTAAGACAATAAGAATATGAATATGTACTAAAAAATCCTGTATGCCGATGCATTAAATCATTGTATTGGAACTAATTGGATATATGTACATCTTATTTTGAGTTTATTGAGTTATGTTGTATACCTTCTCAATTAGGATAAGTTAGTTCCCTATTAGCCCAAAAGGATGCATTAACTAACCTATAGAGACACACTTCAACAAAAAATTATAACTAAAAAATGACTCATGATTTCCAGATTTGCATTCTTGTAAAATGTAAGTTGACCAAGGGGTGTATACAAATATTAACAATTAATAATGAAAATGTCTATATCAAAGAGCTTAGAAATGCAAAGTGTAAAATGATCTTACCTTTAAGTAACCACATATCCTCCAATTGTGGGTAGAGTAATTTATTGCATCCTGCAATTTTTTCATATTTTCATAACTTTCAGTAAGTTGGTTTGAATGGCCCATAGAAACAGAAGCTATCTTGTTACCAATATTCAGCTTTTAAACTTCTACTAGAGGAATACATGAAAAGTCTCCCTTCTAATCGGTTGTAGGGAATTCCAAGAGCCTCAACAAGTCCTTTAATATTGGCGCAGTATACTAAAGAGCTGGAAGAATGCTGTAAAAAATAGCTTCGAAACTCTTGGTCGATATTTCTGTACCTCTGTCGTAAAATAGGCTCCCGACGATATACTATATATAACTATTCGTTGAGGGGATTATTCTTTATTTCGAGTACGTGGTAATCTGATGACCGAGGTTAGTTCAAAAAGAATTCGGAGCCTGCAGAGGCTTATTTATCTTCAATATACTTAAGAAGTGGAACGGAACACAAGGATAAATAATATGGCTACCATTAATAAAATAGCGTTTTATTAAATAAACTATCAAACAACACACGGAAGATGTTTACATAAACAGGGATTAAAAATAGGAGAAACACAAAAAATGAAAAAGGTCATGAGAATATCTGACTAATCTGAGGATTAAGATTTGGAGAGATTTAAAACGGCAAACAAATAAAAACGGGGAATGGTTCGCTAAACCGTTTAAAGCACGGAGTTGCGTTGACAAAAGGTTAAATGATTAAGGTAAGGCTTAGCTAACGTAATTACAAGGTTGTCGTGCAGAGGAAGGCAATGGGAAGGAATCTGCGGTCCAACTGGCGATTTCCAGGAGAAGGGGTTCTTCGGGGGGTTTTCCTTAACGAGGGGGAAACAACTGTCTTCGAGGAGTGAAAGCGAAGTGGGGCTCGGAAGTACAAGCAATTCTTGTAACTAAATATCGGAGATGTTCTAGATGAACAATGGAGGTTATTGTTGTAACCAAGCGTTCTCTTGAAGAACGTTAAAAAGGGGGGAATTAAATTATCCTGACGTGATGTCTTGGAAACGAGAACTGTTTCTTGACAAACGGGCTTAAAGAACAATGGCTGTTCTAATGTTGTTCTCTTTCTGAACAACAGGGGGGGGGGGGGGGTGAGAACCATTTCTTGTCGAACGGGCTCAAAGAACAATGACTGTTCCAACGTTGTTCGCTTTCTGAACAACAAGGGGGCCTTCTTGAGTCTCAAAGGGCACAAACCTTGGCACCCAAGGGATATTGTCCTCTTCTGGACAATAAGGGATTTCTCGGTAGAGTTCCTAGGTGCACAAGGAAGACCAGATCGGCTTGATGCCTCGCGAAGATAATCTGGATCTGCCTCAAATGTAAAATGCTATGGTATAAATAGCTGGAGCCAGCCCCTTGGCGTAGGGGACAATGGGGTGGGGGACTTCAATGGAATGTCCCGGTGGCGCCTGGGAAAATATATTATCTGTCCATAATTCTAATTAAATCTGGCGAGATAGACGCATGTAGGCGAACGAAGGAGTGAACCTCCTTGATTAAACATTGGCTATGATGGGCGATAATGCGCCTTCTACTTCCTCTCGCAGGATACACGAAGGGAAGCATGTGTTTTTAAATGTGATAGAGGCTGAAGCAATGCGGCCTCAGACAGTTCTATCACAACCTCCAAAAAGGTTTGCTCTTCAGCCAGAAGATTACTTTCACGAAGTCGAGAGCCAAGAAGTTGTGCATTCTCCTTTGAAAGCCCCAGATACCTGGTCAGGTCAGTTAACTGAACTAGAGTGAATATTCTTGCGACCATATCATGTGTGGAAACGTGAAAAGACTCAGATGTTTCATAATCTTAATTAACTTCCATATTAATCTCTTCATGGACTTCTATATGTTCCTGGACCATGGGGCAGTGGTTTGATGGCAGAAGAAACATCCGGATACGCTACACTATGTTTTTTATTCTTATTTATACCTGTGGAAAATATAATTGTATATTACATAAAAGAATTGATTTGAAGTTGCAGATAGTACATAAGCTATGTTCATGCTTAAGTGAACTATGTTAGTTTTTATTTTTATGCTAAGCCTATGCATAATAATGAAATTTTCAGGAGCCAGTATAATACAGATAGCTTAAATACTTGAGACAGTGCTCACCTTTTGGATTTGTCATGCACAAATAGCAGTTCGTAGTGTGGTCCTTGCCCTTTCTTCACACAATGGTAACACCAAAAGACAGAGACTTCTGTTCGCCCTGACTCCAGCGTCTTAAACTTACATATGTAGCATCCCTTGCAGCAGATATGTGTTGCAAAACCTTTATCTTGATCTCCTCGCCTTACTCCGACATATGCATCATACAAAGATTTAATTAAATGAGAGATTGTACACTGCTGTTCGGAATATTCTAACATTTTCTGTTCATTTTTAACTCAACCACTATTATTATTATTCTTATTATTATAATGCTAAGCAATATCTAACCTGCAAAAATATAAACTTATTAACATAATTACTTAAAATGTACACAAAATTTACTGCAAATACAGTAGTGCAAACCTATAGAAATTTTGATGTAATATAGGACCTGTATAAACTATAGGATTATTATCACCTCCTGTATCGCAAATCCTGACCTGGTAGAGCAAAACGAGCGCCAAATTCGAATTTAGGAGATGAATTTTATTTAGAAACATTACAGAAAGTGTAAGGTACATTTTTGACGCAGATCAGTGTAATCATAATAAATAATTAAAATGCATTATATATGAAATAATGATAAGTTGGAATAATATATTAGAATAAATAATAATATAAAAATCATATAAATAATAATAAATTTAATAGTACAAAAAATAATAATCAATCATTATAACATACAATAATATTATTTAATACTAATTCTAATAAATACAAATAAAAATAATATAAAAATCGTACTAATTAAATAAGAATGATAATAACGATAATAAAAATATCTAATAATAGTAATACTAACAAAAGATTAAAGTTAAGCTGAGTGAGTGAGAGGAGAAGCGCAACCACAAAATTCCCAGGCCCATCAGAGAGTTCAGGTCAATCAAGTGACAGAGACTCCCTAATTGGCACCTGGGCCGGGAGGATGTGCAACTTTTCTTGATACCAAGTGCACCAGGCTACACGGGTACCCCCGTAATGCGGCCAGCACCCGAGGTTTTCCCTGCCCGTTAACCAACCAAAGCTTACTTTCCTTGCCTCAATGACTGCTAGAGGATCTGTGGTTTTATAGCTGAAACCATTTAATTTCCTGTGGCTTAACCCCCTTCCTTACCTAAACATCTTTTGCGAGTTAAGCTCTTTTTGCCATTTCGCTTTAATTTCAAGGTACACAAAATGACCTCCTCCTCACCACTCGCAACACCAAAGTCTACGTGGGTACAATCTTTCTTGCAGGGCCAAACTCGCCAGTGCAGTTACACCCCTCTCCTGCGATTAAGAGCCCTGTTTGACCTCACAGCGACCTCATCGCATCCCACAAGAAGCTCCATCGAGAACCTAAATGCAAGAATCTTGACTGCAATATAGCATCTCATTCTCACCCTCATGCCTGATCTGTGCCTTCATCCTGCGCAACCAGCGCCACATTAAGGACCATTTTCCACGGTACTTTTACCATCGTAGGTTCTACCCTTAAGCCCTAGAATGTGTTTATCCGTCCAACTTACGATCTCAGAGACACATTCGGGGTGCCTCTACATTCAGACCTTATTTTAGACTCCATTTCCTTTTTGACATTTTCCCAACGGCCTGCATTAATCCAGCATTGCAAGAAGTCAGAAACCGGCATTCCATCGCCCCATCGTTACTTATAGGTTTGCCGATTCTTGACTATTTCGAAAGCTATTCTCCCTCGCATTATGTATTTCCCTCCTGAACTTTCCGTGGAAACTTTTAATAGCAGATGCACGTTGCTCCATTTCAGAGGTGCGTTTGTATGCAACAGGTCTCTCCTCGATCGATCGCTTGCCTAAGCCAGTAATGGATAAGGAACTGGCGATCAGAGTTTCTATATTCGCATCGGAACATAAAAGAGGGCTGATATTTTGCGTTTTTAACATGACTAGAATGCAAATTAATATGAGTATTTGAATGTGGGTTTGTGGTGAATATAAAATTGGAGGAAATAGGTGAGGAGGTCACAATTTACCAGAATATCAAAGAACGTGTGACTGGGATTATTTTCACATTCAAATTTAAATTGGATTAGTGAATGAAGTCAGTTCAGTGTCTCAAGCAAATTCGAAAATTTATCTTCGTCCTAAAGTACAAATAACTCATCAATGTATCAGATGCATTTTACATGACATATTTTATACAATAGTTATTATTCTAAATTTCCAAAAACACGCACATAATTTCCTACCTACCGCAAAATTCGAACAAATAGCTTAAAATCTATTACATTGAAAACATAAAATATCTGTGACTTCTTCTAGAATCATACGGTGGTACAGAATCTTTGATCCCCTTTTCATCAATGGCGTTTACCTTAAAGCAAGAAAAGAAAACTAATAAAAATTCCACAGGCCATATATTACGTTACGTTAATAACCCTAAATTAAACTGCTTAAATAAACTAGTAAAAAATAGTAACACTAAAATAGAATTCAACTTTAAGGGTAGTTAAAAGTTGAACTAATAAAATTCCTTCTCTTCAGACTCTTTTAAAGTCGTCATTTTAATTTTAAGCAAATCTTACGCGCAATAATAGATTTCAAAAACAGACACCACTTCTGATGAACTATTGCACGAAGATAAATACTATCTACAGAGTAGACACTACAATAATGTTCTCTTTAGTCATGTATTATCAAAAGGATTATATTGGGTGGTGTATTGTCGAGCTGGCTCTAATTGATTCCTACCTTTACTCTATAGCATGGAAGCTTTAATTAGGGACATTATGGATGTAGATTTATTCTACTAATACACTGATGTCACCTTAACTGGTTTTATCTTTGGTCAATTTTCTTCTAAGTCATTCAGAAATATGAAGCAATGATCCTCAAATTGAACAATGTCCATCGAATAATCGTTTTTCTTGCATGGCCTTTTTCTCGATATACATTTATATATCTCCAGTATTGACCACTATTTTTAACAGATGTTATATCATACAGAATATCATGAATAAAAATAATTTCTTCTCTGGCAAAGGTAACTATAAGTTGATAAACTCTATTTCTATCATCTAATTGAACTTATATTACTAGTAGCATGTCGCATGAAATTAGCTGTATTTTTTTTAGTCCTTGCAAGGACCATCGTATATTAATATATTTTTAAATACAAGAAGCTCTCCTAAATTTCAAGATATCTGTAGTAATCTTAGAAGCAATACGAGTGAAATTTAATTTCCAAAAATTTTGAAATCGAAGGAAATTCTTTAAATTTTCCCGAAACATTTACCAGGAAGAAAAATAACAATCACACATCTGATTCACTGTTTTTCTAACAATGGTGAAGAATGTTTGCTTTCATATTTAGATTTCTCCTCGAGTCTCTTTAAACTCTTTTTCCATATGTCAACAAAGATCCATTAGCGCCTCCTTTCTTTTGCCATGCATCCAGATGAAAACATAACTCGATAAACCTATAAAAACTTTAAAAATGTCAAGGTTAGGTGATTTGTAAATTACCAAGCAATCATGGTAAACACTAATAGGTACGAGTGTACTATTGTTCTTACCTTAATTCAATGTAGTTTTCCAGTTTGCATTGACCGTATACCAACTCTTTCTATAGCCCATTTTGCAAAAAACTTGCAGAACACAATTTATCCTAAAGAACTTCTTCTCCTCGCACTTGGATTGATGCTACGTCTCTATATTTAGTATTACCATCAGGAGTAATATTATTGGTATTATAGCACAGATTCAATTTCTTGCGTTGAGATTAATTTACCGAGATTAGGCTGTTTAGCCCTGTTAAAAAGAATGGTAATTGCTCCCTCCCTTGTTCTAATTAATGCCAGCGCTTAACAGAAATAGTAATCGGGCATGTGCATGCGTTGCTATTAATAATTCGTCTATGTGTAGAGCCTAAATTCTGTTGTTTCAGCTTGAAAGTTTAATAAAACTTTTTTTAATTTGGCGTTAACCTTTCATGATGAACATTTACATGAATGAAAAGAGGCTCAGGCTTTAGTAGCATGATGTCCTCTTCACCTTTTTTTAATTTTCCCTACCTAAATTCAAGACTTTACTTTCGAACCTATAATTTAAAGACAATGTCAAATTAAAATAATCTTAATAGTGTTAAAAACATAGGATCTTTTCTCTTATTAAGCGCAATTTCGTCTCGTCAACCAGATGGCTGAACGGCCAGCTGAGCAGGCTTAACTGCCTTCCTCATGCGTGGCAATCGAAGGATGGTATCATTTCTATGTCATAAGTATTTAAAGGGGTTGGGGGGCGAATAAGAGGAAAGTGAAAAAATAAAAGTTAAGGAAAGTAAAAAAAAAGCAAAAGCTAACATTATTTAATACATATAACTTTACAATGTCTTTGGAAATTTAAAAAAATCACTCTTTTCCTATATTTCGTGGCCTCCATAAAAACTTGCACATATACAAGTCGACCAGAGAACAAGCGGTTCCACATTCATTTTTATTCCCCATTTTGGCCTTGGCCCTAAACGATTCTATTTGGTTTGTGTGGGCATATGCTTATGGATCTTTAAAGTTCTTTGAGTGGTTAAGAGTCAAATCTCTATAATGAATCTCTGCCAAGGATTAATTATAGAAAATAATGTGTCTTCCGATCTATCAGGAACTGTATACATAAAACACTCACACGTTTCTCTAGCAACCCCTTGAGACCCACTGCACTGTTAAAGCCCTCCAGAAATTGTTCTTTCTCTAGCAAGTTCGTAAGTTCTCCCTTTTAAGGGTGAAAACAATGTTTATGCTTCTTAAAAAAGGAGAGAGCGTAACACTAAACATGACACAGCCTAATTACTTGAGTTATTAGCCATTCAGCCATCTGGCTGAGCAAACGAAACTTCGCCATAATAAGAGAAAAGATCTAAAACATTATTAAATTACATTCCTCCAAGACATTTATTAATTTTTACAGCTTAAAGGGATTTAAAGTTGTGCGAAAAAATTGTAAGGATGCTAAAAGTAACTAACTAATATATGTAATTTGATTTCATAAGTAATTTCAAAGCAAATATTCTTTAGAGCAATATTAACTCTAAATTATATTTAATTATAATAATGGAGTCACAATTGGCAAAAGTTTATATCATTAATTGGGATCTATTTTTCTCATGAAGAAACAGGTAATTTATATGCTATAAATCTAAAGTGAAGGCAGAATTAGAGTATCGATATGGGGAAAGAAACAGCTTGATACAAATGAAATGATATTGACATAGAGTGAACTTGATAAAATAAATTTAAAAACTGCAGAATAAAAAAACTGAACAAGCAAATAAGAATCAAACATATAAATCTCGCAAACAGCTTTATAGACACAGGTGTGAATGAATAATAATGTGAAAAAAATAGGTAAATACATGAGATAAAAAATGCTGGCGTCAAATTAAGATTAATGAATATGAGAAGAGGAATTCAAATAAGAGAGAAGACGGTAAAGTGAATAAAAACTGACATATTTCTTTTAAAAATACTTTATTAGACCCTTCAAAAGGGAGAGATATTTGAAGAGAAAGATTGCACATCTGAATGCACCAAGATTAATAGGACTGAACAACAGCCTCACATAGTTTTGGAGACTAATTACATCGATAAATAAAATAACTTAAAATTGTCGACAGAATAACGTTTTTGACGCATCGGTGCTCTCCAGCAAAAATATATCAGATATCTGCCTCATTTATTTTTATTGCGTAGAATTAAAGTGGATGTGATGGTGATGATAGTAAAAATGGAAGCGTATCCAATGAAAAGCAGACGAAAAAACTCGAGAACATAAATGAAAAGGCACCATTTTCATTTCTATATTAAATAAAAAGAGAACCCAGATTTATCATGACCGAGACCAAATTAGGGCAGATCTTCGCCTCGCATATACTGGCATATTGTAATCGGCAAATGGTGAATTTGGAATAAATTTTTTATTTTAAATTAAAAAAATGTTTTTAGGAAGCATGACAGGGTTCTACATATTCTGTGTAACGAGTAATGGAAAAGGCACGTCAAATTCCTAAGGTAAATAGGCAAATTCATGTTTGACAAGGGGCTAGATTACACAGGGTTATAAATCGCTCGGTCTTAAAATAAGTATATTTACTCTTGATGTCGTAGGTAAACACCGCACGCCTTACACAAGATTAATATAGATGTCATAAGATAACCCTACACATATTACACCAGTTTAATTAGATATTGTAGAATAGGGTCAAGTTCACCCTTTTTGATTTACGAGTGCGTGTGAAGTTTACATTATAAGCAGAGTGCAAATTAACTGAAAGTAGGTTGGCCAATAGTCAACCATCTTGGAGTTCAGGGATAACAAAAAAACGGGTACAAAAATAACTTTACTAATATATACATCAATATTATTTTACAAGGATAAAAGAAGTTTTAAAAGGAGCTATACACACAGTAAATTTACACAGATCTCAGCGTCTAACGAGGCGAGGGAGAGTGGGTGAGAGCGGCCAACGTACAAACATACGGACAATATGGACCGAGGGACGCTCGAATCACCTTGTGCGTTATTTGAAGCTGATGATGAGACTTATACTGGGGGGGGGAGGAGCACTTACACAGGTGAGTTGCACGTTGCTGTTAGTAATCCTTGCCTTGGCGCAAAGTTCCAACAATAATCTCTGTATAATGACTACTATGGGGAGTGAAATTAAATCTTGTTTTCGTGTAAGACGAATAGAGATTGAGCGCGCCGCGTTAGAGGAGCACAGGAAGCGGGTAAAGGTAGACTCATCTGAATTAACGAGAATAATGTGAGTTTGAAGGATTCTGCGAGAATTGAGCAGATTCCAACGGGACGCGAATAGCGAGGACTGAAGGGTTGGACAGAGGATACTGACGTGGGAGGGAGGACGGCGGATACTGCTTTTCAACTCTTGCGCCGGGGGATTTATAGTGGTCAAATTTAGTTTCCCCTCTCATCCGAGAGGGGGGGTTTTAGGGTCAGACGCAAAGCTAGACGATAATAGACTCGGCCTTTTAGCGTGAGGGCGAGAAGATTCTTAAGCTGGCAAGGCTGACTTTGTCCGACTTCAGATAGGACCTTTTGAGCTCTCACAGTTGTCGCAGGTTTCAGTGAAGGTGGCATTTTAGGTCATCGTGCCCCTTCATGGCATCTCATTATTTCGCACCTCCATTAGAAGAGACGAAAGAGATCGCTGAAGTGTATGTTGGCTCTCTCTCTTTTGAAGGGTGAGGCGGCGCGTATCTTCCCCCTTCTCTCTCTCTGTGATCTCTGTGATCTCCAACACTCCTACATCCCCAGACGGAATTTCAGGGGACAAACGACATCGGAGAATGATTAGTGAGGGAGAAATATAAATTAAAGTCGCCTGCCAATAGTGGGTAAAGTTCAGAATACTTAGCACACATTTTCAAAATGGAGCTAAAGTACCAAATTAGTAGGGCTAGTGGAGGGAGTTTATACCATACTTGTACACAAGGTTATTTTTCTCCATGATACCATTAAGTGGGTCTCACTGGCCAGAGGTGGAGTTATCCTACGATTATACAAAACAAAACAGAGAAAAAACCCATTTAAGGTTATAAAAGGAATTCGTTTTACACATATAAACAAACAAACAAATAATTATACTTATATACATAAAGGATACGCGTTTTCTTATTATATGGTTAAATCTTCAAATTTATTTCCTGAACAAAATTTATACTTGGATTAAAAAAGGTAAATGACTTGGATCTTTTCTTCCTGGGGGCTAATCGATTATTCCCAATATGGAATCTGAGGCAATGGAGAGTGCCAAAAGCGAAGTGGCCCTTGTTCTGGCCAATTGTCAAATTGTGTTCCCGGAGTCGATGCAAAAGGCCTTGAACGGGGATTAAGTTATGATTCCAATCTTCGTTGGAAATATTTGAAGATCTCTGAGAGGTCCTCTTGTGACTAAAAGGACTAGTAAATTAGCTATCGCAAGCCGTTACCAGGATTGAAGGGACTTGGAAACGGGGTACTCATGGTGTGCGGGACTCGGTGTAGTTTTCCTCGTTGCACATGTTATAGAGGAGGTCGTCCCTGACGAGGGAGAAAATCGCTTTATTCCTTATGACGGTTTCGAGTGTTTGATTCAGGGGACGAAAAGATTCACATTACCTCTAGCTTTTGGAAAGTCATGATTCATCGTACTCTGGAATTCCGGATCACACGGGGGTCCCAGAGGTGTAGGGGCTCTAAGTCCCTTCTTAGCGCAGGAACAGGTAGTAACGAGTTGAGCGATGGGGGCTCACGAAATCTATGGGGACTGACCAATTGGGACAGAGCAAAACCTGATGTGAGCTGACACGACTTCAGCCCACCAGTAAAATATCTGCATTCAATGTAGCAAAAAACAATGATAAATTTATTGGCGCACCCCAAGTAATCATGCACTAGAGCAAACTTATCGTGGTCCGGAGCCACAAACGGAGTAATGAATCGGATGTAACAATGCACGTGCACCTTGTATTACGGACGAAAGTGGAGATCCGGCACCCATTCACGGTTCCAGTTTCAAATTGCCTGGCCTAAAGTTATTTTTATCTAACAAAACGTTCAACTGGTGGCTAGCCGTATTCGGTGGGTTCGAAGAAGAGTGCGCTTCATTTTGCGACGGTGGGGGCGTAAATTTTTTACTAACCTGGTGTACCTGGTGAGAAAGACTGCTTCTTCTAAACTGTGAGTTTTGAGGGGAGTTGGATCTCAAAGGGCTAGTAACTCCACAGAAATAGCCTCGATGGTCCTCCTGGGGAACGATGAAGCATGAGGATTGGGAGAAAAGGGCTTAACATCACGGTGGTCCGACGAGTAGAGGGGTTTGGGTTTGGGTTTGGCAGACCCAGTCACCTTCACAAACTTATTCCCGTTATTATAGGGGCAAATTTGTTCTTGTTAGTTTTGGCTTTAGGAGAAGGAGGCTCTGATTTCTTCCCTTCTTTTGGATAGCAGTAGTGAAAAGCCGCGTAACGGTTGCCCGCCTCGATAAATTCCTTAAGAGTATGGCACATCTGCTCCTTCGCGAATGATCTGACTTTTGAAGGGAGCGACGCAAGAAATTGGTTCTTGAGGACAAAATCGACGAGGGCGTCGTATTCATGATGTACCTTGGACGCGATAATGCCAAAATTGAAAAGACTATGTAGAGAGTGAACGAACTGTCGAAAAGTCTGGTTAGGTTGAATGCGACAGTGATTAAATTTAGCTTGATAGAAATCGGGGGTCATGTTATAAACGGCTAGCAACTCGACATTTAACGATGAGTAATCAATTGTTGCCTCTAATGGAAGGGAGATAAATATATCTCGGAGTTGAGAGCAGAACAGGGGCAATAATTGTGATCAGCTGTTCGTCTCTATCTCCCACTGATTCAGCTCGAAGATCTTCTCGAAGTGGGTGAGATAAGACCCGAAGACTTTACCTTCCTTAATGGTCGCAAACTGCTGTGCGTCTTGCCAACCCCTCTCGGAGTTTATGGAGAAAACCTTGTTCAAAGTTCTGCTCATCTCCAGTTCGTGAGAGTGAATATACTCTCTCTTTCGTTTCATTCCTTTTCTCTTCCTTCTCGTTTTTTTTCTCTCTCTTTCTTCTCGTTCCTTTCTCTTTTTCTTTCTTCTCGTTCCTTTTCTCCTTTTCTTTATTTTCGTTCCTTTTCACTTTCTTTTTCTTCTTGTTTCTTTTCCCTTTCTTCTTTGTTTCTTTGCTATGCTCTTTCTCTACTTTCTTCTTCCTGGATGTAGGCTATTAAATCTTTCCACTGAGTCCAAGTGACTCACCTTGGCCCTTAAAAACTTCAAACGGCGAAAATGCGTCAGGTTTAGCAGTGGGCACAACAAGAAGAAGTAAATTAACGCACGACAACGATTATATAGGAAATATGGGTTCCTTCAGGGACGAACGGGAGTGCGAATGTTTTTGCTAACAAACGAGCAACAATGGGAGAAAACTCTCTCGAGAGAGCTTTTACGATAGAGATTTCACTGTAATTGAGACGAAAGCACAGCAATACGAAGAATAATAGTATTGTTCTATAACTTCAACTTATGGCACGAGATGATCCTTGAAGGAGAACAATTTAATTCCATGAGGGAATAAAAATAATAGTTAAACACGGTTAATCGACAATCAATTCACAGAAAAAATAAATGAGAACGGGAAGAAAAAACTTCGCAAAATAGGTATGCAATGGTTATTTGTCACGTTTTAAACTCCAGAATCGGAAACAAGATTAGCCACAAATTAACAATTTAATCAAGGGTAACCAATAGATTGATCAAATTTCAAATAAATTGATTGACCAATATTAACCGCATTTACCTGATATCAAATTAATATAGATGTCATAGTATAAACACGCACACCTTACACCAGATTAATATAGATGACGTAGGTTAACCGTACACAGCGTACACCAGTTTAATATAGATATTGTAGAATAGGGACAAGTTCACCCTTTCTGATTTACGAGTGCATGTGAAGTTTACAATATAAGCAGAGTGCAAATTAACTGAAAGTAGGTTGGCCAATATTCGACTATCTTGGAGTTCAGGGATAACAGAAAAACGGGTACAAAAGCAAGTTTACTAATATATACTTCAATATTATTTTACAAGGTTAAAAGGAGTTTTAAGATGAGCTATACACTCAGTAGCTTTACATGGATCTCAGCGGCTAACGGGGCGAGGGAGACTTGGTGAGGGCGGTCAACGTACAAACAAACGGACAATATTGACTGAGGGACGCTCGAATGATCTTGAGCGTAGACGAAGCCAATAATGAGGCTTATACTGGGAGGCGGGATAAAGAGAGTACTTTCACAGGAAAGTTTCGTATTGCTGCTACCTCGAAGATTTGGTTCGAGGGAGTAATCCTTGCCTTGGCGTAAAGTTCAAACAATTGTCTCTGTATAATGACTATTACCCGGGGTGAAATTAAATCTTGTTTTAGAGTAAGACGAATCGAGATTGAGAGCGCCGCATTCGATGAGCGGGGGGAAGCCGGTCAAGGTAGACTCACGTAAATTAATGAGAATTCAGGGAGTTTGAGGAATTCTGCGAAAATTGTGCAGAGTCAAACGGGACGCGAATAGCGAGTACTGGCGGGTTGGACAGAGGATACTGACGTGGAAGGGAGGACAGCGGATAATCGGCGAATACTGAAGGGGCAGCTAGAGCAGAGGATACTGCATTCTAACTCTGGCCCCGGGGGATTTATAGACGTCGAATGGGGACCCCCCTCCCGTCCGAAAGGGAGGGCTCTAGGGTCAGACGCTTCGCTAGACGAGAATATACTCGGCCCTTTAGCGCCAGGGCGATAAACATCTCAAGCTGGTGAGGCAGACTTTGTCCAACTTCAGATAGACTTCTGCGCTCTCACACTTCTCGCTGGTTTCTGTGAAGGCTGCATTTCAGGTCATCGCGGCAGCTCACGGCGCCTCATCCTATCGCACCTCCATTATCGGAGACAATAAGTGTCTCCCAGGTGTCTGTTGTCTCTCTCTCTATTGAAGGGCTAGGCGAAGCGTATCTTCCTCTTTTTCTCTCTATGTGATCTCTGATAGTTACTATACGTATTTTGTGCTTCTAATAGACTAGGAATGAAACACTTAATAAGGAAATGAGTTTGCATTTATCTTTAAAATGTTCTTGCGGATGTTTGTTAGAAGGTTATTTTCATTCCTTTAATGTTATAAATTATATAGAAATGTATGGTTCATCATTCGCGCAGGCACGGTTTTTTAATTTTGTGAGATGCTATCCAAAGAAATGAGCAAAATATGTGGATATAAGTTATAAGAGTTTATTTGTCTATTTTACTCCCCCCCCCCAAAAAAACCCAATTAACATCAAAACAGGTTTGCTTCGATTTCTGATATTTGATTTTAGATTTGAAAATATATTGTTGTATCCAACATCGAGAAATTATTTAGATTTTATTAGTCCTCTCAATGATAAATGTTTTTTATTGGAAAATCACATATGACAAATCTCAAAAAAAGATATAAAACAATGTGCCCTCTAAATTTATTGGAATTAATCTATTTCTTTATTCGTTAGAAAGTAGTGAGTACTACCTCATCTTCAGAATAATAAGAAGTAGATAAAGCTATTTAAATGAATGCAAGTTGTCGAAGTAACAGCGTCACCGTTTTACATTCTTTGCTGATATTCTTCTTCAGTCTTGTTTCTGGAGGAGAATATACATAAGTAGAAAGTCAGCTAATTTTCGAGAGGTAACCTTAAAAGGAAACCACTGGTGAGTCTAAGTCATGTCGTGTTGTAACCGCAATGAAGGTAATTTCTATTCTCATGTGCTGAAGAAGCTAATCACAGTTGCTTAATTGGTGATAGCTGATGCAGACGCCAAAAAAAATGCATCTTTGAGGATTGCATTCTTTGTCCTTGTTTCTTTGTTGTCTGATTGCCTCGATGGACTAACAGAACCCGCTTAGCTGGTAAGTAAGTAGCCTTTGCTTTCTTATACATCATAAGCGAGCTATTGCTCACTTTATGCTAATCCATAGTGGTTTCCGTTTTACGTGATTATTTCTCCTGTTTTAACTCTGCCTAGAACTCTTAAAATGCATCTCTCACCTGCTTTCGAATCTGGGTGAAGCAATTTTATCTCACATTTTGGATCACAAATAAATTCACTTACTATCAAGCTTCGACTTTTCTAATCATTCAGTTGTCGTATATAACTTTATTATCTTAAATATTTGTTTGTCTACTAGAAAATAACAGTTTGGCATGAGTCATTTGATTGTAAGGAAAATAAAAGGGAGTAGATGAAAGACAGGGACACAACTTTCTTAGCAAATTAAAGTCTAGCTTTGAACAAGAATTGTTGAGATATGGTGATAATGATATGAAAAATACAATAATATATGAAGGAATATCGCCCCAAAATACTAAGCTGAGGCGGTAAATATGTACATAGAACATAAAAAGTAACATAGTGCATATCTTGGCAATTAAACATCAGGTACCCCCCATGACCTTACTCACAAATTTTATGCATAAGCATATAGATGCCCAGAGACGTGAAAATATCAACAAATAAATACGGAACAATTGTAACAAAGACTAAAGAACGTACGGCGGAAAATTGCTTCACCTCATTCAAGAAATAATCTTGAGATTTGATTAATAACTACAAAAACTTAAGATGTAAATGTGAGGCGTATTGAGAGATAAAGATACTTTTGGAAATTCTGCCTTATAAAGGATTCATCGTGTTGTAGCTTGATGATGAACTAAATCAACAATCATTTACCAAAGCATAAGCACGGTACAAAGGGAAAGGAATGCATATATTAAAATCCGATTCTCTTAGCCTCTCACCTCATTAGAAATACATATAGATAAAAACTATTTTACCTTCCAACATTCTTGGCAATGTACATATCTATTGTCATTTTACATAAAAAAAATTATAATATGGCAAAGTTAAGTATATGGAAGAATTGTAAACAGTAACAATATAGGAAAATCATAAGAAAAAGAAGCGCAGGAGTTTAAGTGGACCGCTGTTGCTCCAGCCACTCATTTGTATCGATAATAGGGGGCGTTATTTTCTGTATTTTAATAAAAGGTTTACCTTGATTTGACTCCAGCAGGTATGCCATAAAACAACTATGGTTCTGCACAGGACGCCACCATGGAGAGTACCGTCTTTAACTATTCGTGTCAACACTCTCTGCTCCCAAATCTTATAGAGCCACGCGAGTATTGCCTTTCACCCTCGAGTAACGCTGGACCCAGATAAATCTACAAATATGACGAGACTCGAGCAGGCACTGTTGCTTTTCAGTGCCGAAATAGTTTCAATGCTTCCCTCTGTATATGAGAATACCTCCTTTTCTGCCCGGTTGCCATCAGCCAGTGGATGTCGAGACTATTTTCTGCTGGGTGCATGGATATGTAGGGATTACGGGGATCAGCATGCGGATAATGGTGCAAAAGAGACCGTGAGGACAGAGTGACAAGACTAACGCTTTACTCTTCCCACACTGACTACATGTGAGGGGTTTTGAAAGAAAATGTCATTTACCATTTTATTTGACCTTTTAATGTTCGGTGCATTTTCTGGCGTCAGATGGGGGCGGGCCTCCCTCTTACGATGGAGCCTGCATTTTATACTCCTAATTATTTCCATGGATTTCTTGTGTATAGGTTATTTTTTGTGCTTAGTTGTTTACTTAGTTCTCTGCTTTTGCTGGACATGACTGTATTCTCTTTCTGTTTTTTTTTTAATGTAGCCTTATAATTAGGCTTTTTTTTTACTGCGCCTTGTGATCTTAGGTAGAAGTGAGTCTCCATTATCTCGGGTTATATATCCTTTTGATAATTTCTTTTCATCGACATTCTTTTTATCAATTTATTTTTTAAGATATTTTACTGATATTATTTTATCAGTTTAGGCCAAGTTAAAGAAAATATAAAATGATGCCCGAGGTAATTAAATTTTACACCATTCGTTAAACTCAAATTATTGGGTAAACTGGTGAAAATTCATTTGTTAATTTTAGTAAAGACCTTAGACATAAAACATGCAATTCAATTTTCTCGTTTGTTCCCCTTTATGTCCTAATGATAAAAAAAAATATATATATCACTACGAGTAGATTTTCGCAAATTATTTTAACTATACAACAAAAAAATATGATTGATATTGAAACAAAGTAAAGCTTAAAAATTGCACTATTATCTTTTCTAACCTGAATTATATAATGTCCTAAAATGAACTTGAAAGCATCCTATACCACTAATGAAATGCTTCGTGATATCTACGTAGATTTAATACGTAGATATATGTTCGCAAAAGGGAACATTTAGGGCAATTGAATTCGTGAACATTGAAATATTTAAATGCTACTCAGCAATGCATACACATCCTACTCATACACATATGAATATAAAGTATTCTTCCCTTTCATCCCATTTGTAAAAAATATGGACACTCTTTAGAAATTTATCCACTTTCCAGAGTGGATAAGTACAATTGTTTATTTAATTTTGGTTGCATCTGTAATCACCGGTGCTTTTATCAGGATTCGAATTTGTTTTTATAGTTTCTCTTCTATCTCTTTCTTTGTCATTGATCTAGTCTCGAATGGATCTTAATCTCTTTTTGGTGCTTAATCATGTAATTCTTATGTACCCTTCTTAATTCTTCCTAACTAGTAACGAAAATAAATATACCTATCACGGTTCATTTAACTGGAAATCATAGTTACTTTTAAAAGAAATAAAGTATTCATAGTCTTTTACTGTTTAACTCTAATTTTACCTCCACCCACACCATCTTGAAATATATCCGCTGTTTAACCGCATCTCCTCTTTGTTTTGTGCCGATAGCCATTATTTATGTGAGTTTTCGGTGGCCCAGAGAGTTAAGACCTTCATCTCTGACCACAAACTGGAGGACGCAAGTCATCAAAGATCTGCTAAAGGAGCAGCTTTGCTCTTTCAACTTTTTACCTAACTTAAAGTTTAGATCATCTTTCATTCATGTTGTCAGTTACTTAGACTGCCAAACCAAATGGTCATATACTTCTTGGATTTCGCCTAATAGAGTCTTTAAGTTTGTGATGATAGTTGTGGGATCATTCTAGAGAATGGGAAGCGCATGAATTTTAAGTGGTTTGATAGCTTGTAAACAGACCCGTTAACATTTGTGTTCAAAATTTCAAAATATCTTTCTTTGTCTTCTACATTCTAAACAGGTACTTGATTGCCTCATATTTTCAAGTTTTAGTTGTTTATGGGTAATATTTTTTATAATTTTTGATTGATTAAAAAATTCCATAAAGTCTAAAAGAACCTGCAAGAGTGAATTAATTAATGGTATTTAATCAAATAAAAGATTATTTGTAACATGCAGTCTACCATCCGTGTTTGGACGTTTTAAATATCAGCATAATATGAAAAAATCTGTTCAAATATTTAACACATGAAAAGTGTTAGAAAAAAATTACGGGCACTTATCATATGATCATTCCAAATCGCATTCATGTAGCGTGAGAAAGTCAACAATTTTAATTTATATACACAACATAACTACATGTTAGTAGTATATAGATAAATGAAGCGTAATATTGTCGCTTTCTCCCTCCAAATATGTATGTATTAGGTTGAGGAATAAGTTCTTCCATTTTTTTTAATGTTGTGTTGATTTAAGTTTTGTTGACGTGATTTGTGCACATATTTTAGAAACAATAATAAATAAAGAGAGCAAAATTTGCAATGATTAGGCTACGTCTCTTAACAGCGTAGACTATTAGGCTTTTGCATAGGCTACGTCTTGAAGTTGAATAATAAGTCATTTCGGTTTATTTAAAAGTTGTGTTAATTTAATTTTTGTTATATAGCCTCAAAATGGAATGTCAAGTTGAAAGAAAGGCGCCTTTTCGACACTTATTGTTATTCATTTTTAATCGAGACGGCAACAATGCAAACGGAGCCATTTTCGTCGAGATATTTGCGTTGTGTACGGAGAAAATGCTTTATCAGAAAGGACAGCTCAATGGTGGTTTTCACGTTTTAAAAAGGGTTATTTAAATCTTAATGACGAAGAACGTTCCGGTCGCCCCATTAAGTTGGATGAAGATCGATTGAACGACCTTCTTCATGAATATCCTCGTCAATTGACTAAAAAATTAGGTGTACAATTGGCGCGTGATCAGAAAACTGCAGTGAATCAACTTCATTCGATGGGGAAAGTTAAAAAACTCGGTGCATGGGTTCCGCACGCTTTGAGCGAAAGCCACAAACTTTAACGGTCCACAATTGCCGCAGGTTTGCTTGCTCGTCACAAGGCTACTCGTGGATATAAAGACAGATTTATCCACCGCATCATCACTGGTGACAAAAAGTGGTGTGGTATTTCAACATAAACCATCCAAAACAATGGCTTAGCCCCAATAGAAAAACACTTCCGTGATTAAAGCAAGGACTTTATCCACGAAAGACGATGTTGTGTGTGTGGTGGGATTGGGAAGGCATCATTTTTTATGAGCTTCTTGCTAACAACGAGATTGTCAATGTAGAACTCCACGTTCAACACAGGTATCGAATCGCCAAAGCTATTCTTGAAAAGCGACCTCATCGACGTTATGGAGTCCTTCTACAACACGACAATGCTCAGCCTCACAGTGCGATTATGACAAAAGACGCCATCCTGCCGCATCCTTCATATTCGCCAGACTTGGCTCCATCGGATTTCCATCTGTTCCGATCGCTCTCCAACCATTTACGCGGCGTTTCGTTAAATATTGATGTGGAATTAAGAACCTGTTTAGACCAATTTTTTGAGTCAAAATCCAGAGATTTTTATTGCAGAAGCATCGAAAAACTAGTTGAACGTTGGGAAGAAGTGGTAAATAACAACGGAGAATACATTATTGGTTAAATTGCATATTGTTATCAATTAAAAATGAAGTTTTTCTAAAATTGATAATGGTAATGAATAAATTTGATAAAACCGCAAGAACCTATACCTCAACCCAATATATAATTTTTTCGCTTTGTGTTTAATTCTTCTTATTCAATACTTACTTTTGTTTAATTTTCTAATTCATTTTTTTATATTCAATTTTCATAATTACAAAGGTTTTCACTAATTCATTTTCTCGTTCACTCTTAATTTTAAATTTATCTGATATTTTTCTTTTGGTGTCATTTACACTTAAACAGTCGCAAAAGAAAAACTGAAGGTAAATCATGTTTAGAAGTTGAAAAAAAAATTCTTGGGTTTTTCAGATGTCTACAAGTCCAAGGATCTTCACTGACCACCTGTCTACTAAATAATACGTCTTGAGAAAAAAGCCTGGTTCCATGGCCGGATTAAACCACCAAGTAGAAGGCCCTAAAAGGCATTAATTTCCACATTCTATGAGGAAATATCGAGAATTCACAATCAACAATATATTACATCTGACAATGAATAATAAGCAGTACTGGAGCAGAACTCGACTGTTAGACTCGCCTTGGTCGTGTTTGTACTAGTGCGTGGGAAAGAAAATTAAAAGTGCGGTGGGGTGATAAATTCTTTCTAAGTAAAGAGTGAGACCAGGAAGTTAATTCTGGATCTAATGGGTAAAGAGTAGAATTTTAAAGAATGAGATCTAGCGATAAAAAAGTGAGAATGATTAAGTAGGCAGGTAATTAAAGCGCGCTTGCCAAATGGAAAACTAATATGGTCAAAGAGGGAGTTGAGGGGGTTAGATAGTCATTAGTGACATGTACTTTGAAATATAATTTACTGGGCACAAATGGTAATCCAGCACGCATCGTTCTGGGCGAAGAATCAAGTTCTAAATTAAGGATCATCTTGATGATTATGCCTGAATAAATAGCCTAAGAGGCGTCAGAATTTCAGGATTAGGTGGAGAAAAGAGAAATAGTTTTTATTGTTATTGGCATGGACGAAGGCAAAGAATCGGAAAGACAAGGAGAACACAAAAATATACCACAGGAGATAGGACCAATAAGCGAGACGTGAGGAAGACCGAAATTACCTTTTTCCCGACTAGATATATCAAAGGTAATATGAACATCTTGATAGATACATAATTGCTGATACCGGCACAATAAATGCTTATTCTATTTAAACGACATATTCATAAGGACAATGAGGATAAAGTGATCAATCGACACCGTCAAATGTTGCCAAAAGAAGAAGAAAAAATAAAACCTATTCTATTCGAGAAGCTGCATAGTAGTATTTATGTGTGATAAAGAAAGGGTTGTTACAACGTGGTAGTTAAAGCTGACACTTGAGACATATATTCGAAGATGTGATTGTCGGTGAAATATAAAATAAAACAATAAAACACGATTTTTCTTCATGGCTAGTAAGAGTTATTTTCAATTCCTTATATTTCAAAACAATAGAAAGTATCTATTATTTGTTTTAAACTTTTTTTTCTGGCTTGTCTGATGAAAGATTTTCTAAAAATATCGAGGGGGATTTTTTCATCCATATTATGGCTAAAGTCAAAAATACAGTTAAAATGATATAATTTAATGAAAAATTCTCGAAGTATATAAAAAAAACAACTAAAGAGGTTAAGAGTGAACACTTTCCCTCTGTTTTTCTTTTAAAAGTATACTTCTTAGTTTCTCTCTTAAAAATTCAATTTATCTTGATGGAAGCACTACTCTCATGCCCCTGCTCCACTGATTAAGCTTCTGGAACATGTTGTAGCCCATTTAGCTGTTGGTTTTCACGGATTTTCAGCCAGTTCCACATAATTGTGAACTGTGGTTACTTAAAAAGCTATAACACACCAAAGCAAATCTCATCCACTATTCTTTATTTTTTAGTAAGCTTTTCATGGAATTCTTAATAATATGAATTTACTAATTTGTGGTCCAACAAACAGTGCAGCATTCACTTTAGCTTGAGAAAGTTTGAGAAAGAAATTTTGAAGTTACTTGAAAGCTGCAGACACTTTGTTAAGTGCTCTAACAACCTTCTTCACGAAACCTCGATATACATGCAATGGAAGGAACAAATTTTCAAGGCTCTATCACGTGCTCATTTTTGAGATTCTTCGATCCAACAGAGAACTCAGTTGTTTTAAAATGTATTTCAAGTGTAATGTACTGTAATATCCCTACTGTCCAAAAGAAAAGGTTGACATGAAAAATTGTTAGAATCTCTCTGAAGACTAATCAAGGAATGGTGCCATTATTAAATCTCCATTCTCTTCCAAGCCATAGCCCTGATAACTAAAAGCGTGTAACAAAGGCTATACAGTGTTGTATTTATCCTTGAGATATAATGAATAAGCCAAGCGAAGCGATGTATGCATATTCAAATTATGTAGAAGTACAAACATCTTTGAGTATTCTTGATGGTTAAATGAAAAATCTCTAATCATCAGGATTATATGTAATTCTGATTGCGTAACCTATCTTAAAAATAGAGAAAAATGAGAAATGTTTATGACGTTTCCTTTGTCTTGTCAATTGATATTTTCATCCAGAATATTAACCTCTTTGAGCCGGTAATTCAAATGCTCAGCATTTGACATTGACAATCCGAGAACTCTAAAAAAAGCAGTGAGATCTATTTGGTTTGTAGAGTATGGTTTCCTTTCACCAGCCATATCTCTGACACTGTACTCTACATTTTCATTGATTTTTATATTTTCTGAATTTTTGCGATCTTATGAAAGTGGCGTATTGCTCTCTAGAATGGGTAAGTTAAGGGGTATCATCAGTGTCAGGTACTGGTGCAGTATAGAATAGAGAGAAGATCAAGATAGGAAATAGTAGTTGCATTTTTACCACTTCGACGTTTGGAATGGTCCACCATGTAAAAGTAGCAGTTGCTTGATTGTTCAGTGGGTTCATGTCAAATCCTTGCAATTATAAACATTATGGCTATTATCTTCGATCCATACCATCCTTTACAAGTGAATAAATATAATGCTATGCTCGTTTGGCTTTCACCGCACATATTAGCTTAAATACTTATAAATTTAATACGAGTATTTTAGTTTTTAAAACACTTAATTTTTTTACCATCTAAAGTTTTATTGTATTCTTTAAAAGCAAAATGAGGTGCCCATGGTTGCTGTTACTTCTAACATTGCATGTCAAAGTATAATTGTGAGGTTCACACAGTCACATAGATATTGTCGCATCAAACATTTTTGTTCTTGTTTTGAGGAACTGTCCGCAGATATAACAGAATATATCTGAAGAATCATTGCAGTCTCTTTATACCATTTCTATTCTGATGTGTGAATTTAGTAACTAGACTTCAAATAATATCAAGGTGTGTTCTGGCGAGAAACATCATTAAATCTAGAATTTCTTTGAAGATTTCCTTAAAACAAGGTTATTGTACAACATTCCAATACCTTTTGTAAAATAATATTTACATTTATAGACCATTATTTAAAATAATTTAAAGCCTATAGCCTTTTATATGTATACTCTCAATCTTGTTTACGAAGTTAATACCTTAGCATTATTTTCCCTTTGGAAAAATTTAGAACTTAGTGCCATACCTACAAAGGAAAGGTTTTGTTAGCAAAATTTATCTATAGGTTTGCACAGGAATCTGAAAGGATTTAGTGGTTATTTTATTTTGTTGTAAAGAAATGTTAAGAAATACTATGCGGCAAGTACATAGAGAAAGTAGTCTACAAGGCAAGATTACTTTGAGCATTCTAGGAATGCATGGTGCGTAATTCTCCAGATGCTCCTTATGTTGCGAAGTTAACTTGGATCTGAAGGCAAGTGATGGGGCCTCGAGGACATAAAATTCTCTTGATGATTTACAGCGTTGAAATTCGACAACCATCTTACATATATCTTTATTGATACGAACAACCTCCAAATCAATCTAACAGTAATTTCTTTCTTCTAACACCTACATTTTGATCTATTTCTTACCTTATGTATTTAACAGATTCATGTGCACTTACAAAGCTGATCAATCTTGCTTTAATAAATCAAACTGGATATATGACTATAAATTAATTTATACTAGAAGATTGATTGAAATTTAAACCATATAAGGTTTATGTTTGTAATCCTTTTTTATGAAACTAACGCTTAGTATCCTTTGCGCTTCACCCAACGATCGAGACGTTAAAGAATCAACAATTCTGAACTCCAATTAATAAATATTAGGTGCACGTTTGCAATGTTGCTTTAGTTTATGGCTAATACCATCCTTCTTAATTTGCGACATTTTAAATGGGGGCCAGCGAGTTTAATAGACCTCTCAGTTAAATAGTCTGTACAAATTTCACAAAAAAGCTAACTATTTGAATAACACACACTTTTCAAAGAATAATAATGACGCAACCTCCGATACAGACAATTTTGCAGATATAACTTTACATCATAATGTAAACTTTACCAAGTAAAAAGAGCAATCTACCAAATGAATAATTAAAGATCATCCCTCCCAAATGAAACATGAGGAATTATCTTTACTTGATCCAATTTTTCTTAGCGGCTTTTTACCCATGTGAGATGTATATACGTTCTTAATATCTATTTTCTCTCAAACCACAGTAAAATTGGTAATATTATGCGTTTGATATAGCAAAGGTTAGCATCTTTATCACTAAATTGCACCTATTTGACATATTCGGATCGTCTTCACCGAAGTCTTCGAGGTATGGATAGAATAGAAGTCGTATTTACACCTTAATATTTAATAATTAGTCTTCTTAGGCTAATTATACGCATTAATGGTAAACATCCCTCGAAGTTTAACCAACGAAAACATTAAATTTGACGATTAAACACAATTCTGTCACAACCACTTCTCTTCCTTGAATCATATGTCACATTTCGTTCTTTTTGCATAAACAGAATTTAGATGGGTGATGATTGACCACATGCACTGATGTTATCACTTTCACTAATCGATGGTGTTTAAATAGTCCAGGGGGTTCGCTTGTGAGGAGTTGACCGCATTTTTCTTTTAAGATTATCTCCTTTAAGATTATCTCCGTAGGTTTGGTTTCCATTCCTTGAAGTTCTTGCTATTTTTATCGCAGACGGCTTTCCTGTTAGTGTACTCAATATTATATGCTCACAAAGAAGATGAAGATAAACCTTTGAGGTCTAGAAACACCTTCCTATGCGATTTTACATTTTAAACTTCTCCACACATAATGGAAATAGTCTGATTGGGTGGTTTCACTCAATGAAAGCAATTCTCATACTAAGATGTCGAGTCAAAATGTTTGGGAGCAATTTGGCCACGGCCCCACTTGCGTTTTCCCAGAAATACCAAAGCTCCATCTTGCGCTGCACGAGAACATTTAGAACCTTGTGACGTGCCAAATTTTCCTGCATTCTATTAATGGAATAATGTTATGACAGCATATAGAAATTATTGGCCGATTGCTGAAGGATGTTAACTGGAATTTATCTACAGATGTGCTAGAAACTGCAATGATCTTAATTGTCACTCTATGCTCTTTTTAATCTTCCCCCAACCACGGTGCTTTCAAACTCACCGAGAAGCTACTCCTGTCTTCTAAAGGTGAAGTGCCCCCTCCCGCCCTCCCTTCAGCCGAATCGGGGTGGCTAATTAAAATTTTAACATTTGCCTTTCAGGTTTTCTTTCATTACAATTAACTTATTTAATAAGTATTTATTAGGGTATTTATATTATATCCTTCATTTATATAATTTTACTCTTCATACGTAATTTTTGTGTTTTTTCTTGTGTTTAAGATGAGAATTGGGTAATTTTCTTCCCTGTTTGTCCTTATCACGTTCATTCGTTTTCTTCGCACTTTTATGGGAAAGACCGATGTGTTGAATCATTATACCTTTATCTGAAGGGATAACATCGGATTCCCCACAATATTTCGTCTTTCATGCCTAAGGTAAACGTTGTAACTGTTCTAAATTTATCTAGCGTCTGTATCCTTTTCCCAAAGCTATCGGAAGGATTTCGTTCTCAACGGTTAAATATAGGCATTGTTGATCCGTATCAGCTCTCCGAGATGCCATTCCGGTCGTATACATTAAGTAGATGAGGTAGTGTCGGACCTTTTTGGCTTCCATAGGACATTCTTGAGAGAGAGCCTAACTCTATTTCTGGTGAATTGGCATTTAAAATCTCTAATTCCAAAATTCTCTTCTCAGGCTAACACTTTTAAGAATTGTTCTCGTGACAATCGTTCTAAGTCCGGTTATTCCTAATACGACCTTTCTTTGCATTATTATTCTAAAGAAGTAGACTTTTAGTTTCATAAATCTGCTCTCTATTTAAATTCAATTCTTATAACACTAATATAAGGTTGATTTTTAGTCATGTGCGATTCTAGTCGCGGGCGAATCTACATCTCACTATGTCGTTTGGCCGGTTCCCGTGTTGCTTTTTTTTTGTTTGTGCAATAACATTATAACTATTCAGCTATTCTATCGAAATTTAAAACCTTGAATTGGTGAAATTTTCTTTTGAATGATATAATTGGCAAAGTCCTCTGAAGTTTAGCCAAGTAATTCTTTTATTTTGGCAATAACATCATAACTATTCGGCAGATTCCAACGAAATTTGAAACACTTATGTTGTTTTACATTCTCTTTCGAATGATATTAATACTAAAGTATACTCACGTTTATACCATGAAGTATTTTGTTTTTGCCATAACACCATAACAATTTGGCTAATCTTAACGAAATTTATAACGCTTATTTTGTTTTTACATTCTCTTTCGAATTATATAATTTCCAGTCATCCAAAACGCTAGCACGGGAATTATTTTGTGTTTGGAAATAACATTATACATAACTATTCTGCCGATTCTAACAAAATTTGAAGTTACTTTACATTCTCTTTCTAATGATATATTTGACAAGATTCTCCCAAAGTTAGCCCGGGAATTTATTTTGACCATAACATCATAACTATTCAGCCAATTCTAACGAAATTGGAAACCCATATGGTGTTTTACATTTTCCTTCAGATGATATAATAGCCAAGGTCCTCCCATAGTTAACCCGTGAATTATTTTTGTTTTGGCAATTGTAACATAATGGTTGAAGTCATTTGATGCCGACTTGAAATACCTACTGTTTCAGACGTTTTCCTCCCTGTTAAACCTCTTAGCAGGCTCAATTATTCGAAGGTGTTGAGGGATTATGGCTTGTCCTGTCTAAGATGCAGTTTTACTACTCATAATTTCTGATAACAGGGTTGTAAGTGTCCACATGCATGCACATTGTTAATATTCCCATTAAATATTTTGATCCTGAGAGAAATATTCTTACTTGGTGCACTCATTGTGGCGGGATCCAAGACGTCGCAGACAAATAATTCTCAATTTTCTCCATTTGAAAATGAAGCCCTATCCATATGCTACACCTTCCGCTTCGAGATCAGAAAGGCAAAAAAGGGGTCAAATAACTCTAGCCATAAACGAAGCTCTATTTTAATTTTCTTAGAGACACTAGTATTTCTAATCTCTAGGTCATTTCGTCCCAAGTATACTAGTTTATGACGATTTTCGGTGTCTTATTCTTGCTACCCTCTCTTAGGATATTCTAAAACTCGCCATAGAAATCTCTCTACCACAGAATGCTACTCATGATCGATGAATGACATTAGTGGATATACAAATTTAGCTATAAGAGACTTCTTTACACTCGGACAATCTACAACGCCTGAAAATTGTGCAGCAGCTACCAAGCGTACAGCGTATATATTGTAAAAACCATCTCATAAACCTGTTTATCGTATCAATTACTTTACAAAATTTAAGACTTTTAATAATTCCCGGACAAACGTTGGGAGGTCCTTGTAAATTATATCATTCAAAAGAGAATATAAAACAACCTAAGGATTTCAAATTTCGTTAGAATTGTCAGAATAGTTATTATGTAATTGCCAAATAATTCCTGGGATAATCTTGAAGAGACCTTAGCCATTATATTATTCGAAAGAGAATGTAAGACAACATAAGAGTTGTACATTTCGTTAGAATCTTCCGAATAGTTATGATGTTATTGCCAAAACAATATAATTCTTGGGCTAAAGTGCGGTTTAAAATTTCAAATTTCGTTAGAATCGGCCGAATAGTTACAAAGTTATTACCAAAAAAAGCCAAACGGGGACCGACCGACCAATATAGTGATATATTGAGTAGCTAGCTACTAGACTCACACTCGACTAACAAGAAAAAATCTTCCGACTACGGTCGTTCTTAGTAGGAAATATATATAAGGGACTTAACGACTGTGCTAAAGTGGTATATTCGAATGAAACTCCTTTCCGCTTTTTTTTGGAGCTTCTTAAAAGTCCCTTGTTAGAAAAAGAAAAGGGAAGCGCTTTCGGGAGTCTTAAAATTTGCAAGAAATAATAGTAAATCTGAAAAAAGAAAGAAATACTGAATAAGTTTGCAGGAAAAGGATTTTTTTTTTTTAAGGGCAATCTGGCGACTGTTGACTTAGGCATAAGTCGCCATAAACAAACAGCCTAGTTCTAGGCTACTTTGAAAAATTGAAAAAAAACAACAATAAAAAGAAATAACAATAACAATAACAAAGCAATAATAAAAACAATAACAAAAACAACAACAATTAACCTGGTTGAATGAAAGGGAGAAGGCCGGCCTCCCCCAAAAAGTCAACAAGTCCACCAGTCAAAGTGCACACACTCGTCCCGAGTACAAGGGACAGGCGGTAGCGACCCCGCCAATCCCAGTACCAGGACAGGTATCGTGCGCGAAGATCACCCAGACTGGAACATTCGACAAGAATGTGCCGAACAATCTGGAGGACGACGCAGTCGTTGCAATAGGGCGCAGGCAAGCGCTCCATCAAATAGCGATGCGTCACACGAGTATGTCCGATTCGGAGACGACAGAAAGCAACCTGAAGCCGCCGTCGCATTGGGGGATAGGTCCATAGGAACAGTCGTGGCGCAATGGCACGCAACGTTAAGTTCCCTTCGACCGTCTCTCATCTTTTTTGCCAAGCAGTCTGAAGAGCTGCCCGTAATCCTGCCATGTAGTCAGTGTGAGGAAGAGCGAAACGCTGGTCCGGTCGCAGAGTCCTCGCGGACTCGTTAGGCGCCCTCATCGGCGCGCTCATTCCCCGCAATTCCTACATGTCCAGGAACCCAGCAGAAGATAATCTCGACATCTGCCCGGCTCGCCAAAACCGTGGCGTCACGGATATCGCAAACCAGGGGATGCGTAGATTTCAATGCCCCGAGAGCACTCAGGGCGCTTTGTGAGTCGCTATAGATTACAATCCGGTCTCCGAACCGGGCACGTCGCGTAATCTCCCGAACCAAGTGGTGTTTTGCCACCAGATCGGCCGTGAAGACAGACTCAGCGCCTGGTAGAGCCTCGCTGACTTGAAACAGAGGGGATAAGGCATGGAAGCCGACCCCCTCTTGGGACTTGGAGCCATCCGTATACACTGGCACGGTACCAGCGTGACACGATGTGTGCTCCAAAAAAGTTGAACGAAATACTCCCGGCGAAGTACAAGCTTTGGGAGCAGAGACGTGGCGACAAATAGTTAAATGTGGTACCCTCCAGGGTGGCATCCTGTGCAGAACCAGGGGCGCCACCGGCCCGAGAGCTATATCTACCTCTCGAAGGAGTTTCCTGGCCCTAAATCCAAAGGGCTTAGGGTATGACTGGCGTCTCTCGGCGGCATAGGCACCATCGAGATCAGCTGCGGATGCAGTGAGAGCTGTTGGCGACTGAGGGAGGCGCCGGGCTTGCGCGTACAGGCGAGTGATGCACTGCACGCGGCGCAGAGCGAGTGGCATCTCTCCAGCATCGACCAACAGGCTCTTAATGGGGTAAGTGCGGAAGGCACCGGTCGCAAGGCGAAGGCCGGTGTAGTAGGTCGAATCCACCTTCCACAATAAACGCTCGGCTGCGGATGCATAAAACTCGCATCCGCAGTCGAGCTTCGAGCAAACGAAGGATTGATAAAAAAGTAAGGCAGTATCCCTATCAGCGCCCCAAGCGCTGAACGTCACGGAACGGAGAATGTCCATGGCGTGGGTACAAGAGACCCTAAGGCTGCGAATATGAGCCTCCCAGGTGAGGCGTCGGTCGAATACAAGACCAAGGAAATGGCGCGACTGAACCACATCCAGGCGCACCCCATCAAGAAACAAATATGGGTTGGGGTGAAGCCGTGGATGGCGGCAAAAGTGCACCACCTTAGTCTTGGCCAAAGAAAACCGAAATCTGTGCGCTTCGGCATAGCGAGAGACGCGGTTTAATGCCTGTTGGAGTCGACGCTCCAGAGTTGGCATCTGGGCCGCGCCAAAAGAGATCGAAAGGTCGTCCACGTAGAGCGTAGCGAGAAACTCTTCCGGCACCACCGAGGTGATGCCGTTGATGCTCAGGACAAAGAGTTTGACACTGAGGACACTTCCCTGCGGGAGACCCTCTTCCTGCTCCTTTGGGCCGGAGAGGGCTCCCCCCACCCGTACGCGGAATCGACGATCTCGCAAAAATTCAGATATAAAAATTGACAGGCGTCCCCTCACCCCCATCGTGTGGAGAGTGACCATGATACCGAATCGCCATACGGCATCATAGGACTTCTCCAGATCAAAAAACACCATGGCGTAGTGCTGTCTACGAAGAAAGCCTCGCAGACGGCATTTTCCAGTCGGAACAGAGCATCCGACGTGGAGTGGAACTTACTGAAGCCACACTGTGCAGAAGACAGATGGCCTCAGCTGTCCAGGAAATAGGCTAATCTAACATTTACCAATTTCTCCATCAACTTGCACACGCAAGAGGTTAGAGAGATTGGGCGGAAACCGGTCAGAGCAGAGTGATCTCTCCCAGGCTTGCCAAAGGCGAGCACACTAGCGATTCGCCAGGAGTCTGGGAGAAGACCTTCCACCCAGATCCTGTTGAACAAATCTAACAGAAAGGCCATGCCTCGCTCACCAAAGTGTCAAAGCATGGCGTACGGGACATCGTCCGGACCATGGGCGGTGTCCGCGCACAAAGCGAGAGCGAAACCCAACTCACTCACAGTAAACTTGTCGTTGAAGGGTTCTCCGTCTCTGGAGGTAAAGTCCAGCCGGCGGCCTTCCGCGACATCACGACGTGCATTGAATGCTGGCGTAGCAGCATCACGGCTAGAGAATGCGGAAAAAGCGGTCGCTAAGGATTCCGCCACGGACGTGGGTTCCGAGATTGCGGTCCCATTCTCCTGGACAACGGGAGGGGGGTCCTGCGAGAACTTGCCCTGAATCCTTTTGACTCGCTTTCACACCTCAGCTAAGGGGGTCTTCCCGTTGAGTGAAGACACGTATGCCCGCCAAGAAGAGCGGCGGGCGTGCTTCGAAATATACCGGAACTTAGCTGTAGCCCGACCAAATTCAGCGACAGTGAAATTGTTCGGGCGGGGCTTATAGCGCATGTAGGCATAACACTTCTGTTTGAGGGCCGTCTCACACTAGGCCGACCACCATGGGAGTGGTCGGCGTGCAAAACGGCCAGACGTCCTAGGAATAGTAGTCAGGCCCACGGCGATGAGGTTCTTGGAGAAGAACTCAACGGCCTCATCTACCGACCTAAACTTCTCGACTGAGATAGAGAATTCAGTCATTTCCTGAAATGCAGGCCACCGCGCCCGCGCCAAGCACCACCGAGGTGGTCTCTCAGGCAGCAGTTGACCTGAAAATGATATTTGAATGGGAAAGAGATCACTACTATGGAGGTCATCGACCAACTCCCAATCAAAATCAGGCTATGCATCCGAGGAGCACAAAGATAGGTCGAGGCAAGAAAATGAAGCGGTTCTCGGACAGTGATGCGTAAACTCATCCACATTTAGGACACCCATCTCATGCTCTTCGATCAGATCGGCAAGGACTTGTCCCCTGGGATTTATTGAGTAATCACCCCAGAGAGAATGCCTGCCGTTAAGATCTCCAAGCAAGAGATAGGGCCTCGGGAACCGTGCCACGAAGCGGCGGAAGTCCCCCACGTCGGAGTCAGCTGACGGTGGAATGTACGCAGAAATCAGAGTATACCTCCTATCCAGGTGCAGCTGCACAGCCACTGCCTGAAAGGAGGTATCTAAAGAGAAAGGAAGAACGGAGACATCATGCCGGGTGTAAACCGCGCATCCCCCAGCCCGGCCATCCCGCGGTGGTGGGGCCGCAAGCCCCTTATACCCCGGAAGGGTGGGCAGGGGGCACGCGACCAGCATGGTCTCCTGCAAAACGATAGCTAATGGGGAACGGGATGAGACGAGCCTCCGCAGCTCCTCCCAGTTAGCCCGGAGTCAACGACAATTCTATTGAAGGAATATGCCCTCCAGGCCTAGCTCGGAGGAGACGCGGGGGCCCGCCTCGAACTGAAGACCCTCACGGAAATGGCCGTACACTTCCCAGGGGCAGAACCCCGGGCGCTTTGGGCCGGACAAAGCGCTGAAGGCGCTGTTGCCTTCGAGGACTTATTGGAGAGGTTGGACTTGACATGCGAGTCTTTTCCTCCCTCCGCCTCGAAACCTTAGGCAGGCGTTGCGGCTTCGGAGGCGGAAGACCCTCTTTACAAGGCACCACCGTCCCTGAGCTACTCGCTCAACTTTGGGGCGTGGGCGAAGGGGCCGAACCTCCTTTGTTGCTGTCCTCCTTTCGGGCAACAGCTTTAGGAACCCCGGAAGATGGCCTAGCGACCATCTTCAGGGGTTCTGCCTCCTGTGAGTCTAACGACTCGTTGGAGGTGCGTGGCCGTTTCGCCTTACGGGAAACGTTCACGCTGGGGGGAGAGGGGGGAGCCTTGGTTTTAGCCGGGGCAGGGTATAAAGCCTTTTTGCCGCCAGCTTTACCAGGGGAGAACCCGGGTTGGGTAGAGCCCGCAGAAGGGCTCCGAATGGGCGCGGAAGCAACCATGCTCGTTGGCCTGGATGGGCCAGGAGCAGAGGGTTTTTTCTAACTATTGAGGCATATCACGTCCCAGACAGAGCCGGGAACGCCAGGACCAAGTCCTTTGCCTCGCGGAATGAAAGTCGATCCTAGGCCTTAACGGCCAGGATTTCTTTCTCAAGGAGATATGCACCACATTGCTTCGACGAAGCAGGGTGAGGCTCTCCGCAATTGACACACTTGGCCACACACGATTTGGACTTATCGTGTGCGACCTTGGAGCAATTTACACAGACTTCGGGTGACCTCGACTTTGTACGTATACATGAGCGATTTGTATGGCCGAAGCGGTGACAGTAATAGCACCACCGCGGCAGTGGCACGAATGCCTTCATGCGGTAGAGGTACCAAACAGAACGCACCGACTCAGGGAGCTTGTCACAGTCTAACGTAACGAAGAGTGTAGGGGTGGGTCTCGAGGCCTCTCCCTGTTTTCTCATCACACGTTCGACCTTGACCGCCCCATGGTCGGCCAGCTCTAGGATGATGTCCTCAATGGAGTAGTCAACGAGTTCCCTCGCATAAACTACTCCTTTCACAAAGTTCATGGTAGAGTGCGGTGTCACACTCACCGGGGTGCCATGAAGTGTCTGAAGATCACTTATCTTGGCCGCCTCGGCGGGATTCGCCGCATTCACCAGAAGGCTCCCATCCGAGAAACGTGTTACCTTCGGCTTTCTACCAATTGCACTAGCTAATCCTCTCTTCTGATTGATCATGTTGCCCTTGGACAACATGTTGCCATCAGTGGAGCGAATAACGAGTAGGTGTTTGAAGCCAGCGGGCTCGAAAACGCCAGGTAACCTCTGAATGAGGGGCCCCGATGTCATTGAGGCTCCGCCCTGTGCACTTTTCGTCTTTGTCATGGTTAGGAGCTCCGTACCCGGGGGGCAGAGAGGCCGGATGTGCCGATCTTGGCTCGGTCGCTTGCTAAAGTGGCAGCAGACCCATCCGTCCCCTTCTCACCCGCGGATGGAGAGGAGCCCCAAGTCTTCTTTGTCATTTTGGTCTTTTTCGTCCTTTTCTTTTTTGGAGAGGAGGGCGGGGAATGAACCCGCCTCTCACCCCCGCCGGTAGAAGCCCCTAGGCCAGATGGACCGGCCTCAGCCAGGTCCTTCTCCGAAATAAAGAAGGTCCTGGTGGTCGCAGGGGCATCATCCGGAGGAGATCCCTCCCCTCCTTGTACTGCCTGAGAATCCCCAGTCGTTTGAGGAGGACCTTGCATAGGGGCGGATTCGGGTTTGGTGCTTGGAGCCGAGCCCGGATTCCCCTCAAGGAAAGGCCCTCAAGGACCATGTCTATCACAGGAGGGGCCTCCAGTTGGCCATCCCCTCCCAGGACATCGCAAGTCCCCTTGGCAGCGTCATAAGTCTTTAGTGGGGAGGCATAGGCCTTGACCCCGGCAAGGTTTAGTATTCTGCCCAGCAGGTCTTTTGAGGGAAGCGACCGAAGGGGCCTGGCTTCCCTTTCCCCCCTAAGGGGGTTTGCCCTACCGATCCGCTTTCACGAGGGGCGGTCGGCAATGGGCTGTCTGCTGGCTTCCTGGGCAGTCCCCTTAGAAAGCAAAGGAGGGACTGCTGCTGGAGATAGGGAGGTGCCCGAAAGCACCTCCAGAGAAGGGGGTGAGGGCGAGTCCCCTACACCCGTAGGCGTAGGAGAGGAGTAAGCCTCCTCTCCGGTTAAAGAAGTATGGGGTGTCCCCTGCACAATTTTTGCTGGAGCTGCCCGAGGGCGGCTCCGTCGCTGTTTCAGGGGAAGTTGGGGGTTGGGGTTTTTGGGTTGTTTTTTCATACATGGGCATAGTGACCCTCTTTTTTATATGGGACGCAATCGCTCACCACCTCTTGCAGTAGACCGCACTGCAAGAAGTGGTCCCGCCATTTGGGACCACCCCTCCCGCCTGGCGGCCTGGCAGTCCTTTGGCATGGCGGCTCCACATTGAAAACGGCCTAAAAAAGATAGATTTTGAAGACGAGAGAAAAAGGGATGTGAGGAAGGTATAGGTTGGGATGAAGTAGGTTGTTAAAAGCCAACCAGCCGAGACCGGAGCTCAAGGGTGAGGGGACATTGTCCCCTACCCCCTCAGCCCCGATCCGGGAAGATTGGCTGAGAAGAAGGTCAGCTTCTTCCTTGCGAAATTAGAGGCTTACCAAAGAAAGTTGTGGGAGAGGTTGTATGAAAAGTGACGAGGTAGGATAGGAATACACGCTATCTGAAGGAAGGAAGAGAGGCTAAGCTAGGGCCGGACGGGGCGCTGGATCCCGTCAGCACGGCGGTCAGGATGGCAAATCGCCGCGCCCCTTACGGGGTGCAGGGAAAGGAGAGCACATCAAAAAATAATCCATGGAAGATCGCTAAATTTAAAGCAAATTTCAAGGCATAAAACGAGCAAAATTAAAAAAGAAAATTATGATACACTAATGAATAGGGAATAAAAACAAAATCTTGAATTATTAAATAATGATGTACACTCTTTAACTTAACGATATTTAGAAATTAATCAAGTAGATAATTAATAATTAAGTGCAAAAAAAGGGTAAATGTTATAATCTTCATTACACAAAGTTAAACAAACAACACTATTTATGTATGTCGTATAATACTTTTTCGATCGTGATATACTTTTTTTTAAAGTTTGCTTTGGTCTAAGAGTGCTAGTTTTGTTGTTTTTAAGGAAGAGTCGCCTTAAAGACGTAAGGATATAGAGAAACGCACAGGAATTATCTCAAAATAAACATATATTTTAAATTTTACAATTTACTACACAAAAAAACATGAACCACAGAAATACGAATTTAAAATACACAATAATGACTTCAAGTTTTGAAGTAAGGCTTTTATATCTTGACCCTCTAATATTGGTCAACTTGCTACTCACTTCAATATAAGAGAAATGGGCTAATTTTCTATTCTGGAATTTAAATACCTTGGTTGCTCTGGCGGCGGGTTTGAGTTTGACCTTGAACTCAATGAGCCCAGACACCACAGTAATCTGGTGGGTCCTTTGACGCGTGCTTCGACCAGATTGTTGAAGGTGGACTGGATAAATTGGCAGTCACAAGGTACTTTGGCGAGGGGAGCAGATGGGGGTCCACACGGTATTTAAGGGAGAGGGGTCTTCTTCTTTAAGTGCGAGAACCATCACCGTGCTTTAGGAGACACCAGGATAGGCGGAGTCTCTCTGACGAGAGTAAGTTGAACTTGGTTCTTAAACCAAGATGACTTAGAGTTCGATGTGACCACCGGGTAACTGGCTCGAGGAGGAGCTCTTTCTTCTTCGTTTCGGAAGTCCTCAAGGTCGAGGACTATTAAGGTGCTTTGTGCTACACCAGGATGGTGGGAGGAGGGGTTTCTCTGAAGAGAATCAGTTGAACTTGGTTCCTAAACCATGTTAACTTAGAGTTTGGTGTGACCACCGTGTAACGGGCTCGAGGGTGAGCTTTTTCTTCTTCGTTACGTAATTCCTTAAGGGCGAGGACTATCCCTGGGCTTTAGGATGCACCCGGATAGAGGAGTCTCTCTGACGAGAGTAAGTTGAATTTAAAAAAGTTAATTTAAAGTTCGGTTTGGTAACCAGGAACTTGCTTCAGGATGAGCTTCTTCTTAGTTCCAGTCTTGGTAGCCCGGCCTCTATTCCGGGGACTTCGTAGCCTGGCGACTCACGTATTCTACCTTGTTTTTCCTACGTGCTTGGTATTTATACCTCGTCACCACACTGGGGTAGGGGTAGGAGGGAGGGCTGGTGGACGGGCTGCAGGATGGTTCTTACTTACCTGTTTTTTTCTCACCAAGTCTTACCTCTGCGTCTCCAATTTCAACCTTGAGGTGAAATTGAATATACACTCGTAGGGAAGATCTTGCAGTTTTTAACCGTTCTGCATTTCTTAGAGACGATTGGCAGTGGAGAGGGCCTGTGGTTATGAGTTTGACCCAAGGCGCCTGGCCCGGATGTTTTTGCGGTCAACGTCCCGTGTCTCAACTGAGAGAGAACGGGAGAGGGACGATTTCCCTACAATGTATATTAGTAGTATTAAAATATCTTTTACACAAAAATATCTAGGTTGAAAACAGATGAAGGCGGAAAAATATTCTGAAATATGATCGAGCTTACCGGTGAAGTTCAGTTAAAATAAGAAAGAGAAGTAATTATAACGAGATAACGTAGAAGAAAGGTAATTTTGGGGTGGTAGTTTGATGGTGAATAAGTTCTCCATCCTTTCCAAAATGATTAGGAAATGATAAGTGAAACTGCTGTGGTATTGAGGTTAATTGAAGTAAGATTTGGTCTTTATGGGTAGCAAATTCAAAGTTCATTCACTATTTCCATTATTTCACTATTTTCCTTGTTAAAAATTCCGTTTAACATTGTATTGTAATCTGTATTTCATGTTCTTTTTAATAAATGAACCTTACTTTCAATAGAGGTTCATTGCGTATAACAATAGCCATTTGATCTAAAGAAAGTGACTATTGAAAGGAAGATGACAAATGTGATTTTAAAATAACTGTAAGAAAAGTTCTTTTTCAGTTACTTATCACGGCCTTTATGTAGTAATTAATTTATTAATATGTTCCATTTAAAGTACTATGTACAACTTTATTTTATTTTGGAAAATATAATATTACAGGAAAGGTAGAAAAGAAATTTTTTAAAGAAATTGTTGATTAATTTATCATAAAAGCAAAAAGGAGTTCGAAGCTTAAATAATGGGTGTTCCAATAACTTAGACCGATTTTAAATGCGAGTTAAGTTTAAGCGGATAAAGATTTTTTCTTTTTCTTTCAGATTTAATAGCGTCGGTCTTTGGCAATTTCAAGCATGGAAAGATTAACAATCGAACAACGTCTTAAAGTTATTAAAGCCTATTACGAAAAAGGACGTTCAAACAGAAACGCATTTTGGGCACTTCGCGATTTTTTTGGTCAACATAATCGACCAAACGAGAGTGCAATTGGGAAAATTGTTCGTAAATTCAAACAAACGCGGTCGATGGCAGATATTAAAACGCTATTGCGTGCTCGTTTACGCCGTTCGGCTGAAAACATTGCTGCAGTGCGCGAGAATGTGGCCGAAGATCCAGACACGTCTATTCGTCATCGCGCGCAGGAAATGAACCTCTCCACAACAACGTTACGTTGAATTTTGACAACAGATTTGTCTCTAAACGCTTACAAAATTCAATTGGCACAAGAAATGAAGACTGCTGACCAATTAAAGCGCCGTACATCCGTCAATTGGGTGCACGATCAAAGACAATCCGATGATGATTTTTTGCAAAGAATCATCTTTAGCGATGAAACCCATTTTCATCTTGGTGGATTTGTCGCATTTGGGCTGATGAAAATCCCAGAAAGATTGTTAAAAAGCCACTGTATCCACAAAAGGTCACTGTTTGGTGTGCATTTTCTGCTAGCGGAATCATTGGGCGGTATTTCTTCGAAGATGATGCCGGGAATTCTGTTACGGTCACAGGCGAGTGATACCGTGCCATGATGACCAACATTTCATGGCCTGAATTGAATTTTATGGATGTCAAAGATTTGTGATTTCATCAGGATGGCGCCACACGCCACACAGCCAATACAAAATGGCTTTATTGAATGAGAAGTTCCCAGGTCGCATCATCTCTCGAAAAAGTCACGATCGTGTAAATTGACGCCTTTAGATTTCTTCCTTTGGGGTCATCTCAAAAGTAAGGTCTCTGCCAACAAGCCAACAACAATTTAACAGCTGAAGAATGAGATAATAGGGCATATTGGTGAGATCGAGAAGCAACTATGCAGAGACCTCATCAAAAATTTTGACCATTGAGTGGAAGTGTGCCACCAAAGCCTTGGCAGACATTTAGGCGATATTATTTCTCACACATAATTGCTATGACTCAAATAATATGATCCAATACTAAAATCAATAAATTTTCACTAACAACACTGTTTTATTTACTGCTGACTTCGATCCGTCTTAATGGAACACTACTTATATTTAACTAAATTATTTATTACATTTAATTCAATTTATCTCTTCGACGAATTTCCTTGTTCAATGAAATCTAATTATTTAATCTTCTGTAAAACAAATTATCTATATTTTCTTTTCTAAAAAGATTAAATTATTACATCACTGTATATGTAGGGAAAATAATTCATGTACGTTTTTGTAGGTAACAGTTAATTACTGCTCTTAAAACTAAATCGATGTTTACAGAGTAGAATGTTATTTTCCTAGGTTATCTGTTATTTCGTGTTCATTTATCCTCTTCACAGTTGGGGTCTTGATCAAGGGCTTCTTTATGCGTCCCCTATAAACAAATTCGTCTTGAACAATGAAAATAGGTCATGCCTGATCCACCATGAACAGAGACATTTTTACACAGAACTATTATCCACTTCTTGTGTTCTTTGCTTCATTTTCGGCGTTTATTAAAATTGGGAATGCAAAGAGAAGATCTGACAATGACAGTTCTTCTGATATTTTGTTGGGATGATATTGTTTTAGCCCTATACTCTCTTTAGTAGTTGCCGTTATGTGATTTATTGCCACAATGTTTTTAATGATGTGAGGTCTCTGTCTCAAATTCTCGTCTTCCATCTTGAATTATCAATTTATCATGTTTTATTTATGACAGCATGACTCTAGACACAATTCTTCTCGAAACATTAAACAACTTAAAATTTTATTATCGAGCTTACGTACATTTGATCTCCAATCATATGGCCTCTTTGCAAGTGAGAAAAGTGAGACATTTTAACATAGAGTGCTGCAAAGTTCTGTAAAATACCAACATTTTGGTTATTTCGCAAAGTACCTTATGTCAGCGGCGCATATACTTGAAATTTAAGTAGCATTAGGAATCCTATTTATGTACACCTATTGTCAAAGTTTTAGGGATTGAGATATCACATATTTTCTTTATTCTCTTCATCAACTGTATATATATATATATATATATATATATATATATATATATATATATATATATATATATATATATATGAGCGCGAAAGTATGATGAAAATGAATCCAACAAACCGCAAGAAACAGAAAACGGGAAAATTCTTCTTCGGAAATATATTTCCTAATTCGCATTTTAAAAAATTAATACTCGTATCTCACTAACCTCATTCTTATTCATGATAATTTTCATATGCAAGATACTTTTATCTTCCTTTATCGAAATCCAGGAACGGAATTTAGATACCTTTTAAAGTTTTCTTGCACTTCACAAAAATAACAACATGGGTAAAAAAAACGAATATCGAGATAAAATATTATTTTATGAAAATGTCATATTATGGATATCTTTATTTACAGTTCCTCATTACCCATACAACGTTATACAAAGAAGTTCGCATTCTCATTAAAGCTTGCTACTGTGAAAAGGGATGGAAGACTAGAAGGCTATTGCGAGTATTTCCTGGAAAATTTTGAAAAGACTCCAAACAGGAAGCACAAACAGAAAACGAGGACGCGGTAGAACTAAACTAGCTTTAGAACCGGGAAATGTTAATTACATTAACGATAACATTGCTCTCAAGAAGAAAATCCAGGAAGTCATTTATCGCAAAGAACAATTGCTATAAACTTGAATATTAGAATTCTGTTCAACAAATAATTAAGACACAAAAGCTAAAAGCCTTCTAAAGAATAGTATCCCTAAGAAAGTGTCGTACTGTTAAAGATAAAACAAAAATAAGATGCAGGCAGTTACTTGATAACTTCCCCGTCGCTGATTTTAAAAATAATGTCTTCACGACTAAAAATAATTCCACTTTAGAAATTCCACGAAACCGCCAAAATGATGCTGTCTACGGGCATGGTAAAAAGTGTGACATTCCAATAAACAGATTGTATCATGAAACTTCTAGATTTTACAGAAAGGTTATGATATATGATATATGTCTCTTGAAATGGGAAAACAGATGTTCATTTTAGTGATACTGAATAGACAAAACTGAATTGTACTAATTACATTGAAATCTTGAAAAATAGTTATTGCATCATTGCCCTCACCTGTATCAAGAAAATCACTATTTTGCAACAAAATGGAGCAACTTTGCATAAAAGCCACGCCACAGTGTCGTGTCTAATCAGCAATACGCCAAGATTAATAACAAAAGATGAGAGGTCACCGCAAACTCCAAATTGTAACCCTATTGATTACTTAATTTGGTAGTTACTAAAAGAAAGGGTTTACTGAGGTCGGAGAGAAAGTTTCGTTAAACCAGAATTGAAAAGCAAAATACATGAATCTTGCTAAGAAATTGGCATTAATAAATAAAGAATAAGTTTGTGTGCGTGGAAAAATGACTCAGATTAGTGATTCATCAAAGTGGTGGTCCAATCGATCATTTACTGTAAATAAGTTAAATTTCAGGTTGTTTATTGCTTTACACTCGATATTCGTTTTTTTTTTACCCATGTTGTTATTTTTGTTAAATGCAGACAACTATAAAAGGTATCTAAATTCCGTTTTTTGCATTCGTAAAATGAAGATTATAATATCTTGCTAATGAAAATTGTCATGAATAGGAAGGAAGGTTACTGAGATATTAATTTTCCTAAAATACGTCATTTTGGGAAGGCCACCAGATATATTTATATATATATATATATATATATATATATATATATATATATATATATATATATATATGAATGCAATATCCAGCAGGAAAAATAAAAACGTGCTTCCAAGTACTTTCAAACTTTATTCAATTCATTCTCAAGGAAAACTACAAGATAAAATAATATAATAAGGGTATATATAAGCTTAGTTAAAGATAAAGGACCGCCTTAAGACAAAAAATCACCAATGAGGAAGTAGGAGAGGGATATGTAAATTCTTATTGTGATAGAACGGGTTGAGGCCGCGTTAATTTCAACCCCTATCCCATGTTATTAATACCACGATGCTCCCACGTGCATCTTCGCTTTGAAGCTTGGCGCCTTATCGCAGCCACCTGAGTCAATGTTTAAACAAGGAGGTTTATCTTCCCCCCGTTCGCCCCCATACGCGGACCTCGCCAGATTGAGTTAGGCTTATGGGCAGACAAGGCATTGTTCCAAGGCTCGGCTGTGCATTCCCTCGAAGCTCCCACTCCATTGTCCCCCACGCCAAGGGAGTGTCTCGACTATTTAGATGGAAACTTTACCACTAAGATCAGATTGGAGATCCAGATTTTCGTTGCGAAACATCATTACGACCCTCTCTCACTTTGTGCGCCAAGGGACCTCGACCTCGAGATTCACCATCACTTGTCCAGAAGAAGGACAGTATCCCTTGAGTGCCAAAGTTCGAGCCCGTTGACAAGAAACGGTTCTCACCCTTCCCCCTTGTTGTTCAGAAGAGAACAACATTAGAACAGCCTTGTTCGTTGAGCCCGTTGACAAGAAACGGTTCTCACCCCTTCCCCTGTTGTTCAGAAGAGAAAAACGTAGAACAGCCATTGTTCTTTTGAGTCCGTTCACCAAGAAACGGTTCTCACCCTTCCCTCTTGTTGTTCAGAAGAGAACAACATTAGAACAGCCATTGTTCTTGAGCCCGTATACAAGAGACAGTTCTCACTCCCCCCTGTTGTTCAAAAGAGAACAACGTAGAACAGCCATTGTTCTTCAAGCCGTTCTTCGAGAAACGGTTCTCATTCCCAAGACGCCACGTCAGGATCGTTTTATTTCCCCCCTTCGGCTGGAACTCGCCAGCGGAATGAAAATTCCCTCACGTCAACTTCCTCTGCACCACTAGTATAAAATTACGTAAGCCGAACGTTACTTTTGAGTATTTAACCCTTTTGTCAATTCTATCCTGTGCTTTAAATTGTTTAGCGAACCATCCCTTCTCTTTAACTTTATATTTGTTTTACCTTTTTAAATCTTTTAATCCTCGGATTAGCCCAAGCCCCACGACCCTTTCTATTCTCTGTTTATGTGAATATTTTCCGTTTTGTGTTTGTTGATAGTTATTATTAATAAAACTCTATTTTATTAATGATAGCAATATTATTATCCTTGAGCTCAGTTCCACTTCTTAAGCATATCAAAGATACATAATATCGGCCCGCCAGACATCCACGCACTCTAAAGATAATTAAAGAAGTTCCCTCAACGAATAGTTATATATGGTATATCGTCAAGAGTCCATTCTACGACACTTATTAAGATTTGGCTATAACAGGTAGCAAGGTCAAACCGAGAGGCAAGAAAGAGTCAAGAACAAATAAAGCGATAGTCTAAGGAGGGAGATTACGAGGGACGCTAGAAGAAAGCAGATACGTAGGGGAAAGGGACAAGGAGAGAGGAAGAGAAATAAAATAATGTTAATAGAAAATCAATGCAATAATTAAATTGACAAATCTGGTGCTCATAAAAATAAAAATTGCCAAAATATTAGGAACATAAGTCAAAGCTAATTTCTTTAAGAATGAGTTTTTTCCTAACAGAATCAATTTTAAAAAGGCCAGGCGAAATGTAACTCTCATTAAATTGGCTTCTACATCAAAATTTAACGAGGTTTCTTTTAATTCAGTCATTTAAGTGGAGTGAGGATCTAACAGAATGAAAGAACCTAAATAGAGATATGCTAATTGACAACAACGTCATGAAAAGAAAAGAGGTTAATAAAGCTAGGCTAAATATCTTAGAAGCCATATTAATAAACGAAGATAAGCCGGTCATCAACAGACAAGCGACAAGCTGGAATCGAACATTAAAATTATTTTAAAATTTCACTCACTGGACTGGCGGCCCGTTTCCTCTAACGTAACGTTAGAGGAATAAATATCTCCCTAAAAATCGTTTTCTTTCATTCTTTCAGATCCTCACTCCACTCATTAAACCGGTAAAGGAGGCAAGAACATATTAAAACGCTCCGAAGATGATCAAATATGATCGAAAGCTTAGCAATTTAGTTTGTTTTTTACCAAACACATTCATTTAAAAGAGATGAATACAGGGAAAATGATCCACCATCTACAAGACGCAATAAAAAAGATAGTTAGAAGAAGAGAAAGTTGCCAAAGGAAAATAATTAAGGAGAAATACACCATGGTCTTCAACTAAATTTGCATATCTATATAAATATATATATATATATATATATATATATATATATATATATATATATATATATATATATATATATACAAAGAAATATCAAATACCAGTTCTGCGAGTGATAACAACAACCACCACAGGGATTTCGCCATATTTTTTATTTTTGCCTCTCAAATAAATTTGAAGACAGAAAGAAAGATGCAGTACCCTTGTATAGCTGACTATATATATACATATAGTATAAGAGAAAGAGAAAATTGGACGCGAATGACAATGAGACCAGAAACAGGAATTTGTTAGGGGCAAGAGAAATGGACATTAGAAGATTTTAGAATCAAAGAGATCAGAGGGCGGCTCAATGAAGGCAATCCTTTACTGAGAAGACAGAAATAACGCCAGGGGAAAAGAGTTTTTGAAAATTCATCGAACCCGGGTCTGCTGATTGCCGGTCAGATGCTTTACCACTAAGCTACCAGGTACAGTAACTATATTTTGCCCAAAGCGTTACCCCATCAAACCCAGTATCTCCCTAAGCTAGGAACCTCCAAGGAATATTTGTGAGCGGGTAACAAGATGTGGTATAAAAATTCCTTGGGCAAGTTAATGTATATACAAAAGCGTGGAATAAAATCAATCACTAAAGAAATTGCCAATATTTTGTGGTTGATGAATATAAGTTTAAAATTTATTTACCAATAAAATTTCTTTAAATTAGTAGATATACATTACCGGAGCCAGCCATTTGTATCTTTTTTCTCCCCTCGAAGGATTCCAAACTACGAATTCTTTCCTTTATCTCCTATCGATTCTTCTGATATTGTGTTCTTCCAATTTCTTGTGTGTTATCTCATTCATTTATTTCTTAAATATTCTGTTATTTTTATTCTTAACATACATCTTTTATTTTATCAGCGGTCACTACAGGTTAGGCAAATAGAAACATCGCTTCTAATTAAAGAAATGTTAAGCGACATCTGATCTGGTTAGTTGCAGAACAGTGAATTGCTTAGCGTTGACTTTAAGGAGCATCAATACGTTGTACTGTCATGGCTTAAAGTTTGGAGACTACTATATTGTTTCATATCAGAAAATAAATTGAACTAATCATACTTTAAATTTGGTTTAATATGTTTAGATCATAATTTGAAGGGAAAATATACACAAATCTAGAGCCCAAGCCAATTTTATTAATAAATACGGTCAATTCATATGAGGAGTAAATAATTGCAATTATGTCCCTTGTTTTTCTAAACTGATTCAATTCGTGTTATCTCGACTGATATTGCTTCATTTTTGTTCACTAAGCACTCACAACTGGATGACTTCTGCCTTTTTAAGCGTCAGTTTTATTATTGACCCCAAATTATCTATTGGATTCAAATGAGAAGATGCACCATAATGCTAACAAATATGGTTATCCTCCCAAAATTGCTCCTGAAATGTTGGGAGAGCCGCTGATGAAAACCATTCAGATGTTATTTTGAGTTATTTGTTGATTCGTGGGCAAAAGTGTCAATGCTCTGCTCCCCTTATATGAAAAACAGCCACAGATATCGAGATTGTCTAGATGTATCACCGTGGGCGCGACAGAGGATTTGTGATAGCGCTTCCTTCTTCTCCTTCTAACGACGGAGGAGGACTTTATTCGAAAAGTCTCCAACTTTATGTGAGCAGTGAAGCATTCTCACTTACTTTTTTGAATCGTGAGCGTGTTTGGCACTCGAGGCCATCCAATCCTTGATCTTCGCACAATTCCCAGGAGGCGATATTGATTAAATTTTAAGCATCTTTGTAGTCTTTGTAAAGTAATTAATCACCCTAAAGATGGTAACCATCTTACGAAATATATTATACATAATTATAGAACATCATTCATTTAGTCTATATTTTTCATCATTTTACCCCTTTCATCGAATAGCATAGCTCGAGAGACTGAAGTTCACCTACTCCATCCCGGCAGTGTATATCTTATTGATGTTGCTACAAAGGATTCACAATCTGAATATCTTTCATAGCTCTCGTTTAGCTAAGGAAATCCTTGTGTTAATGTGCACATTGTACTCTATTTTGGTAATGTACAGACCCAAGACTGTACCCTCGTTGGAGTCAGGGTAAAATTCTCAATTTACGATGAAGTCCTCTAGTTTCCAGCGGCTCACTGGGAGGATATGGAATTTTTGGTGGTTGGTCTTATTTTTTCATTTCTTTTTGTACCTAATGATGTTGTCAATTTCGTTAACTATCTACTTGGTCTATACAACTGCATTCTGATAAGAACCGGGTATTATTAGACCGATGTAATCTACGAATTCCGAATACATACATCATATCTTCCCTTACTGGTATAGGCAGGTACAGCGTGTCCATGAGATAACAACATTCTCAAGCAGCTATCTTGTGTAACATCCTCCTCGAGTTCAAATTCGGGTCCTCTTCAGCACTCTATCATTATTCGTACTCCATGATGTAATCACAGAGGGGCCTTTCCAGGATAGATATAAGCTGGAGGTTCAAGATCTTATATTAAAGTCCTCTCAACCAAACCTTTTCGAAGACTTTCTGTACATCTTCCATTACCATGTCTAAGTACTTCCTTCCATCTCACCAATCCGCGTACTTTTCCATCTTAAAGGCGAGGGCTATATTCATCCGTCTTTTCTGGTGGAAACCGTGCTACTAAGGAATGAGGTCTTCCAGATCAGTTAGCTGGTTTTCGATCCGGTTTACCACAAGCTTTGGGCAAATTTACCCCCGAATTCTAGGAAATAGATTGGCCTCTACCTCACCAGGTATAAAATGATTTTAACATTATTTAGACTATCAGAGAAGTAGCCCTTTTCAGGGAAGCATGCAGATTTTGGTGATTTCCTGTTATGGGTTCGATTACTGGCATGGGAATCACATCTACGCAGCATTCCAACCCAGACCAAGAACCTTAATAGGCTCTTTAGTTAATTCGTTTTGCCTAAAAAAAAACATTATTAATGTCAATTAAATTAGAATACCGGTTTCGTAGGTTAAAGCCAAACTGTATTAGAATTTACTGTGAGGCCTTATAAAATTGAATAATATCATTAGCTGCAGGGAAAGTACAAAGTAAATTATCAACATACAGGCCCCTTCTTAACATTTCCGAAGAACCTGCGCCCCTTTCTTCAATCAAGTAAAGAAGTGAGGCATTTAGCATCAATCGGCTAACATTCTAGCAGCAAAATAAAACCTTATACCGATAGGTAACAATAGGGCTATTAGAATCCATAAAGTGCCTCCTCCATTAAAAACGAATAGACTCTTCATCCTCTTCCTTTAATCGTATCTGTAAATAGGCCTTCTCTATATCGGCCATGCAGGCAAATGAATGTTGCCTAAATGTTATTAGAATATGAAATAAATTATTAACAAGAGAAGGCCCAGGGTAAAGCCAATCATTCAAACTAGTTTTACCCGCTGAATAGTCAAAAACTACCCTCAAGGGGGTGGTAGTGAAATCCTTAAGTACTCCATGATGCGCTAAATAATGCACCTTAGAGCCCTCTATATCTGGGATTCTTGGAGTTACTGCCTCTATGTAACCTTTGGTTAATTGGTCTCTAAATATTTCATCATAACAGTTTAGCAGTGAAGGGTCATTTTGTTTAGTCAATTTGTCATATTTAACAACCTAGTTTTAACAATTTCATAATTATCGCCTAATTTAGGATGCCTTTTTTTCCATGGTATGTCCACCACAAACCTTCCATGTCGGAATTCGGAGGTTGATTTAAAGTCGGTATACACTATTTGATCTTAGTATGTCATCCGCTGAGGGATCAAACCTAATGAATCTATTTCCCATAGTGTATGTATATCTTCCCTAGAGAAAATAGCATTTACTCCTCCCAACTCACACAATGCATCTACAGTTGCCCGAAGAACGGCTACGCTATTAGTTCTTAGATTAGGTGAAATAGTTTTTTGGAAGGTAAGACCTCCCGAGGGCATGATACTAACTGTGGATTGGTGATAAGTGATTCCACATTTCTCTTTTATACCTTTAATGAATTAAAAGTAAGAATCAGCCCCTATTAGGATAGAAATATCCTTAATGGTTTGGTCATTGGATGGATTGGCCAGTTTTATGTTTAACGATGTGAGCCTATTTTTCACCTTCTTATTCCTGGCATATGGACATGATTGGGTAAATATTCTACAACAAGTGCTTTGATAAAAATAGATTTACGAGGGGCGGTCAATAAGTTTTGCAATTCAGATATTAGGAAGCGAGATAGGAGCAAAAGTGTTCTATTATTTTTCAATATAAGTACCCTCCACTTCAATGCACTTGCGCCACTTGTCCCTGATGCTTCAAATTCCCAACAACCAGAAATCTCCCGACTGCTGTTCAATCCACGAATGGACGGTGAGCTGGACACTTTAATCGTTTTCAAACCGGCGTCCACGCAATGCAACCTTGATCTGGCGGAATAAAAGGTAGTCGCTAAGGGCCAGATCTGGACTGTAGGGGGGATGGTTGAGCTCCTCGAATCCGCACTCGCGCAGGGCAGCTTGTGCAACTCTGACCTTGTGGACTTTGACGACGTTGAAGTCGATCATGGGGCGTGAGGTTTCTAAAGAACCAACGGGCAAGGACCCTGGTCATGGCCAAATTGTCATGGATGATGTTGATAACACTTCCATGTGATATTCCAAGTTCTCACTCGATTTCTTCGACCTTCACCCCTCGATTTTCGAGGATCATCCTCTCCACATGGGTCACATTGTACTCGATGGTTACGTCTGACGGGCGTCCTGGACGGGGGTCATCTTCAAGGGACTCACGACCATGGCGGAACTCCCTATTCCAGCGAGCAATGTTTGCATAGGAAGGGGCGGTGTCGGTGTACACTGCAACCATGCGTTCATGGATCTCTTTTGCATTCTTGTCTTCCTAGGTCAAAAAATTGATCACTGCGCGGTCATAACTTGTCCTAACACCGCCACAGACAGCCATCCCCTTTCCTCTGTTTTGCCCTCCTGATTCGCAAAACTTATTGACCGCCCCTCTTATGTTTCATAGTGACTTTAAATGACACTTCGTCATATAATTTGCGTACCCCTTTGCTTACAAAACCACTGACCCGTAATCGAGTCCTACCAATTACGGGCAAGCCTATTTCTACCTACGACTTCAATCTGTGCTATGGGTAAGGCTACTCCTACGTTAAGATTGGAAGTCAAAACCTCGGTTTCCTTTACGTCATTAGATTTGTTACGGGAGAAACACAGGCAAGAAAGATGTCAACCAATTATATTTTGAGGCGGAATTTTGATTTTTATGTCCCGAACGAAAACAATTTGTGCATAACCTAAGGATCTAAGCACGTTTATATTTTTGCTCGGGTTTCGGGTAGTTTGATCAGTCTTACGCTTTATGTTTCCCGTCGCAGAGTACACATCGAAGGATGCTCAATCAATATACGGAAATTTTCTGTTTGGCTTTTGGTATGGGAAGGCTCATGACTTGTTCCTTCACCACTAGTAGACATATTTTTCCTGGTGACTATTACCATTTTGATTTAACAGAGAAGCTTCCTGAATTATTGGAAGGGTAGACACGCAGGATCTATTAATCTTAGTAGGCCCATATTTTTCCTAGTGATTGTTACATATCTTTTGACTTAAAAGCTGTATTTCTCTCTTTAAAATGTTCCGAAATTCATCCAATTCCCAAAAGTCAGAACTCTCGTTGAGTGATCTGTATATTTGTTTTTTTAAGCTAGAGGGAAGTTTTAGTTTCAATATACTCTCTATGAAGAGGCCTGCACTGCTTATATTTAATCTCATAGCGTTTAGGCTACGTAGGTGGCATTCATAAGTCGCGCGGAATTCTCCAAGTGATTGTGGGTTATTTTGCGGTTCGATTAAGTCCAAGATAGTATGCACATGAAATTGAAATATTATCCTTTTATCCGCGTACGTCTTTTTTAGCAATTTGTACGCTTCTAGGTACTGCTCACCTTATCTGCTAAAGCCGTCTAATAGACGTAGGGCTGCTTCCTTTAGTTGGCGAACTAGGGAAGCGTATTTTGCGCATTTCATATTTCAAGTACATGAATTGTGTTGTAATAGAGGTCATAGAAATTACTCCATTGAAGGATATTTCCATTAAAAATAGGTAGGTTTATCTCTTTAGTTGGGGTCGGAGGTAATCCATTTTCTACTTTTGAGTTTATTGCTTTAAGGTAAACTTCAGCCTTTTTAATGGCTAAACGGGATTCCCTATTAACCTCGCAAGCATTTGTAATTTCATTAGTATTGGTATCCTCGTTATTCCAACCTTCGACAATATTGTCATCTAAGAGCAATATTTTTTGCAAATGATATTCCATTTATTTTTAATCCGCTTTAAGGCTATTTTCATCGAGAGCGGTCTCCTCGATTAAAGAGAAGATGTTTTTAACCAAAGTGATGCGGCCGCTCTATGACCGCCACGTACCTTAATAAGAGACATCTAAAGGTCCCCGGTTTGATTACGGGTCTGGGCACCAAATGTAAAATAAAATGGCCTTAGAATAATTAGTTGCCTTATTTTACACACCAAGCGGACAATTTACAGTCCTGAAATTATTATGAGGCAGCGATAGGAGTTTGAAATTAATGATTATAATGATCACTACCTATTTACGTATATACAATACTTACAGCCGAAAGAAGTTCGGTATATACACTATCATTATTTACAAGAAGGGGCAATCAATCGAATGCCACGTGTATAACAAGCGACAGTTAATAAACACGGGAAAATATTATAAATTAAATCCTATAAGAAGCACAGCGTCTTTAGGGCAAGAGCAAATTTATCGTAAACTACGCAGTGTGATAGCAAACCAAGAAGTGATGATATCTATGGGAAATTTCTCCGTCATAAATTACTATATTTACATTTACGATTGGCCAACCGTTACAGCCAAAAAGAAGAATAAAATACAATAATTAATTGTCAATGGAGAAACAATAATATACATGGCGAGCCTCAACACAAATTAGTTTGAATTTATTATAAGATTCCTGTATGTCGGAAGAAATATTTTCGACAGCATGCACTCAGTCGTTTTTTTATAATACCCATAAAGGCTTTTGTTATTAGGCACCCATGGTCTGTAATTTCCGTCCTTTTTTCGACGTGGGGTTATGGGAACGTTCGATATATCACCTCAATAAATTCTTCTAAGAGTTTGTCTTTGAATTCCTAGTCGAATTCTTCGTCGTCCTCTGATGTTATAGGAAAATCTTTTTAGAATGTTCTAAATCTGTTATCTAGAACCACTGGGTATTCAATGTAGTCACTGTTATCTTTTTCCTGGTATTTTCCTTTCTTAGTAGTCCTTTAAGATTTTAATGTGCCTCTATATCTTTTGGAGGGTTCTCTTGCTGTCTACTCTGGCTATTTTGTCCGTCTCAGATCTCAACCTGTTTAAGGTTTATAGCCACATAACTTTTTTTCCGGTTCTTGTATAACCTTCTAATTTCCTGGTAGTATCCATTGGCTGTTTTTTCTTTCCATATTCATTTCAAGGTTTGAGCTCTTTCGTTCATGTTAACATAGCCGGCCTTTCGGCATCTAACATTGCGGTCTCCATCTAAAAGTGGCAATCTTCATTGCCAGAACAAAGTGTAGAAGCTATTGATGGGCAGCAGGTAGGTTCTTTAGGGGGTGAATATGCTGCTGCTATCACGAAATTACCTACCAATGTGTCAATTTTCATAATTATACAGCCTATACAGCTACGATAGGTGCTTGAACGAAATATTCATTCTGATAGCTATAGCAACACCATTAATTCTTTCATTAGAGTTGTTATTTATGATCATTTTATACTTTAGTATTTTTAACTAACCGGAAGTTGCGTCAATATTGTGCTTCGTTATTTGAATGATGTGGATGTCGAGCATTTGGATTGTTTCTGTATGTCGTTGCTTTCTCCGCCCATTCATTAACGTCTTGCTATATTTCTTAGCCTGTTATTGATGTATTCTATGTTGTTTTTCTGGCTTTCTGTTCTTTTTAATGCATTTTATTTGTGGCGCTTCTTTTCCCGTTCCTTTTCCTTTTTAAATTCGTCAGGAAGACAGTTGTTCACATAAGTCTTGGTAAAGTCTCAGGTTGTGATTAAATAGTGCTTACTTGTCATATGATACTTCTTAATCCTACTTGTACAGTTTTTTTTTACGCCGTGGAAGATGTTATTAATATTCACATTTTGGGTAACTAGAACCTTCTCGGATACGAATATTATGAGATTTATCCCTTCTTCAGTGAGCGATCTTTTGGCTATCCGCTTCCCTTTGGTGTGGCATCCGTCATTACTGGCGATCTTTAAGTGCGAGGATTCTGAAGAGTTCGTTTTCACTGGTTCTCTGTACTTTTCTTCATATGTCTTTATGTTTTCAATTCATTTGACTTGACTTCTTCTTATCGTTATTATTTCTTTTATCCTAGGATCCGATCTTTTGTTTTGCTCTAATAGTTTATGCACTTCTATTCCTGCTTCCGACTTCTTCGTCGTTTCCTGTTTATTCTCTTGTTTATTCTCTAGGTTTTCAAATTTCGTTAGAATCGGCCAAATTGTTATGATGTTAGTGCCAAACTAAACAATTCGTGGGCTAACTGTAGTAGAACCTTGGCAGTCATATCATTCGAAAGAGAATGTGAAAAACATAAGGGATTCAACTCTCGGTAGAATTGGCCGAATAGTTATGATGTTATTGCCAAATCAAAAAAGTCCTGGGCTAACTGTAGTAGAACCTTGGCAGTCATATCATTCGAAAGAGAATGTGAAACAACATAAATGATTCGAATTTCGATAGAATCTTCCAAAGAGTTACAATGTTATTACCAAAACAAAAAATGCAAAACGGTGACCGATGGACCGACGAACCAACCGACATATTAAGATATAGCCTCTCATGAGGCTAGGTAAACGTGTCTTAGTGCTACGTGTCAAAAGAAATTACTGACAAAATCTGTGATTTCAAAATCGAAGTAATATTTTTCCCTAGAAAACGGGAGACATCCTTGGAAAATTCCATTTTCTTCAGGGTAGACTTGACAAATTAAATCTGAAGCCGTTTTATACGCTGCTTCAGGTGAAAATTTCAAAATGATATTAAATTCATGGAAAAAATGTGACATATTTCAAACTAAAAAAAATAATAATAATGCGGTTGTAATCTAGGTTCCCAAATTATGTGGTGGTGTGTAAAATATAGGATACCGCGAAACCCAAATGCTTGTAGTCAACACAATTCATTATGATTAGTAAACTACATTATCAATTCCCAGACGAAAATGTAGCGTCAACTTTGCAAGCAGAATAAGAATGTCGTCAACGCGCGCGGAACATTGTGTCTTTACAGGGCGCGAAAACAGGTTCCGCAAAGGCCAAAACTTTATTTTTTGCCCTTAAGAAACCTAAATAAGGGCACGTATATCCAACTATATTTAACCCTATCTAACGGTTCGCATACAAATATTACTCTCTACATACCAAGCTATACAAGTTTCTTGGCTATTTCTTGCCTAACAATAATTGCAGCTGTTTGCTGCACTTATTATCTTAACACTTGCCAGCGCTCATTTGTTTCTAATGATTTCTTTGCCGCCATCTTCATTAAGAAGAAATTGCATCTTTGCAACACTGGATTTGGAGGCCTAGTCTTGCAAGTGAAGATTGACAGAACAACATGACTTCTTGTCTTCGTTGTAAAATTTGACTCCTGTTATCTTCAACGCTATTTGTAAACTGAATATTGCTATCCAGATTAGCTCTGAACATCTATGGGGACAATATCGAGATGACACGTGGAATGCTATAAAAGAGACTCCTACAGACCAATAGCGCTGCTTTTCCCAATAGCCAAACACTAGAAAACATCATCCTACCCTACATCACATCAAACATCCCAAACACACCACACCAACATAGGTTCAAACCCATGCACTCAACCCCCACAGCATTACACACAATAAATAACCTAATCACAAATGGATTCAACAAGAAAATTCCACCACATATAACCATAGCATTCATCATTGAAATGTCCAAAGCATTTGACACAGTAAACCTACAAAAACTAATCAACAAGACCCAGAAACTCACAATACCTATCACCATTATCAAGCACATAGCAAACTACATCAAGGAATGCTTCCAATACACCCAAATACAAAACACAAAATCCGAAGTTCCACAAGAAGGTGTAGTTTCCCTTACACTTTTCAATATCTACACCTCAGATATACCAACTCCCCCCAAAACAGAACAAATTGTCACCTACGCAGACGAAATCACAATACTCTCATCACACAACAAACCAGAAGCAGGCTGCAAAAGAGATACAACTTTACTTCAACAAAATACACACATGGACAATAAAAAAATCACTAAAGCTAAACGCCTCTAAAAAATTACCACTCTCTTCACATCAGACCCTGCAGAATACAACACGACACTAAATTGAAACATAGAAAACATACCACTACCCACCACAAAAGAACCAGTGATCCTTGGCCTCACTTTTGAACCCAAACTCAAACACTCAAAACACATACAAATCACAAAGGTCAAGGCCATGAAAATACTCAAAGTCATCAAGGTACTCACAACTCTACACTGGGGGAAAACCATGGAAACGCTCATTAACACATACAAGACAAACACAAGACCAGCACTAGAATACGCAAACACATTCTGGTCACCAATGATTTCAGAAGCCAACACCAAAAAAGTACAGACAATACAAAACACAGCCCTCCGCACTGCCAGAGGATGCACTCTTGGCACAAACACCCAACATCTACAGGACGAGAAGAACATCATCCTAATCAAAAATCAACTACATTCATTACAACTCAGGCAGAAAACACATCTAAATCATCCCCTCCACCACATCACCACCAACCTCCCAATCACCGACACAAAAAACTATTTTTGATAACAACAACTACACTACCAACTTAGACGCATACCCTAACACAACAACAGAAGACACAATCAAGTAAAACATCAAAACAATCTACTCTCAGATCACACAACAATACTTGACAAACAGAACCCACAAGAAAGAAAAAATATTATGTGCACCACCTCTAATCATACACAACCCAGAACAAACCCTCACCAAGCAGATCAGAAAAACACTAGCACAGATACGAACAAGCAAATCACCCCTAAAACACCAAACTACCCGAAAAGCTTAACACAGATAGACGATACTACACATCTCTTCAACTGCCCACAGATACACACAGAGCTGGGCCCGGTGGATCCCTGGAAAAGACTGTGGGAGTCGGTGGGTCTGCTCCTGCCATGGTCCAGGGAGCTGGGATAGGGCCTGGAATATGTGTGAGGGTCCCCGACCCACTGTCGGGATAGAGACGGAGTCGCCACCACCACCATATTGAATAGTATCGTTTAACAAAACTTGAGTGCGAGTCAATGCCATCTAAAATCCCGTCCGTATTGCGACGATTGGTAGGCCACAAAAATAGAGTAGCGTCCCTGTATGCCTTGTCCAAGCCTGTTATAAGATTTGCGTTCTAGATATCCCGAAGGCGCGCGCATTTCATTAATCGAAAACACATTAAAACCTAAACCAAATCTTGAGTGAGTGAGGGACCCGTCCTTAGACAATCAATTAGGCTGGAGCTACCAGCCAAGCAGTCAAACACAATGCGCAATTTGGTAGTAGTAAGTAAATATTAGAAGTTTGTATCATTACCATTTCCGAATGGATTTAAAACATTTTCAATAAAGTCTCTATCTAAATACTTCTGACTTAGCAGTTCATAAGCTTTGAACTTTTCAGGCGATTTAGCTAAATGGTTCACTGTCGAAGATACATAATCGACCAGCGGCGAGTCCAAAATTATCCAGTAGAATCGGACTATCCCAAATCCACGGCAACCGAGTAGTATATTTCCCACCAGCGTAAAAAATGCGACAAAGAAATTCTTTAATGCGGGGATCACTGACACGAATTTCCTACGGAGTTCAAATCCCATAAACATGCAAACAATGAACGGCCCGCAACAATAAAATGAGACTCAACCCAAACTTTTCACAACCTTGGAAAAACAAAAATCAACTAAATTACTCCCGTTTGGCCAAAGGCTGATTTGGCTAAAATTCTAAGGGTCCAAACGAATGTAAAGTGATAAAAATAATGACTTTCTTTACTGCTGTACTTAAAATTTACTTCTGGTGTTGTGTTGTCTCTGATTTATCACGCTTTAGATTATAGCGGAAACCGGCAAGCATAGCTAGACTCTTTTTTCCCTTTTATCTGCTCTTCATTATTTCTTTCTGCTAATAAAACTTCTCTCCGTGTTCATCTCTTACATCATCATTCTTTGAGAAGGAAGAAAGATGAGAATGCAGAAGTTTAAGCATTAGTGGAAAAAATTGCATAGCTCATCCACTAAAATATTACGTTAGCTCTCTTTATGCTTTCTGTGTAGTCCATTGCACATATCATTAAATGCACGCCATGCCACTAATTCAATTTCATCCATCATTAATTCGAAATTCTTTTCAGCCATAAGTTAAAGAAGATGAGGGTCAATAAATATGACTTTCGTAATTTTGAGAATATTTCTTTGAATTACTCGAATCACGGCTTATTATGCTTCTAATCTTTGGAAAAGTTTCTTTAATCCCAGTTTATATTTACATATGCAAAATTATTTAATCCTTTTTATTAATCGTTCATGAATAACATTGTGGCATTTGAGTATAACTGACTCTCGAGGTGGGCATGTTCACAAAAAACATAAATTTTGTATAATCAGTTTTAAGATATTATAAAAACCCACAACATTAAAATTTGTAAAAATTAGCCCCTCATGTTTAGACGAATTGATGCGAATTTTTAATGAAAATGAGCAGGTAAAATGGATGAAATGGTGTTTCTAATGAGCAATAAAAATGTTTTAACCATGCATTGTAAAGCGTGGGTCGAAGGTCAATTCAAGAGCATCAAAGAGTCCTTTGTTATTATTGCGTAAACAAAGCATGTTTTCCATTGTGTAGAAGCACTGCAGATTTGATGAGCGCTTTCTGAATGTTATAATCCATATATTTTTATCCAACCGTTGCCATTCTTGCAGAGCGGAGGTTATGAGTTCACTCTGTTGTTTATTAAGGATTAAATTACAGACCAAATCATTGAGTTCCGACCTGGTGACGAGATACGGTTTCTTGTCGTATTCAGGTCGTGACTCATGCGTAAAATTATGTGATCATAAGAAACAGGCAAATCCCTTAAATATCTGACAGGGCAAATATCAGATTGAAGATTTGGCTAGACAAGTGCTTTCATGCTCCTCAATACTTACCTTCCTGCAATATCTGATGGACAGAAGTAGTACTCAGTTGAATGGTCGTTCGGCTTTCTCCAGACCATTTTCACAACAAATGTGAAACCAGGGCCAAAGGTGTACTAGTGTGCACCTGACAGAGCAAATTTAAAGATCTCATCTTGTCCTAATCAACTTTACAGCCGAATACAACTCATAGATTTTCATCATGTGTGGAGTCCAGCACCCTTTTTATCGTTTGTGTCAATAATCCGCAAATTCGGAGAATCGGTTTGGACAATTCTATCAATATTTCGGCATTAGTGCTTAAGTTATATCAATGTCATTGGTAATAAATAATTCGATTCTCTAAATCAAATTATAGTTTTGTCATTCTAGATGACGTCAAAGGCCGCGTGATGCGTGGCCCAATGAAGGTGTTTAAAGGCCCGAATTACTTCATCTAAAAGCAATTAGTGCGTCACACAAAATTTAGTGTTATTTTTGAGATCTACCCATAAACCTGCTTTAAGATAGGCCTCTTACTTTCTTTTTTTTCAATCTTATGCAGTTTTTTTAATATCATTATTTTTATTAAATATCGTTGCATAGAAATCTAAAAACACACACTTTGGAAAAAATTTATATATTAGTACATAAAATTGTAAAATTTGTGCATATATATATATATAATTTTTTTTACCTCAATTGCATTAAATTATCTGCTTGCATTGAAACTATTATAGAACAACATATACATATATTATTTAATTACTATTGCCATAAACATAATTACTAAAACAAATGGTAAATTCAAGTGCAAATTGGGAAGAGTGATAAAATTTGTTCCAATACATTCCAACCAAATTTTCCTTAATTAATATAAATTTTTAGCCCCAATTATAGATACCATCCGTGTCACACAAATTAAAAACCTTACGTATTTTTCACATCTAAATTACTTACACGAATTAAATGGTTGCGAGTCAGGTCAAGTTGCGTACAAGCATATATTATTGTGATGGAGAGGATCATAGTAAACACTCTTGCCGAGAAATTGCCTAACTTTCACATCTAACAAGTACGAGTAGGAAGTAGTGATTTGACCATTTATTTCTAAGTGACTGTGAACGTTCCATATTTACCTCGCAAAAATTACTCACTTTGCTCGCACTATCGCAGTTCTCGTTTTGTATTCTTATGGCATCAGCTACAGAATTAGAACAAGATTACGACGTGACCCTACATGGGAAGACTCAATTTGAGCACAGAGAGACATGAGAGGCATACCAACGGACATCACGGAATCAAACATACGATGGACAATATCATAGATCACATTGCAGTACTATCCTTTTTGAGGTTTTTATACATGTATCTATACAAGCTTCTAGTCGTCTGCCGGCAGGGTTCATGGAGTAGGCCACGTTATTGGCCACTTAAGTTAATTGTGTTTCACTGATTGACAAATGTTTCCCCGCCAATTATCGTGATATTGTCAATAATCTCACATGTCTAGCTTTAGAGATTAAGATAGGTTACCTAGTGGTATATGTACTGTATATCAGTAAGAATATTAAATCTACAAGGTAAGCTTGAAAAAAAACTATATAGAGCTTGTGATGTGAGCATTGGTCAGGTAGAAATACTCATAGTAATTTCTAGTAACATTTTTCTGGAGTAATATGAGCTAACAAAGAACTCGGTGCAACATATTTCCATGACTCAACGAACAAATTCCAACGTGCGTTATAGGGCGAGGTAAATCTATACTGGATTGATAGAAAGATGGTAGATTGAGAGAAAAGACAAGCGAACCTCACTCCCATTGTCGTAAATGTTGGTGCTACTTACCCTATCCTAGAAATATTCTGGTAAGCTCGCCCAAAATACTTTTCCTACTGCCAAAGAGAGCGATATGTTCGCCCTATCGATTATTCTGGCAAAAAAAGATCATTTGAGTTGGGAAGGAACAACAGACTTAAAATTAATGATATACATACATTAAGTGATAGGATGTTTCATGTTCTATTTATATTTATAACTTAGACTATTTACACTTAGCGAACCTTCAAAGAGGCACAAAAAAGTTCCAAATGCATAGTGCATGATAACGTAAATCTCTAAATAAAAATAAGTGAAAAGACGATAATAAAGGCAACATAGAGAGAGAAACCAAACAGCAAGTTTCCTGAATTGACGGAATTCTGAACGAGTCATCAGTTTAGCCATCCTCACAAAAGTAGAAGAAGAATAGCACAATAATTTCCGTAATTAATAATTATAAATTATATCCCTGTCTAATTGTAAGTCAATATAATGTAATTAGCTATAACATTACTAATTATCAGGAATACGTTTATTCAAACACTTCAAACTGAGATTAACCCTTTTTGTAATAATGGAAAGGGGTTCTATGGCGAATAGATCTCGGGAGGGGTATAACTTTGGTTCATTTGGTGTAGCCATCAATGATAGATATTGAGATAGTTATCCAAGAATATGTGGGGAATTATCAGAAATGTATATAATTATAATAGAAAATCCAGAATGAATATATAGGATTTGCTCATGAGGTGATTTGTTTATATGGTTTCATGTGTTTGATTGCATAATATGCAACTGTGGGCAAGATATTATTTAGGCTTTGAGGGTTAAACCTTTTTGCTTTAAATTTAAGAGACCGTCTAGCGACTAACTACAAGGGCAAAAGTCTCCGTAATTCACGCCAAGCCTAATATTAGGCTCGATTAAAAGAAAGTAAATAACAAATAACAAAGATTAAAATGGAACAACGGTTAAGACACAAGCTAAAAGCAACAACAACACCTAAAAACAAAAAACTCATAAGCAAAAAAGCAACATGAAGGAAGCGCGCTCCGGCGTTGGGGGTAAGTCCCGAGTACAAGCGACAAGCGGTAGCGACCCCGCTCGTCCCGGTACCGAGACTGGTAACTTGCTCTAAGATCACCCAGATTGAGACATTCAACAAGAATGTGCCGAACGGTCTGGCGGACAACGGGGTCGTCGCAATAAGGTGTCAGTGAGTGCTCAATCAAATGGCGTTGCATCCTGCAAATGTGTCCAATTCGTATACGATGGAAAACGAACTGAATCCGCCAACACAGTGGCGGGTACGTCCATAGGAACAGTCGGGGCGCAAAGGCACTTAACTAAACGATCCCCACCATGAGTATTTTAAGAAATTTGCAACTGTGAAATGATCCACCTCATTGATTAGTGCGGGAAAAGTGGTTTCAGAGTTGGCTTAGGATTCGTCTCGTACCCAGTTTCAGCGATCTTAGAGGATTTTATGGTAAGGGTTCCTGAACTACTCTGTGCAGGGACAGCATGAGGTAAAATATTTTATGGGATTTGAGAGGTTGTCAGGTGTATAGCTGCTTACGTAGCTTCGGCTGCCTTCGCCTATGGTATAGCTTGGTTAACAACATTCTATCTATTGAAATTTAAATAATTTGTGCTAATGAATGTCGCCTCCAATTAGTTGAGCGAATTTTTCTCACAGCTAGAACTGATGCGCAAAGTACCCACAAAAATTGGCATATTTTTCTCTGAGACGGCGAACAGCCGGGTATTAGAGAATTCCGTTAAAAGAATTCTCCTTACGTTCGGCAATTGCATGCTTTATATTTTCAATTGTTACATCAACAAATTTGTGATCTCGCTCACTGCATCTATCGATCGCGATTTGTGCCGTGAGAAATGCGTTTTAGGCAATCTGAGATGACAAATTTGAGAGATTTGCTACGTTTATGCATACCTTTGTGGCGGTGTCTTGGAAAACCTTCAGGTAGAAATTAAAAAGGCGTCAAAACTAAGGAAATTTTGTATTGCATCTAATCTGTCTGGAATGATTACATGCATTCGTTAGTTATAAGTAACTAGAAGATTTTGAGCAATTCTATTTTTTTTTTACTTTTAGCAGAGGAAAATTTTAAGTTATATATAAGTAAACATTTGGAAGTCTTTTTTTCGTTATGAAGATGTAATTTCTGGTCAATATTTTTATACTGGCTGTACCAAAATGTCATCTATAAAAGAGAAAATATAAGGAAGGTGCCCTACAACTTCGTTTAAAAACGTCCTTGTGTCGCCCAATTGCAAGATAGAGTAGAACCAACAAGGAACCTCACAAAATGAGTACGCCATTGGCCCTATGTAATCTTAGAATTATGCACACAAATCAAACAGTAAAATAATATGCCATGTTGTAACAAAAAACTAATTTAGAAGAAGGCAAGTACTTGTAAATAATGTTAAATCGCAATTTAATATGTATCAATGCAAAACAGAATATGTTGTAATGATGAAAGCAAAACCGTTGGGTTCCCAGGCGAATGTACAAACATACAGACATCAAGAAGCAGATGTGAGCCGAAGGTCTGGAAACAGATAACGGAGGCAGTTAAAAACAGCTAGACCTACATATACCGGAATCTGATCTCACCAGCCTAGAGTTTACATGACCCCGTGAAAGGATGAAATCAATCTTGCTATGTATATCGGTTTGATAAGCCCGGTCAGGTGGCCAAATGCAAATGCTCGTTAGTGCACACGTGCCTACACTGAATATTTACGCACTCTTTGACTCCCTCCAGCAGTCTTAGTAGCAAACATACGCACCCAATAAGCTCCGCCTCACGTTCTGATTAAGAGAAGAGAAGTCAAGCCCTCTTAATTGGCGTTGGTATAAATTGACGGGCAGAAATATCCTTATTATTATTCTTATTTCGATTTGTATATTAGTAGCGTTATTATTATTAGCACCACGAGTTCGTTCCTCGTCATCAATCCATCCATCCATAGTCCCAAAAATCTGAGGCAGAAAGAGAATTACATGAAATATTGATAGTCAGCCGAAAGGCGTGAGCGCACGATCGAACAACAAGAAAACTCAACTATTTCGCTTGCCCGAGCTGAGGTAGCCCTAAGCCGAGATTAAAGTCTACAAAACTGCCATTTTTCTTCTGAGTCCTTCTGACAAACAATATATACGTTATCATTTCAACCCAGCCTACAAGGGAATTACCAGAAAGAGCACTTTGCAGTCAGACCAAACTCGACTGTAAGGCCGCCTTAACTGCCTTAGCCCGATACACTAATAACCCATCGTCACCCTAATATTGGTGACCACCCACACAATAATATTTAGGATACGTACCTTGGTTCAATTTAGTAGAAAATATAGTTTATAAAGCGAATTGGCTGCCAACTCCTCTCTATACCCACCCTAGATCCTTCTAAACATATTAGAAAAAAATATATTGTAGAATTTGCTTGGAAAAGATTTTGGCAAAAAAGGCTCTGATATCAGGGATAAAGGCAAAAGCTTCTCGAACAGCTGGCAATTTTCTTTAGAGGTTGACTATCATGTCGATGGCTGGAAGTTTTCCTTAGCGATTGGCATGCTTCTCAAATGGCCGGCAATTTCTCTTAGAGATTGATTTGCTTCTCAAACGGCTGGCAATTTTCCTTAGAGATTAACCTGCTTCTCGAACGGCTGGCAATTTTCCTAAGAGATTAACGTGCTTCTCGAACGACTGGCAATTTTTCTAGGAGATTGACCTGCTTCTCGAACGGCTGGAAGTTTTTTTTTATCGATTGGCATGCTTTTTACGCTAATGTTTATAGCACAAACGTGATTATCTGGCACGCATATAATTTTTACCTATTACAAGTGAATTATGGCGGGATAAGCTGAAAGGGACTCCTGCAGTTTGGTTGGACCTGTAAGTATGACGAGAAACTAGAGGTTCTAGTCTTATAGATTTGGTCCAGTTGACCATATCTCACACGAGATTGTCCCTTGAGCGCTTGACTTTGCGTGTTGTTTGGCAAGTGGATGAATAGTAATATTTCTACTTGCAATTGAAGCGATTGTCTCAGGCTCTAAGGGTTGTTTAGCTTATAGACACCCAAATAATTGAGATATTGACTTCTCTTCGAGGTTTCCTTAGCGGTACTGTCTAAAGCAACCTCTCTCTCTTCTTACGTCGCAGTGTAAATAGGTGGGCTCGCTGGAATTTTATGGCTCTCCTCGCCTATTCGACCGGTTATGCTTGTTGACTTTGTTTCTTACCCAAACTAACCCAACCTAATCGCATTATTATTTAAAATAGAAATACCTAGAAATTATATAAGCGAAAATAGCCATCAAATTAAATTGATCCGAAAGGTACTGCACTGCGCTCTTATGAACTAAATTGCCTTTTTATAAACATGGAACCGATTATACAATTTTATGCTTAAATAATAGTGTAAAGTAACATTAAGGAGACCTTTTAAATTTTAATGAATTCAACGTCGACTGTTCAGGATAATTGAGTCTATTTGGAGCAGTTCCTCTTCGTTAGGTTAGTTACCCAGGTCTGGCTTTTTTCCTCTTTGGAAATTCTAATATATCTTTGTGGAGTGCATGGCTGTAAATTATCCAACCTAATTAAAATGAGTGAATGAGGGATATGTCTAATGGTAACAAAGAAAATGTTACACTACTGATTTAACCGACTATGCTGCTTCAATAGAATTTTTCGAAACCGGTAAAATTTTAGGTTACAGATAGCTTTTGCATAACAATGTCCGAGCTAAATGAATTACCATTTTAATTGGAATTAATTTTATTTTTCCCTCTTTTCTTCACGTTCCTTACTTACTATTAGCTAGATCTCATTATAGATTTTCCATGCCCAATGAATAGAGCAATATCTGTCCTAAAATCTTTCCTCAAAGGATTTTTGACTATCAAAGGAAAATTATTATTTACATCATTTAGATATATATATATATATATATATATATATATATATATATATATATATATATATATATATATATTTATTAAGCAATGACAGTTAGGTATGAAATTCTTAGGGCACCACACTATTAACCCCTAGTATCTCCCAAATATTAACCATTAATCACAACAACATATACAAATTTGGGGTATGCTAAGTTTCATAGCTTCAGTTTTTCATTTAATCCACTTAAATATTTATAGGGCGCTCTTTAAAATCGTGCTGGATGTTGTGCAATACATAACCCAACACCACCTGGGATATTTGTTATAATTATCGGGATTGAGAAGGTTGGTTCGCAAGAGTTTTATGCATTTCCTTTTAAATTTACTTTTCACTTCTTTTTTCTGTCATCTTCATCACTTTTATTAATGGCCACCCTTAGCGCAATTTTTAGAGTAGATGCTGTAGCTACTTTTATTTCTATAGTTTTGCGTAAATACAACAATATTTTAGCCGCATTTCTTTTCATAAACTTAAAATATATCTAATAAACGCAACAAAATTATTTCTGATTATTGAAATATTAACTAATGAAAACTAAGAAAGAACAATTTGTATTATAAATTTACGAAGATTAACTTCACGAACAACCCCTTTTAAAATGGAGCACTCTTAAAACTACGAAAAAACAAACAATATTTTCTTTGTTGGGATAATCTTTATATAATTCAATTATATAATTGACCACTTGATAATAATTAACTAGTTGTGTGACCAGTTCTGCTTGGGCTCAATCCTTAGGGCTGACTGACTAGTCTCCTAGAAGAGATCGCTTAATGCCAAATCACTGGGAACCACAAAGCCCTTTGGAACTCACCGTACGACGCGGCCTATCTCGCCACTTCTAACCTGGCTGAGGATGGAAGGTATGTAGAGACAAGGTAAACACGCTGACATTCTCCCCTTAGAAGGAAGGTATAATGATACAAGTTATTCCTATGTCTGTATATGATAGAACCAATGTACCCCGGGCGAGGAGGCAGGATAGACACAGCCATAGTGGTCTCCTGGAGGCAGAATGGTGAAGAAAAAAGGATGTTGACGAACATCCGCAAATCAATCATTGATGAACTTACCTTTAAGATATATCTTGAAGAAAGCAAAGTATAAAATAAAGAGCCAGTGTAAGAATATAGGTTGAAGACTAGCAAGAAAACAATAGGCATAGAGTTTGTGCAAATGTAACTATCACAGCTACTCATGATATTCAATCACTAACGGCATCCTTTAGGGATCTGCATGCTATCGGACACTTTCTATTTTATCATATATAAACGATCTTTATATCAAATTATTATGTAAAATTTAAACTTGGTTGAAGACAGGACACTCGATACTATGGCAAAACACCATCCTGAATGCGAAAACTTGCAAAAAGACTTGGATGGATCATATGAATTGGTCACAAAAATTGCACATGCAGTTCAACGTGGTAATTGCAAAGTGATTTACATAGCTCATGATTATGTCCAAAGAGATTAGAATAATGTGCGTCAAAATTGAAACCCAGCCAACATGGAAATGGATTTCGCTGTCTAATCTCAAATGATCTAAAATTTTACAAACCATTCATCGGTGTTACTAGTGCGTTTAAATAAAAAAAAATACTTGCTTTATATAATGCGCTTGTGCTACCTCATTTAGAATATGCGGTACATTTCGTGGCATTATATATGAAAAAAAATCAATATCGAAATGATTCCAGCCACGGGTGATGAAAGAAATTCCAGAATTTAGAAATTTATCGCATTTAGAGTCAATTTACTATCACTGGATGATAAGTGTCTGCAAGGCCATCATATCGAAATAATTAAAAAACTAAACGGATTCATCGATATGAAGTATGATTGAACATTCGAACTGGTTAATCGAGTGCCTATGTAAAATACCGGTTATAAGCTAGTAAACAAAATAATTAGCACTGCAATAACACAAAATTTATTTTCTTAGGAAATAACGCAAAAGGGGAATAACTTTGCCTACGAATGTCTTGGAAAGTATTACAGTAAATATGTGTAAGAATATAATTTATAAATATTAATTTAAAAATTCCTTAAAAAAGTAGTATTTATAATCCTTCATTTTGCATAACTTTAATTCCTTTAATTTTTCATTAAACTCTGAATTCAAAGCTTTCCCTTTTGTTTTGAACAAGCCTAGTGGGGATCTAAAGTCATCGCTTGTCTAGTGGTCAAAATGTCTGCACCTAGATTTCAAAACGGACTAGACCCGAGATGCCTCAATTTAATGGGATGCAACCGGAAAAAGCATCTAATCTGGTATGAGACCGCTAGGACCATGCTTAATTTAGTGTGAGACTACAGGGAGTAGCCACAACTTAATGTGAGACTGCTAGAGTCTACATGGATCCCCTCTTGCAGGGCTTCAATTTTCGTAAAAAAACTGCTAAGTAAAGAATATTTAACGGCACAAAAGGGCCCAGGTAGGGCCTCTTGAATGCTTGATTCTATATACCAACTATGTTCTGGATATTCAATCAGTGAGACGCAGCGCCTTCAGGTCGCTTTGTCTAGCTTTGAATTCGGTACAGCGTAGGATCGACTGACATTTGATGGAGCACTCACCTGCACCTCACCCCGACAATTGCGTTGTCGCCCACAGTGTTTGACATATTCTTGTTGACTGTTCAAGACTTTGTGATCTTTAGCGATGTTACCTGTCTCAATATCGTGAGGAGCAGAGTTGCTACCCCTTATTTCTTCTCTTGTATTCAAGACGAGTTCATGCACAACGAATTTTTACTGTCATGGAGAAAGATTTTTTAACACGTATTTTTCATATAGGGAAATTAAAAGAACTATTCAAATATCATCTTTTGTTTCATTATGTTTGTATCATAATTCGAAGGTGAAAAAAACAAATATTTAGGGCTCAAACCCATTTATTAATAAATACAGTCAAATTATGGGCTCAGTCAATATTTACACTGATGTATTTTCCTTAGTGCTGCTTCAATTGGTTTTGGCATAGTAAAGACCAAATTTCTGAATAAGTTTTGAGTTGAAATTGTTCCATTTATGTTCAAAAAGCAGCCACAACTGCTCACATTTAGTTTGCTATTGTTTATCAAGTGCCAGTTTGATTATCTTCCCCAAATTCTCCATGGGTTAAAATCTAGTGAATTCGAGACGCAAGGCCAAAAAAGTTTGATGGAATTTTCAGCCAAGAACTTTGTTATTGCTTTAGCTTTGTGAAAGTTGAGCCATTATGGTAAAAAATATAGTTATCATCTACCAATTTATCCGGAACTGTTGGTAAAAGTTGCCGATCAAGCACGTTTGGGTACCATTTCAAGTGCATGGCAGTGTTCTTTGGCAAATTGTATTGGTCCAGTTCCCCAGATAAGATGCAACCACAGACATTGAGAGTGTGCGGATGCTTAAAAGTAGGACAGAAACAAGACTTTTGAAATTGGTTTCCCTTTTTTTTTAGTTAATGGGAGATTTTCCAAATAGTCCAAACAGGCGGTAAGGTGCTTCATCAGAGAATATTACTTTACTCCATTCTTGAGCATTCCATTGTTTATATTTCCTACAAAAGTAGAGCCCATCCGTAAGGGATTTCCTGATGAAGTGAAGATTCATTGCAGAGCTTTACAACGTGTGACCTTTGTCATAAGATCTCCAAACCACCGTGTGTGCTGATTGATGCTTTCACACTTGTTTCTTTCTAATCTTGGGCAAGCTTGTGAATAGAGCCAACCCTATCTCTGTAATCCAACCTTACCAGGAGGTTACCTTGACGTTCATTTGACGCTCTATGTCGTCCAGAAGACTTTTTCCGAGAGGTAACTAGTCTTTTTGAAGTCACCTGCGATCGTGAAGTTAGTGCAGGTCGATGCAATACCATTATCACCTATCTGCTTGCATTTCAGGCCAATCTGTTGCAGAGCAACAATGGTTGCCCACTTTAATTTGGGAAGGACCATTTTATATTAAAATAGATTCAAGTATTTATTTTTACAAAAGAATATTACGAAATAGAATATGATTACAAAACTTGATTTATTAAACCAATAGCGAAGTTCCGAGGACTGAAACTCACCTCCAAAAACGACAAAACCAGAGCGCCATTTCAGATTAAGGAAAGGAATCCACTTTTATTCCTATCACTTTTTAAATGCTGATTTTTTTAATAAGCCTGAATTCATTTAAATATTAGAATAATTATTCCCATCATGTAAATTTTACAAACGAATAAATATATATCAGTGTCAAATATTGTGGTATAACTGCAGAGTCCTCGTCTACTTGGATGCCTCCGCAATTTTTTTAGTCACTGTGGTAAAATTTGCAGCCTCGTAAGGTGCTGGAAGGCGATCCCCTCTTCTCCGCCAGAACTTCTTACTTCTTCTTGCATTTGTGTTTTGTCTACTCATTTTTTGTTATTGGGGAAAAATTATTGAATTAATGACATGAAACCAATTTCGGCAGGCAAATATATATATATATATATATATATATATATATATGTATATATATATATATATATATATATATATATATATATATATATAAATATATATATATATATGAGGAATTAAACCACATTCTCCGAAGACAATTTAATTCGGAACAGTTTCGGTGTATCTCACACCCTTTTTCAACTGACACTGGATAGAAAATATTAGAAAAGTGCTTACAAACATAACACGGGGTCAGTTCGTGAAAGATCCCCTCTTTTTTCCCCCAATTCCCTACTTGTGGCTAATAAGGGAAGGGGGGGTTAGGCCTAAACATATTGAAGGGCTAACATTTTACTATTTTGTTTATTTGCTTTCGTATTACAGGATTAAAAGAAAATTGACCCTCAGATAGATTTAAATTAGGAACTGACGATATCAAGCTCGAATCTACGATTCTTTTCTTAACATAGTTAGCCGATTTAAATACCATTTTACTTCCATTGAAATCGATCGTATGATTCTTGTCTCTAACATGGCAAAATATTCCACTGCTTTCGCTGCCCACTCTAATATCTCTTTTGTGTTCGTACAATCTCTTGTCTAGATTTCTCCCCGTTTCCTCTATATGAACTCTATGGCAATCGTTGCATGGTATTGCATATACTCCTATGTTATGATGTTCTTTGGGTTTCCTGGCAATCATCAATTCGTTTAAGGAATTATTATATTTAAAGGCTAGATTAATACCCCCTTTCCAAATATGTCCTTTAAACTATTAAATTTATTATTAAATGGCAATGCTATACATTTGTTGAAGTCATTAGTGCGGGAAGGCTTATTACCATGGAATGTTTTCCTAGATGCAAAATGGGCAGACGATATGAACCAATCGGGGTAATACAGTTTAGAAAAAATGGTCCTGATAATGACAATTTCTTCATCTAAATAGGAAGGATGGCATATTTTGTATGCTCTAAGGAAAAGTTTAGAAATTACCGATTTTTTAACAGTATTATCGTGAAACGAAAAATAATGTATAAAGGCATTCGAGTGGGTTGGTTTCCTATACACGTCAAGTTTTAATTCATGGTGATCTTTATTAATGAGGACATCTAAAAAGGGTAATCTATTATCATATTCCCATTCATATTTAAATTTGATGGAGACATGCAAATTATTCAAATTATTAAAAAATGTATCAAAATCATGGCCATTAGGCCATACAGAAAATACATCGTCAATGTACCTTAACCATATAAAGTTAGGGGGAGAAATTGTGGGAAGGAGTTCAGTCTCAAAATATTCCATGAAGAGACATGCCAATATCGGAGATAAACTATTTCCCATGCTAAGGCCAAATATTTGTCTATAAAACTCATTATTTACTCGAAACACATTGTCAGAGAGAAATAATTAAACTAAATCGATAAATTTACTCGTAGAAATGGGAAGATCCAAATTAAGTCTAGGCATGATTTCCCGCAGAAGGGCCATGGTTTGGTCAACCGGAACTTTGGTAAACAAAGAGTTTGCATCAAAGCTCACAAGTTTTCCGTCCGGTAATTGCAAGTAGTTGAGGCGGTCAACGAAATCTTGAGTGTTCATAATGTGTGCAGATGATATTCTTCCTACTGCTGGAGATAAATGCTTGGCGAGCCATTTGGAGAGTTTATAAGTGGGAGAATTAATATTGGAAATGATTGGGCGTAAGGGACATCCCTCTTTGTGGGTCTTTGAAGGCCCATACATATAGGGAAGTGAAGGGTTCGTACTCCTGAATTGTTTGATTAAGTCTGCGCTTTTCAATATTCTCTTCAATTTGTTTTTGAAATTGCTTGTTTTGTTATTGAGCGGGTCACTTTGTAGCTTTTCATATGTGTTCACATGGTTAAGAAGTTCATTAAGTTTATCATTATAACTATGTTTGTCCAAAATGACTAACTGATTTGTTTTGTCGGATTTGGTTATAACAATGTTGTTATTAAATTTAAGTTTATTTAATGCAATCTGAAACTTTTTGGAAAACCAATTTGGTCAGATTTTTCAGAATTTAGGGCTCTAAGCATACAACCACTAAGAAATTCACCACTTATTTTTACGAGTAAATTTATCGATTTATTTGAATTATGTCTCTCTGACAATGTGTTTCGAGTAAATAATGAGTTTTATAGACAAATATTTGGCCTAGCATGATAAATAGTTTATCTCCGATATTAACATGTCTCTTCATGGAATATTTTGAGACTGAACTCCTTCCCACAATTTCTCCCCCTAACTTTATATGGTTAAGGTACATTCACGATGTATTTTCTGTATGGCCTAATGGCCATGATTTTGATACATTTTTTAATAATTTGAATAATTTGCATGTCTCCATCAAATTTAAATATGAATGGAAATATGATAATAGATTACCCTTTTTAGATGTCCTCATTAATAAAGATCACCATGAATTAAAACTTGACGTTTATAGGAAACCAACCCACTCGAATGCCTTTATACATTATTTTTCGTTTCACGATAATACTGTTAAAAAATCGGTAATTTCTAAACTTTTCCTTAGAGCATACAAAATATGCCATCCTTCCTATTTAGATGAAGAAATTGTAATTATCAGGACCATATTTTCTAATTTGTATTACTCTGATTGGTTCATATCGTCTGCCCATTTTGCAGCTAGGAAAACATTCTACGGCAATAAGCCTTCCCGCACTAATGACTTCAACAAATGTATAACATTGCCATTTAATAATAAATCAAATAGTTTAAAGGACATATTTGGAAAGGGGGTATTAATCTAGCCTTTAAATATAATAATTCCTTAAACGAATTGATGATTGCCAGGAAACCCATAGAACATCATAACATAGGAGTATATGAAATACCATGCAAAAATTGCCCTAAAGTTTATATAGGGGAAACGGGGAGCAATCTAGACAAGAGATTGTACGAATACAAAAGAGATATTAGAGTGGGCAGCCAAAGCAGTGGAATATTTTGCCATGTTAGAGACTTGAATCATTCGATCGATTTCAATGGAAGTAAAATGGTATTTAAATCGGCTAACTATGTTAAGAGAACAATCGTAGAATCGAGCTTGATATCGTCAATTCCTAATTTAAATCTATCTTAGGGTCAATTTTCTCTTAATCCTGTAATACGAGAGCAAATAAACAAAATAGTAAAATGTTAGCCCTTCAAAATGTTTAGGCCTAATCCCCCCCCCCCTCATTAACCACAAGTAGGGGATTAGGGGAAAAAAGAGAGTATCTTTCACGACCTAACTGTGTTATGTTTGTAAGCACTTTTCTAATATTTTCTATCCAGTGTCAGTTGAAAAAGGATGTGAGATACACCGAAACTGTTCTGAATTAAATTGTCTTGGAGAATGTGGTTTAATTCCTTATCTTTTCTTGCGATATTGCATTAATTTTCAACATATATATATATATATATATATATATATATATATTAGGAAAAATTAACCAACAGGAAAATGAAAAGATAAATCCAAGCATTTTTTAACTATAGTTGCAAATATAGTTCGAAATTGCTTGGCTTCATCTCTCTCTCTCTCTCTCTCTCTCTCTATATATATATATATATATATATATATATATATATATATATTTATATTTAAGAAGAGAAAGAATAATTGGACGCGAATGAGAAAATGAGACAAGAAACCGGAGTTTTTTTAAAGGCAAGAGAAAGGGAGATTAGAAGAACCCAGAATCAAAGAGAGCAGAGGACGGCACATTGAAGCCAATCCTTTACCGAGAAGACAGAAATAACGTCAGGGAAAATAGTTTTTGAAAAGTCCTGGCCGGAATTCAAACCCGGGTCGGCTGATTGCCGGTCAGATGCTTTACCGCTAAGCTACCAGGGACGTTAACTCTATCGCGCAAAAAACATTACCCCCATCAAACCCAGTATCCCCCTTAGCTAGGAACCTCCAAGGTATTTTTATACCAGATCCTCTTTCCTTTTCCCAATTTAAAGGCTGATTGTCCTTTTCTCTTCCCCTTCACCGACTGCTTTAGCCCCTTCCCTATTTATTCTTCTATTCATTCTCTTCCATTTTCTTTCTGTTTATACGATACTTATACACTCACCAACAGTATTCTAGCATCTAACTATATCACATCTTGTCTATATTTTCCTTTCTCTCTCTTCTTGATCGCTTTTTTACCCTTTACTTTCCTCTCCCTCTTCATGCATCGCTCTTTTACGAATAATAATAAGAATAAGAAGAAAAACGTTGATATCAGCAGAGACCCCTAAGCCTTCCATTTCCTTAAACCCCCCTTTCATTTCTATATTCCACATTCTCTTTTTATTACTTAATTCTTCTTCCTCTTTATTTCACGATACATCCCCTTCTCCATGTGTGTACGTATATGTATATATATATATATATATATATATATATATATATATATATATATACATATAAGTAACTTTATATGTTATTTCTCGCATATACATACATAATATGAAGTAATGGTATTACACATGGATTTATGCACTTACACGACATTCTTAAATGATGACTTCACCACACAAAGGTTAGGACACATGTCCTAAATAAGTGCTGCAGCTCGTTAGTCCTTTGAAGCAATAAGGCTCGATAAATAACCTCACAAGGGAAGAGTTTAGGTCCGGTCTGCAAAGATTACAAGCTAAAACAATATAACTAACCTTCCTCCTTCTTTCTTTTCAGAGTAATGAATATAAACAATCACTGTATACTGGCGAGCCTCCAACTCTGCGCAGCTCATTCCTCGCCCGTCTTCGGAATAATGATAATCAGATAGGCAAATCCAGCCATACTAAGATTCAGGGGGAATAGCATGCACATTGCACCCTTAAAGACTTACACCTTTACACGAACCAAACATTTTGACTCTGGAATATGAGGAATGTGGTGTAGGAATAGGAGACCCATCCATCTTAGTGGTTTTGAGGATGGGTATATTACCTTAAACCCCGTTTCAGACACACTGATCTGTCAAAGTTACATTCTGCTGTGCAAAGAAAACCTAAAATTTCCTAAAACCAACCCTAAGTTAGTAGAATGTAAATAAATGATTATTTTAAATCATAAAACACATGAGCTAATATTGTAAATGAGAAAATAAAGATATAAGAAACAATACCTAAAACCAGGTGACGAGGGAAATTCATCTCAGCAATGACCCGCTACAAATGATATGAAGATACCATGGTAGGTACTTGGGCCTTCTTGTACTCAATCTAGTAATCTTTTCATGTTGATCTAAGGATGAACTATAGCTTAACTTTGAAAATTTGGCGGAAAAAACAATTAGTGTTCAGTTGTGCCTCAATTTCTGTTCACTGAGCTGTAGATTTTCGTTGACAGTCAGACAGACAGGCACACGCACACACTAATTTATATATATATATATATATATATATATATATATATATATATATATATATATATTAGGGTGGGGTGATTTTACACTTTTTTCGAATCTCTGATGGGTCGTGAGGAAAAGTTGCCAATTAGGGAGAAAAGATATGTTATAATCGTTTTGCTCTAAGACCATACTTTTAGCATGCTCATCGCTCTTGAAAATAAAAAAATACATTAAAAATAGCCAAAATATAGGTAATATCCCTAATAGTTATATGCGAGAAAATTACTTGAGGCTAGTACTCATAATAATGATTATGTATATATTTTATGTAGGCAAAAAGATTTAATTGAATAACTGTCTTTGGCTGGCGCATAGAGAAAATAAAAAATATAATATGCGACGTTTTCAACTGAAACTGCAAAAATAATTGCCTAATGTTTAAATTTAATTGAGAAGTTTGTGTATCGTTTGCAAACAATAGTCTATAATGTCAAGAGCATATCGTAAAAAAAATCGTAGCAATTTCTTCAGCATGCGCAAACGCCTAATATTCTTGAAATCAACATACGAGTATTATCTGGCTGTATGATGTTTCCTTAATGTGTAGTGCTAGTGTCTGCCACATTTTCAAGGATGTTTCGTTATGTAGGGCTTAGTTTCCCACAGGAAGTCTTTGGGAGTGGTAAACTTCTGTTACGCAAAATGTCAATGGCTTCCAAATTGACACGGCAAACTGTTAAAAACCCTATTTTGTGGACTCCTGCCAAATCTAACTTCATTAGTTGACCACAGGAAGTCTTTGGGAGTGGTTAAACGTCTATTAAGCACAATGTAAATGACTTCCAAATTGACACGGCAAGCTGTTGAAAACCCAATTTTGTGGACTCCTGCCAAATCTTACTTTCTTAGGGATTAGTTAAACGTCTGTTAAGCACAATGCCAATGACTTCGAAATTGACACGGCAAGCTGTTAAAAACGAAATTTTGTGGACTCCTGCAAAATCTAACTTTCTTAGTTTCCCACATGAAGTCTTTGGGATTAGTTAAACGTCTGTTAAGCACAATGCCAATGACTTTGAAATTGACACGGTTAAGCTGTTGAAAACCCCACTTTGTGCACTCCTGCCAAATCTAACTCCCTTAGTTTCCCACAGTAAGTATTTAGGAGTAGTTAAACGTATGTTAATCACAATGCAAATGACTTCCAAATTGACACGGAAAGCTGTTGAAAACCCAATTTTGTGGACTCCTGCCAAATCTAACTTCCTTAGTTACCCACAGGAAGTCTTTGGGAGTGGTTAAACGTCAGTTGAGCACAATGTCAATGACTTCCAAATTGACACTGCAAGCTGTTTAAAACCCAATTTTGTGGAGCCCTGCCAAATCTAACTTCTGTGTTTTCCACAGAAGGTCTTTGGGAGTAGTTAAACGTCAGTTAAGTTCAATGTCAATGACTTCGAAATTGACACCGAAAGCTGTTGAAAACCTAATTTTATGGACTCCTGCTAAATCTTACTTCCTTAGTTTCCCACAGTAATTCTTTGAAAGTAGTTAAACGTATATTAAGCACAATGATAATGAAGTCCAAAATTGACACCAAAAGCTGTTGAAAACCCAATTTTGTGGACTCCTGCCAAATCTAACTTCTTTAGTTTCCCACATGAATTCTTTGTGAGTAGTTAAACGTCTGTTAAGCATAATGTCAATGACTTTGAAATTGACACGGGTAAGCTGTTGAAAACCCAACTTTGTGGAACCCTGCGAAATCGTACTTCTTTAGTTTTCCACAGGAAGTCTTTGGGAGTAGTTAAACGTATGTTAAGCACAATGCAAATGACTTCAAAATTGACACGGAAAACTGTGGGAAACCCAATTTTGTGGACTCCTGCCAAATCAAACTTCTTTAGTTTTCCACAGGCAGTCTTTAGGAGTGGTTAAACGTCAGTTGATCACAATGCCAATGACTTCCAAATTGACACCGAAAGCTGTTGAAAACCTAATTTTTGTGGACTCCTGCCAAATCTAACTTTAAAGTTTAACACAGGAAGTCTTTGGAAGTGGTTAAACGTCTGTTAAGCACAATGTCAATGACTTTTGAATTGACACGGGTAAGCTGTTAAAAACCCAATTTTGTGGACTCCTGCAAATCGGACTTCCTTAGTTTACCACAGGAAGTTTTTATGAGTAGTTAAACGTCTGTTAAGCACAATGTCAATGACATTGAAATTGACACGGAAAACTGTTTAAACCCAATTTTTGGGACTCCTTCCAAATCTAACTTCCTTAGTTTTCCACAGGAAGTCTTTGGAAGTAGTTAAACGTCTGTTAAGCACAATGTCAATGAGTTTGAAATTGAAACGGGTAAGCTGTTGAAAACCCAATTTTGTGGACTCCTGCCCAATCTAACTTCTTTAGTTTCCTACAGGAAGTCTTTGGGAGTGGTTACACGTAAGTTAAGCACAATGTCAATGACTTCTAAATTGACACGGTAAGCTGTTTAAAACCGAATTTTTGGACTCCTGCCAAATCTAACTTCCTTAGTTTTCCACAGAAAGTCTTTGTGAGTAGTTAAACGTCTGTTAAGCACAATGTCAATGACTTGAAAATTTACACGGCAAGCTGTTTAAAACCCAATTTTGTGGACCCCTGCCAAATCTAACGTAAGATATCTCCCCACATTTGGAGATGTTTTAAAATAAATTATTCAGAAGAGAGGAGCTGAAGATGGCATCAAATAAATAAGCCGCTTTCACTGACATTTATACGAATGTTTACTCTCATCTTTAAAAAATTTGGAGATCACCGTCATTTCCAACAATGTCAAATAAACTCGTCAAAGATATGGTAAACAAGTTGAATAATGACGATAAAAACTTTAACAAGTCTTAGCAGGGCAGAACAGATAATTATTCCAAGTTACAGAAGAAAACTTGAAAATTTCAAGACTAGATGCAAAGAACTATTCGACATTGCAGCCTATAAATACAAAGAAAATATTTGCAAATGTCCAAAACACAACAATGTGCCCACAAAACAAAACATTTATCTAATGATCGGAGAAGTGCAAGAAAAATGGTAATTTCAGGAATCGATGATGAGAAATGAGATATGATCCCGTATAAATACAATTCCATCAGCAAGGAATAATGTTGAACACTGTAAACTCCAATCATCCTGTCGTTACGTACTACCTTATTCAAGTTTAGCATCTTCAAAGAAATGTTCTGCCTATGAAACTAAATTAAGTGTCATATAATCAAAGGTACAACAGCAAACTGGTTCTCTTTCACCTGTAACTGCCTTATGAGACAGGACCGGAATTTAAAATCTCTCGGTAACAACTATTTCTAAGTGCAAATCTGAAAGATTTTAGTATTTACAAAAGAGGGTCAATAAGTTTTTTAATTCGGATATAAGGAAACGAGATATGAAGAAAAATGTTAAAATTATTTTTTAATATAACTACCCTCGACTTCAATGCACTTGCGCCACTTGTCCAACAGGCTTCGAATTCCCGACAACCAGAAATCTCCCGACTGCTGTTCAATCCACTCCTGGACGGCGAGCTGGACATCTTCATCGTCCCCAAACCGGCGTCCATGCAGCGCAGCCTTGAGCTGGCGGAATAAAATGTAATCGCTAGGGGCCAGATTTAGACTGTAGGGAGGATGGTTCAGCTCCTGGAGTCCGCACTTGCGCAGGGCAGCTTGTGCAACTCTGGCCTTGTGGACTTTGACGACGTTGATGTCGATCATGGGGCGTGAGGTTTCTAGGGACCCAACGGGCAGAGATCTTGGTCATGGCAAAATTGTCGTGGAGGATGTTGATAACACTTCCATGGGATATTCCAAGTTCTCGCTCGATTTCTTCGACCTTCACGAGTTGATTTTTGAGGATCATCCTCTCTACAGGGGCCACATTGTCCTCGATGGTCACGTCTGACGGGCATCCTGGACGGGGGTCATCTTCAAGGGACTCACGGCCATGGCGGAACTCCCTATTCCAGCAAGCAATGATTCCATAGGAAGGGGCGGTTTCGGTGTACACTGCAATTATGCGTCTATGGATCTCTTTTGCATTCTTGCCTTTCTTGGTCAAAAATTGAACACTGCGCGGGGCTCAACTTTCTCCATTGTTGAAAAATTTGTGACTGACGATCTGCGATCAGCTCCTGCTTCTTAAATAGACGAGGCCGGAGCGTGCGGCTGCAGATCCTGACTTGTCATAACTTGTCCTAACACCCCCACAAACAGCCAACCCCCTTCCTCTGTTTTGCCCTACCGATTCGCAAAACTTATTGACCGCCCCTTGTAAGTGAAAGTGATTCAAGTCAAGTCAGCGACAAGAGAAAAATGCGGCGCGAGCGGAGAAAAGTCAGAAAGAAAAATAATAGTAGAATGAATTGAGGAAATATTCATTCATTACTATCTTCTTTGACAGAAAGGATAGAACTTCGTCGCACTCATCAAAAGGAAGCAACAAAAACAGGACTGTAATGCCTGAAGAACACATTTTAGTAGTAAAAGAACCTGGATCAAATTATTTTGGCCATGTTATTTTGGCTTCATCATCGTCTGAAAACATCACCTCTTATATCATTTCATTTTTTAACGAATTGAGATGGCGTGTTTTGAAAACACGTTCTGAAGAACGCTCCTGTATTCATTTCGTTTTTCTTCCTGCTCTAATTTCCGATGCTGAAAACTATTAGATCCTGATAAACTGGCAAGCAGAGGCAATGACAGAACCACCTCTGACTAAACAAATTTTCCCCCAGAATAAAAGAAAAGGCAAAAGATGAATCGTCAATAAATTTTACTGTTAATGAGATTCTGAGTCACACTCAATCTGTAGAAAGATTGAGTAGGGTGGAACTCGACATACAGGCATCTCCAGGTGGTGAGTTCTAGCTTATAATTATTTATATGAAAAATAAACAAATAGCCAAATATAGCCAGTTAAAAGAATCCTATTTGGCGATGTCTATCATTAATTTTTATGCAATTTAACGAGTATGATAAAATATTTTGCGCAAGCTAAAAATTCCTTTTTACTACAAGGTTTTTACCATATGTTTTTGACATTATATACTATTATTTGCAAACTGCCCACAAACTTCTCAATTAAAAATAAATTAGGAGCAATTTTTGCAGTATCAATTGAAAATGTGTCGTATTTAATATTTTCTCATTCTTGGGCCATCTGAGTTCATAGTAATACAATTCAAAGCTTTTGCATACAAAAGTATAAACATAAATCATTATTATGAGTACCACCTGCAAGTACTTTTCTCGCATATAACTATTTGGGGTGTTACCTATATTTTTTTCTATTTTTAAGGTAATTTTTTGATTTTCAATTTCGATGTGAGTCTAAAAGTATGTTCATTGAGCAAAAGGGTTTTAACACAATTTCTTTCTCGCCAATTGGCACGTTTTCCTCACGCCCCATCAGAGAGTTTCTAAAAAAGTGGAAAATCCCCCCACCCCCCCATAATATATATGTATATATATATATATATATACAGTTAGCTAAAATTATCAAACACTTATAGAATCATGTATTTAACATATTCGATCATTCTTTTTATGATTTATCCTATTATTAAATGATTGGTATTATAATAATGTATAATTTGATAATATATCTGAAATACTTCGTATTTTACTAAATTGCCTTTTTTCTAAAATCAGAATGATCCAATATTTCATGTCTTAGCTAAATGTTCAACTATTTTGCATTCACTCTCGCTCTAAGCCAGTAATATAACTGAAAGTAAAGAACATCGAGAAGCACATAAAACATAAATCCATCTTTTCCATAGCTAAGGTCTATCACGAGTAGAAAATGCTAAGATCTAAAATGTTCAAGATATGATGTGTAAACCAGTATAAACGATAGCTAGAGGCCAAGAGCTTTATCTCAAGGAAGAGAGGTACCAGAAAACGTCAGCAGTTAGTTAGATAAGACAGATATGTCATTCGGGCTCCACTAGAAGGTCGCACACAAAACATTTGAAATTGCTGGGCTGTTAAATGAAGCCTCATTCAAACTATCACCCAGAATAGTTAGAAGGAGACTTATGGAAATATAAACATGAACAATCCTATAAAATTATTAGTGAGATGAACGTAATTATCAAGTATATACAAAAACTATTTTATTGTTGTTTTAAATGAAATTCATCAAACCCTATTTGAAAATTATTTTGAAGAAAATTACTTACAAATTAAATTTTATTGTAACAATTTTGCAGAATATTATCAATATTGGAGCTACATTTGTGAGACAAAATGTTGAAAAGGGATTTCTCCTTTTGTGTGTTTTACCAACTGTGAATAATTTAATTGATGAATTATAGAATAGGGCTCCATTTCTTCACCGGAGCCCGAGGAAATGGTTATATTTCAAGAAGAATGAACTCCACAACTTATCTCATGTTGTTACAAGTTTTATAGCCACCAATTAAGATATCTCATATTACAATATCAAAAAATGTTATTTCTTACCAAGAAATTGGTCATGGCATAAATTCAAGTACTATAAGAATTGGTTGAAAGGAAAGGAACCCTTAATATTCAGTGCCCAAGACAGAGCACATCCCTAAATCTAATATAACACTTGTTTCGAAGATCTTGGAGAAACAGGAAGAGAGAGAGTGAGAGGAAAAGTGAAGCTTATGAAAAGTTGCGACATAACTGGTGAAAGATAGCGTGAGAAATGTGTCAAATTTTTTAAATCAATGGCCCAAAGAATTTGGGCTGTATTTTTAGGTTGAAAAGAAAGTAATTTCCGATTTCAGGGTATATATTAAAAATGAAAAACGCTTTGACTATGGGAAATATGAATCCAAATCGTTTTAAACTTGTTATTTTGATGTCAAACTAAGACTATCCAAATAATTTTTTAATCTCCTAAGCAGGTTAGAATCAGAAGGAGTAAAGTCAGGAGAATATGGCAGATGAAGCAATAGATTTTCGGTCATCCGAACTGTATGAACACGGGCATTATCGAGATGAAGGATAACACCCCTTCTGTTGAGTAAGGAGACGATGTTGATTGCATTAGAGATTAACATTAACTATTTGATTGCTGTCAAACAGTTTGTAATAGAGAATTAATTCAATATCCCCCATACACTCAAGGTGATTTTGTTATAATGAAGTCCTCTTCTCGGTTGTTGAGCGTTTCTGCTTTCTCGACTGATCTATGAACGGTGACGTTTAACGTTATGATAACAGACCTACTTCTAATTACCAGTAACAAACCTGCTCAAAATGGTTCCTGAAGGTGTCACGAAAGCAATGACTAACAGCAAGAAACACAACAGGCAATACATTGTTTCTAGAAACGTACAAGAGAATTATATTCACACATTTTTGTCCGCAAAACGCCGAAATTTCAACTTTCGTGGTTTGATATAGACCACTAAATCTGAATTTGAAAATAAACATTAAAAGTTATGTTTGGTTGAATTTAAATAATTCAATTGCAGTTTCTCGCTAATGGTTCATTTAAAATGATGACGTCAGAATCATTTCAACACCACAATATGAATAAGAAAGGATCAATTTATTGAGTAAAGTAAGTATAGCACTTTTCTTTACTGTCAGCAATGAGTGGTAGAACAATAAATCTACTTAGCTTAATTGTGTCATTGTAGCATATTTTGAGGAACGTATAAATGTTTATAAGGGGTGTCTTACTATGGATGACGTTATTTCTGAATCTAAAGATTAGAAAATTTGATTGATTCACTCTTCTTATGCAAACGTAATTTTCGTTACTTTCACTTTCTTCAATGAACTATCAGCATTATTAAAGCCAACTTGATGATAATTTAATATTTATATAAAGATGATAAACAAAAAAAATTGCTTTTACACAAAGAATATTTACGAATACTTTTTCAATTATAATCATTTAACGTTTTTTTCGGTGATTTGTCAAATGAAAGGGCGGAAAATCTTAGATTACATAGGTGGAATTGTCTGGATGCGAGAAAAAGATCAGCGCTATTTTGTCATTTGTAGAAAACAGGAGATCTCCTCAGATTTAAATGCGCTCAAGAGATCTTCTTATCTGTCGATGCAATATGAGTAGAGCCATTTAGTAACTTACCTTCCTTCCAAATAATTGACAAGGGCCGAGAGACGTTAATAATGGCAAGTTTTTTTCTTGAGGTTTCCTTCTACTACCTCCGGAAGGTGAAAGGGCTTCTCCTCAACCACTCCTTCCTGAAAGGGATACATCCTTAAGCTCTTTCCTCTCAACAATTGATTTGTTCCACTCTATTTATTTCTCGACGGCTGTCTAATATGAAATCATCTGGTTGCAAAGGGCCCACGCACCATGAGCACTACATCTATGGCCGAAGAGCAGGGCCTCCCTCCTTTGAAAGATCAGTGTTGTGTAAGATACACAAAGTTTATCCTCCTCCCATTATTCGGCTCCCGTACTGAAGGATTGAGTTGCATCGCTGCCTTAGATCTACGTGACATACATCTGATATCGTGCCTAAGACGACTTCACTCCGGAAAACTTAATCTTTTTCTTAGGAGAGTCGTGGCTTGGGGGGAAAGACCTGAAAGAACCATGCCAATCCTTATTAAACCATTGCCAAGTGAACTAATTCCCTATAAAGAAAAAAAGATAAGAAAAGCAAAGGTGGTGATTTGTCTGACATTTTGGTAGCGAAGGATGAAGACGAGGTTGGCCGTACGGCCTCGAAACTTATCGATAGCGAGAGAATACCGTGAGAGTTATAACCAAATGAAGAGGAGCTTTGACTAAGCTAGTGGATACGGCGTTGGGTTTTGGACCTCGGGGGTTCAAGTTCAGTTTGCGCGCACACGAAATCCTCAGGAACTGGCCACATATTAGGTAAATACGCTGATAGTCACCCCTAGTTTTAAGTAGCTCGACACGAAACATCACGCTGTCATTTCCTTTTAGTCTTTTACAGGAAATCATAACTACTCTCATGTCTTGAAAGTCTTTCAATTGTTTATTGTGTCGTATGGAGGCACTCATAAACATAGAACCTTAGTGCTGAACGTGTGCACCTCCTATTGTTTTAGGGCTGGCTTCAAAATCACTGGTTTGTGCTATTAAGACAATATGAGAACCGCCCTCTGCTGACGTCAGGCTGACCTTTGATTGTCATTTATATCTTTATACACATTTCATTATCAGTTTAGAATATATCGATAACGATGTGAGAGATCAATGGATTCAATTATCTTTTGACTTAGCAAACATACGAATAAAATATGAAGCGAATTTAAGAATGTCTCTTTTATTTTCCAAAACGCAAATTTCGATGTTCTACGTTTTAAAATGCGACAGGTCCCCATTACAAAAAGTGTTGTTGCGATGTACTAATTTTTAAAAAATATTAATTATGTACAATAATGAATGCGGTCCAATAAAAGGAAGTACCCCCACTCTAAAATGAAGCTCGTCATGACGGAAAATGATACGAAGTTTCCTATAATAGAAAGAAACCACTAATACTACATAGTGAAAGAAAAAGCAATATTTCAAACTATTAAAATTATGTTAATTTATGACCTCGAGTAAAAAGCGAAAAAAAGACAGTACTAAATTTATCTTTCTAAAGCTTTAAAGAAACTCCAAAATGTTTCAAAAATATTTAATAATAGGAAATCCATTCGAGATTCGAGAGGACTAATTAAAAATTACGAAGGAAGGCTAGTTAGCGTACAGAAAGGATTGCTTAAAAAATAAATCAAAAATTTATAGAGAACATGTAACATTCTTGTTTCCTGCAATGCAATTGACTTCAGTAAAGAAAACACACAGGAAGATCTTAGGTGAGCACCGATCAAACTTTTAAATTCTATAATCAAAATGAAAATTTTAAAATCACCGAGTGCGGATCAAATTCATCCATGATATAATAAAGAATTAAAAAAAAGAGATCATTGAGCAATTCACAAGAATTTTTAATAATTCTCCAAAAGATGGTATTGTTCATCAAGAATTCAATTGTGCAAATGTTACGCACATTTTCAACATATATTGTTAGGAAACTTTGGGAATCAGTTATTAGAGCTATAATCGTGGATTACTTGGATAAACATAATTAAAGATAGCAAAACGGATTCCGAAGACACCACTCGTGTTTACAAATACGTTAATTCTTTTCATGTTATGAAAGAAGAATACTATCATATTAAAACGGTAGACATTATTTATTCTGGTTTGTAAAAGGCGTTTGTTTCGATTCTCCATAGGAGATTTTTTGAAAAAATTAGAGATCAGAGATAAAAGGTAATCTATTGTGTTTGATAAATGAAGAATATAGTCTGCTTGCCCAAGCAATACTAGTCGCGTGCCACAAGGCTAAACCTTGGCTTCTGTATAATTCATTATCTTCGTAAACGCCTTAGCTTCGAAGTTACTAGGCAATATTGCCCAGTTTGAGGACGATAGATACTAAAGTAAGTCATATAGCGAAACACAGGTTAGATTGAAAGGAAATACATCACAATCTAGACAAAATATTTGATTGGTGGCTGCATTGCAGGTAAAATTTAATCATAGTAAATTTACTGGTGGGCAAATCTGCTCCCAAAATAATTTTTAACAGATCACATTCATGACGTTAATCTGTCATCGATTAGAGAATGTTTCCAAATGAGCGTAATCTCAGTATATAAATATCGAGGGACTTCAATTTTCAAATTCCTGCGTCCATTACTAACAGTAAAAAACTGTGTTTTAATGTAAGAAGTTTTGAATATTAGAGTAGAGTAATAGTAATTTAATTAGTCCAGTTATCCTCCGTCCACAGCTGGAATATGGAGCTTAGTCCTTTTCTTCTTATCAATGGAGGGTCATGAGTACAATGGAAGACAGTACAACTAATGGCTAGAAAGCTTATTCCGGAGAGAGTCATAAAATAATTCAAATTGTTCTACATTGAAAATAGGCCCCTTTGCAGTTATTCGATAGAAGTCTTGATAATTTTGAATGGTTTTAAAATATTAGATTTGAGTTAAAATTTGAACGAAATGAAATTACAACATGACCAAATTGGCATAAATTGAAATTTAAGCATCATCAGTTAAATATTTTACTTATTCATTTAATAATGGTTTCAACTTAGATTTTCTCCTATCATTTGTAGTTCAAAACACATAGATAAATATCTTTTAAACAAATAGGATAAGCTCATTTACATATTACTCACTCTAAATAAAACAACATCTATTTATTTATTTACTACTGAAGGTCCACACAAGACCTTTTCCTATCATACCTTCCCCACTCTTTCACGTCTAGCTATAGAGTGGATCTTATGGTCTCTGCTGGTTTCCATTTAAAATTCTATTGAAAATGGCTGTGAGAACATCGAGTAGTACCGTACTATGACTGAGTGGTGTATTATATCCAGTCTACTTTGATGATATATGATTATTCGATCGACTGGCAACCAAAAGGAGCTGTCTATTTAATAGGACCGATCCGGTCCTAAGTGCTAGATTGAGTCATTTTTAGGCATTGAATTGCACACATTTTGGGGTAACGTCACATTATCTGCTGAAATAGGATGGCATATACCAGAGAACCTCTGGGCTACTCTATTTACTCCACTACTGAATCTATATAAATATAAATAATCGAAAGCGCTCTCCAGAAGCAAGAACTCTGCATATACAGGGTGAACCCCCCAAAATGGGCCTGCACACACTTTTTTGTGATATATCCTTCATTTATCCACTAATCACCCTTACTTTGCAGGAGATGACAGAAACAACGCCTATGAACACAACTAGATCTTAATGGGAGCTCCAGCAAAGTATATAATGTGTCAAACGGTACTACAAGACAGGCTCGTTCAAGAAAGTGCATGACACATTCGTGCATCAGATCAAATGTGGAAAAGGCCCCTCCAAGAGCATAATTCAGGACTCGGTGGACCACTTCAAGAACGATGAGACAGTAGAAAACTTTAATGCAGCCAGTGACAACCGTCCAAGCCATTTGAGACGCCCAATGAAGCGTACAGCTGAGCTGGTTGAGAGCGTGAGAGAGTCAGTTCAGCAGAGTCCAAAACGCTTTGTGCGCAAGCGAAGTCATTCCCTTGCTATATCCCGTGAGACTGGCAGGAGAGTGCTAGTAATAGATGTAAAGGTCTATCCATACAGAATATAGAGGAAGCAAACTCTTACGGCCTCAGACAAGGAAGGAGAATGTTTATGGCAGTCAAGATATTGGAGAAGATCCTGGAGACCTCAACTTTCTTAAACCTTCCTTGGACCTCAAATGAAGCTCACTTCTATCTTAACGAAAGGTAAACTCGAAAACAAATGTTTTCTAGGGATCTACAGTCCAAATGAGCTAGCCATCAAGCGCCTACACTCCCCTATGTGCACGGTATGAACAGCAATCTCATCCAGAGGCATCATTGGAACATTCTTCTTCGAGTAATCTGGCGCGACAGTGACAGTCACCAAGGAGCTGTATTTTGAGGTCCTCAACACCTTCAAGAGGGAGCTGCAGACCCGTTTCCCGTCGCTTATGGCGATGTTCTCGTTCTAGGAAGATGAAGCAAGCTCTCACACCTCAAACCTGTCCGGAGATTTGGTGAAAGAGAACTTTGATGGCCGTGTGATCAATCTCAAGACTGATTTTGATTGGGCATCTCACAGCCCAGACAGTATCCCCCGGATATCTTTCTCTGCGGCTACCTTAAAGACAGAATGTATGAAGTGAGACTCAGGACCATCAGGGAACTCAAAGAAAATATCAGGAAGGAGATCAGGGCCAGTAGTCGGTTGTTTTGTAAGGACGTCATGGACAATTGTGTGCTGCGCCTCAAGAAATGCACAGAGCTAAATGGAGGTCATCTCGAACACGTGCCCTAAAAGAAAGAAGAAAAGTCCAAAGATTTTAATGTTTAGATATGATGTTTTTTAAATACAATAAACTAGTTATCCCTAAAAGTTTTATTTAATCCTCGCAGAAAATTAAGAAATGAGGCCCATCGAAATTTGGGGCCCGTTCTTTGAGGGTTGCCCTGTAGTATAATTCTCGTTTTCTTTGGTATTTTGCTAACTATCTCAGTGAAAATACTTGATCCCCACATCTGATTCTCCATCAAGTCATCTGTTATTCTTCTTATAGGCTTAAACTTATTTTCCTTAATCCTTAACTTCACATCCAACAGATTCCCCCTACCTGTTGTGATTGCATTCACTTTTTTCTTCATTTATCCTTATACTACAGCACTATTCCTGCATTCTTACCAGTCTCGACACACTCTTTCACTTTAAAATAACACACAACTCAGCCACCACTTTTTATTATCTCAGGTGCTATATCATCTATCTCATCTGCCTTCACATTTTCAGACCTATCACTGCCCTAACAACTACTTGCCATCTTAACTCTTTCATACGGCGCTACAACATCCAAATCATGCCCACGAAGCCATATTAAAATTTATATTATTTTCCTTAATCACATTATAATACTCATCTCAGTATTTTTGCCATGAATTGTTGACCTCATCCTTGTTTACAAATGCCCTGTTACTATTGACTTTGATGTTCAGGCAACTATTCATCGCCTGGTTACTCATTTTTTTAACTCACCTAAAAAAGTGCTTCTTGTTCATATACGATCATGATTCATCGTTTGACCAACGCTCACTTTGCATGATTCGCCTCTGTTTAATCAATCGTTTTATCACCTTTTCATATCATTGCATACATTCAACCACATCCCTCTCTCATTCCCATCTGCTCTATATAACCTTAGCATGTACTCATTCCTTTTTGCTTTCCACTGCATCAATCGAAACTTGTTTCCACCAAATGGCATTTTACTTCCTCGTTCCGTTTCTGGCACATTCACGCACAGACTTTCCACTTCATTAATATTTAAAGTTGATCAACTTTTATTCTATCCTCACGCTGTCATTTCTTTTCTCTCTTATACTTTCAGGCATTTTCACCTACTCTACTATTTCTTTCTGATTCAATAACGTTTCGCTTCTAAATCTTGTTTCCATTTCACTTTCTTCTCTTCTTTCCATGTGAAAAGATAGTCCTCTACTCATACCTCTTACAGCTTTCAGATCAAAATAAATCGTCCACCATATTCCTACTTACTAGGAAAAGCACATACAAAATCATAAAGTCTCCTCAACTCTCATATCTTTGTATTGAAAGAATTTGTTGATAGCTCTAATTTTTTTTTCAGCAGAGAACCCTACCACCTTCTCTCTATTTTCATTCTCTCCCGGTTCAGCAAACGCCCCATTTATTACATCTCCTTTTCCCTCACTTTTTATTACATTCATATCTTCTACAACCATCATGCGATATTCATTCCTAATTCCATCAACCATTCGTTCCAAGTCTTTCCAGAACCTCTTTCTCTGCTTCACTTGTATAGCTATAGAGTCCATACATTACAGCCATATAAAGTTTCAAGCTTGCAGATCGCAACTTCACCTACCTATTTCCCGAGTTCACGCATTTATTCCCAACCATTTCCTCATGCCACTACAGTCAAAAGAAATGACATACATACTCTATTTATTCATACTACCCTGATTTAGACCTGATTACATTCCATTCACTCCATCTTACACCAACACTTAGCTCACTTTTAAGTTTGTATAGCACATGTTAAGTATCTGCAAGCGAGCTGATATAAAGACAATGACTACCATTTCCCTCTTTACTGTATCCCATAAACATACCTCTCACATTCCAAACACCAACTTGATTTACACACTGACGCGGATTAGCTGTCCTAAGAGGAGAGAGACTGTGAGAGCCTAACCTCTACCCAGGCCAACGGCCCTCTATCTTTCTTTATCGCCTCTTACGACAGGCATAAGAAGATACTCTGGGTATTTATCTTGCCACAAACATATTCACCTGCCCTATATTTAACTTTTTGTTCGCGGATCTCTCCTTCATTTTTATTCATTTTTATTTCAGTGAATTAAATTCTTAAAAAGTTTTACTGTATTATATATAAAACATATATTACCTTCAGAATTTGAAATTTAATTTAATGAATCCAGGTTCCGGTATGTGGATCCATTTGCATAGTGGAACCCTTTTTTTAATTTCTAAAGTTTTTACCTAATCTAAAGAAAAATAACTTTATCAACGAAAATTAAGAAATATATAGGTAGAATTTACTTTTCGTGGTGCTTCTTGAAGCAAGCAAGGCATAATAAGAAAGGCAGTTCAGGGCAAGAGGGACAGAAAGTCCAAATATTTTTGGCATGTTGTCTTTCTGCCTCTCTCCCTTTTTCTCTCGCAATTGTCTCTCTCTCTCATTCATTCTTTTTTTTTACTATATCCTTCTTCTTTTTCACTTTTATCCTATCTTTTCTACTTATTATATAAAAAGAAAAAACAACTGAAAAAAACAAAACCCTACTACTATCAAGTCATTCTTACCCTTTTTTCCATCTTTCTAAATATAAGGACCTGGCAGCTACCTCATGCGTCAGAAGAGAGGCTTTGGAACCTCTAGAAACAACGCCAATCGACGCTCACTGTTTGTGAGAGACTAGAATTAGAGGTATCCTATGCGTTGGGGCACGATAAATGGGATGGAGGTAGTTCCCCGTTAACCCCTGCCCTGGCGTGTAATTATTGACCATTCCCAGAGATCGTTGACGGGTGCCTCTGGTAGTATCTGTCCGACCGACGGCCCTTTGTTTCCAGATTGGTTGTCAGGCCAATAAAAGCCTTGGGTCGAGTCTCTAGGTGTGGCGGGATATCTATTGAACGCTACTCCAAGATCCTGGCCGTCGTGAAGGGAACTAGTAGGAATTTAGTACGGGGCGTGCTCCGTTGTTCACCTGGTGAAAAATCGATGGCCCCTTCGGGGACCGTCAGTGCTGCTTGGTTGGGAGCCACGGCACGCCGAGGTTTGACGACTTGGTCGGACGAACAGCAGCAACATGGAGAGTGCCTTCTGAAAGATCTGAAACGTCTCAGATGGATAGGCGGGAGCGACTTTTGCGAGCAGAACTCACTAACCCCCCTTTTTTATCATTCATTGGTCACGAGTTTTCAGAGAGAGAGGGGAAGCGCTCAAAATGACAAGCAAAAAGGACCCGTTCATCTAAAACACAACTGTGCAAAAGCCAGTTAGAAAAGTGTTGCGTTGACTTTCAGGAGGGCTGCTACTTAAAATGCAGCCCGGAAGGTATCTGCACTACCTGTATACTAACGCGAGAGGTGGAGAAACTAAAAGACCATTATAGAGCCTCAGAGGAGAGAACTCCAATTCTTGAGAGAAAAGTGGAGAAACTCGAAGCCCTTCACGCAGATCACAGTCGATGCCTAGAAGAGCCATCGCCCACTCAAGTGTCGGAATCTTCTGGTGCCGTAGTTCTTACCCATGCGGAGATTCCGGCATCATCCGAGGTTAAGCCAGCTAAGGTAAGAGAAAAAGAAGAAAGGAAAAAAGAATAAAAATAAGAAAAAAGATAAAGTTAAAACGAAAGAAGAAGAACCGAAAATAGATGAAAACCGGATAAACAAGAAGAAAAGGTGAACAAAAAAAGAAGGATAAGAATAGTAAGAGTAAAGAGGAAAAGAAGAGGCCTCTTCCACAAGGGAAGACGCCATCTTCAGAGACCAAGTTTCCGAAGGTCACCCTCATTGGTAACTTGCAAACACGGGATCTGCAGCCGCTGCTAGCGGCCCGCCTTTGCACTAGCGTGAAGGCAAGCTGCCTACCAGGACGGGGTAACCACAACATCAGAGTAGAGGCCAAGAAAGCTCAGATTTCTGAGAATTCTGTTGTCGCTCTGATGGTGAGTGGCAACGACCTCTACCTCAGAGGGGGGAAGGTTGGCCTTCAGTGGTAAGACCATCCAAACGGTGATGGGAGCCGTGGATGTCATAGGGCTTAAAACCCGCAAACGTGTTGTGGTTGGGATGCTTCAGAAAAGAGGTCCATCCCGAACGGCTCACGAGCGAAACCTCGTAGTGAACCGACGGTTGGCGGATCTCTACACGGCAGAAGGCGTCTTCTTTGTAGACCCCTACCGCACCTTTTACGGGAGAAACGACCGGTATAAAAGGGACGGAGTGCATCTTTCCTTTAGATAGAAAGCTCTACTCGCAAACATGATCCAGGTTGTTGTGGAGAGGACCCAAAGAGGGGTCAGGCCCAGAATAAAGGAAGACGTACGCCAGTACACTTGTGTTACTCTAGGAACGAACTTTTCAGACGTCAAAAAGAGGGGAGTGACCCCGCCACAGAGAAACAAAGCGGGAAACGGGAAAGCGTAGGGAGTCCTACAGTCGGGGACTCCCTCAAGGTTATTCTTTTTAATTCGAGGTCTATGAGAAACAAGTTTCTTGAACTTCGTGGCCTTGTAGCAAGAGAAGAACTTGGGATGGTGGCCATAACGGAGTCGCGGATAAAAACCTCAAGCCGAAATTTTGAAGGTGATGTTACGATTCCCGGTTACCAGCTCTTCCTGAAAGATAGGCCAGACAGAGAGGGTAGCGGTGTAATGTTGTATTCAAGGATACTTTCAACTCGACGAATTGCAACATCGTATTCGACCATGAACTACTAGGTGTTGACCTAGAGATAGGTCTTGACAGATATAGGACCCTGGTGCTTTACAGACCTCCTGCCTAACTATTAGAACAGGACAGAAGTCTGTACCAGCTGTTGGGTGATCTTGTAAAATACAGTGTATCGTCATGGGGGATTTCAACACACAAGTTGACTGGGAAATCAGAGAACCCTGTGGCTAGAACGCACTACTCTTGGAGTTTACGAAAAACGAGTTCCTGACTTAATGGGTCAGCGCGCCAACGAGAGGAGACAATATCCTCGACTTGGTTTCCACCTCTAAAGATGACATCGTTTAGGACCTCTCTGTTGGCGAAGAGCTCGGTGGCAGTTACCACCAACTAATTAGATTTGTAGTGAAAGTCCCGAAGGCAGGGTCTGCAACGAGTAAATTGAGGAAACTTAATTTCAGAAGAGCAGACTTTGCAGGTCTTCGTGCTGAACTGAGTGACGCAAAGCTAGAAGTGTGCGATGCATTCGAAGACTCGTGGAACAGTTTCAAAAGCAGATTCATGAGTATTTAATCACGCTTCTTCCCTCTGAAATGCGCCCGTTGGTCTTCTGTTCAACTAATGTGGTTTAATCGAGGGAGAAGAGAAATGAATAGCAGCAATCGAGGATCTCGGGTGACTTTGACGAATACCGTAGGCTATCTAGGAGGGTGAAGTCCAGAATAAGGGCGGCTAAGAGGTCTGAGGAACTCCGAGTGGTGAGACTCTGTAAAGTGAATCCCAAGGAGTTATTTGGATATGTAAACAGCCGTACACCAATCCGTCGAACGATTAGCCCTTTGAGGAATGAGGAGGGGACAGTAAAGCACTCAGATTCAGAAAATGCTAACCTCCTCAACGACTACTTCTCTTCAGTATTTACTTAAGAGTGTGGTCATATACCCCAGCCGAGGGATTCTTACTCAGGGGAAAAGCTGGAAGATATGGACTTCACCCAAGGAGAAATGAAAAAGATCACTGACCTAGTGAAAAAATAAGTCACCTGACCCGGATGGGTTTCTACCTAAGGTGTGGAAAGAAGTGCGCGATCAAGTGTCACGACACTTGAGCGCAATCTTCAACATGTTAATCCAGACCAAATACGTTCCTAGAGACTGGCGTGAAGCGGAAGTGACTCCTATCTTCAAGAAAGGAGACCGTAGGTAACTGTCGAACTGTAGGGGGCACTTCAGTCAAGAAATAAAAAAATGTAAATATGCCCCCTCCCCCCCATAACTGGTGACCCTCAAAAGGCCGAACAATCTTATGATCTTCTTTAAAACTGCACCACAATCTCCTACTAGAGTTTAAGAAAAAGTGCTGCTGGGAACCGGAGACCCAGGAAGAATATTACTGCTTAGCGTCAAAAACTTAGTTCGCTCTCCTCAATCCGACTAAATTAGCTCCACTCATCCTTCAGACTCGCAGGCCGGGGAGGGAGAGCTACTAGTAATCCTTGATTAAGAAATCCAATACTAGTCTCTCCCCAATCCTCAAATTCGCTCCGCGTTCTAGAAAGGGACCTGTGTAGGGGTGCGAAGATGTATAAGAGAAAAACTTCATTCCAAAAGCGAGAATATAAATAGCCCATTAAATTACCAAGTCAGAACGGACTTCGCCGTGGCGTAACGGTAGAGTGCCAGCCTCTGGATTCAAAAGACCCGCGATCGATCCCCAAAGTCCACAATTTTTACGAAGGAAATCCCAGAAGACAACGGAAAACGCTTTATGGATAATTCAAGAAATCGACTCAAGAGAAAACCAATGTCAAGGAAAACGGAAAGAAAACGACTTCAAGGGATAACTCATCCCTAGAAATCATCGCGTCATTATGAAGCAGAAGAAGTCATCACGTCATCATAATTGGAAGGAATCATCACATCGTCGTTAGAGGGAAGATACATCAAGAAAAAGAAGATCAAGAATTAACCCAACCCAAATTAAAGAAGAAAGAATCTCAGCCTACAAGAATAATAAGAGTCAGATACATGGCAGTCAATGTTTCAAGGGGCATTTCAGTCAAGAAATAAACAAATCTTAATTACTGTTGCTAGTTTAATTGTTATTTTTAAAGTACAACCTTAAATTAAAAAATGGAAGTGAATAATGAATTGATTCTGATTGAAACAGAATGTAATTGGACAAGTGAAAAAACATATTTTGATTCCACAAATTTGCATATTAAATAAAAGTACTAAATTTTATGTTTGCAACTTTGAAAAATAATAGTAAGGTATTATTAATTTCGGGAAAATATGGAGAATATATAAAAGGCTCTATGAAGGCTTTAATGTTTTTCAGTAAATGGTAAAAAATTGCGAGTTTTAGAATAATAGCTGTTTTAAGTAAACCTTCTAAAACACACTAGATTTAATGAAAATTTTTTAAAAAATTGTAGATTTTTATAAAGTTTCAAGAATGTTCCAGAATCTTCCAGAAGAACAACCCTGGAAAATTCTAGAACTTTCTGAAATATTTGTAGAATAATTTGTATGAAAATACAAGTATATGTAAAATTTATTTTCTAAATAATTTTGATAGATTTAATGAATAAATTTGATTAATAAATTTGAAAAATTTAATATATAAAAGCCCAAGATTCGGAGAATAATTTTATTTAAATTCACTTAAACTAACCAACCAAAAATTGGTTATCCTTATGGGTATCTCGGAGAAGCTTGCTCCCTAGTCGCTCTCAAAATCTGATAGAGCAAACGTCGCTCACGATTTTCATTCAAGCAAGCAGTGCTAAGATGAGCCATCCGTAATTATTTACTTACGTCTAAAATTACTCCATTGGGTAAGAGTAATATTAATATTTGGTGATTTTATCTTCGTTACCCTCGGAGCTATCTTTAATCAAACCTTCAGCTTGCAAGAAAAGAAGCGGAGCAAGAAACTATACATACAGACTAACTTTGGACGGAGGAAAGAATCGACTCTGGCTGGAAACTCAGAGAAGACGTCAAGAATACTAGTCTCTCCCTAATCCTCAAATTCACTCCGCGTTCTAGAGAGGGACCTGTGTAGGGGTGGGAAGATGTATAAGAGAAAAACTTTATTCCAAAGGCGAGAATATAAATAGCCCATTAAATTACCAAGTCAAAACGGACTTCGCCGTGGCGTAACGGTAGAGTGCTAGCCTCTGGATTAAAAAAACACGCGATCGATCCCCAAAGTCCACAATTTTTACGGAGAAAATGGAAAACGCTTTATGGATAATTCAAGAAATCGACTCAAGAGAAAACCAATGTCAAGGAAAACGGAAAGAAAACGACTTCAAGGGATAACTCGTCTCAAGAAATCATCACGTCATCATGAAGCAGAAGAAGTCATCACGTCATCATAATTGGAAGGAATCATCATATCGTCGTTAAAAGGAAGATACCTGAAGAAAAAGAAGATCAAGAATTAACTCAACCCAACTTAAAGAAGAAAGAATCTCTGCCTACAAGAATAATAAGAGTCAGATACATGGCAGTCAATGTTTAAAGGGGCACTTCAGTCAAGAAATAAACAAATTATATATATGCCCCCCGCCCATAAAATTACCGAACTATCAGTCGAACTTCGATAGTCGGTAAACTCATCGAAAGCATCGAGGTGGACAAAATGACGTCACATTTAGAGTCAAAGCTGCTACTGAGGAGTTCGCAGCACGGCTCCCGAAGGCAACGGTCATGCCTGACGAACTTTGTAGAATTCTTCCACTTCGTCTTCAGTTAGCACGATCGGGACAAGGGGGTGGATGTGGTCTACTTAGACTTTCAGAAAACCTTTGATAAGGTACCACACCACCGCTTTCTCCGAAAAGTGCGAGCGCTAGGCATAGACGGAAAAGTAGCCGGCTGGATAGAGAACTCGCTAAGTGGCAGACGGCAACGGGTGGTGGTGAATAGACAAGCTTCTGAATAGGTGCCCGTTACTAGCGGGGTGCCTCATGGTTCTTTCCTGGGACCACTAGTATTCATCATCTACGTCAAGACATGGACGGTGACATGGTTGCCAAGATTTCCAAATTTACCGACGATACCAAGCTTGGTATGAACGTTTCAAAGGGTGGAAATATTGCCCGCCTGCAGAAAGATCTTCGGAAGATTCGGGAGAGGTCGGACACGTGGCAAATGCCTTTTAACGTCAGCAAATGTAAAGGGATGCATATCGACCACCCAAACGCTCAATCTCAGTATATCCTTAAGGGCACTGCTCTTGAATCCACCAACAACGAGAAGGACTTGAGTGTAACAATCACTAGTGACCTCAAGTTTTCGAAACAGTACATTGAGGCGAAGAAAAAGGCCCAAAGGATGCTAGGCTACATAGAGCTTCAGTTTGGATATCCGAACAAGGAGATTTTACTGTGTTTGTACAACTCACTTGTCCGACCGCACATGGAGTATGCCGTAAAATTTTGGAGTCCTTCATTTCGAAAGGACATCGCGAGATTGGAACGCGTGCAAACCAGGGCAACCAAACTGATTCCCTCTATCAGACATAAAAGTTATGAAGATAGATTGAGGGAATTAGCTCTATTCTCGTTGGAAACCCGTAGACTGCGTGGTCAGCTCATCGAAGTTATCAAAATACTTCGAGGGTTCGACAATTTTGACTACAGGGATATTTTCACACTTGTTGAGAGCAGAACAAGAAATCATGGCTTTAAACCTGAACTGAAGCGTTACAACCGCGATCTGGGTGGAAATTTGTTCACGTACAGTTTCTGCGGTAGTCGGAACGCACTTCCAGTGGAAGTTGTCAACAATGAATCTGTTGACCAGTTCAAGTCAAGACTAGACAGGGTCTTGAAAAGTGACCGTTTAAGGACTTAAAGCATTTGAGCAGAGATGTACCAGCTCGACAGCTAGTCCAAAGGTACCCTCTTTGAATTCACCGTAAGGTCTTCTAGGGTACTTTTTTTCCTTTTTAGTCCTTGTTGTCATAACTCCCTGGTTGTTTGCAACGACTTTTATTTCACAGATATATAATGTAGCTCCTGTTACTTGTCTCATTCTCACGGTTGTTTCTCCACATTCCAACAAAGATGATGCAATTAGCTCTTGGAATTTTTTAATTTTGATCTTTTGGCCAGATGCAATTGGGTATACAAGCCAGGAATTAACAATTTCTAGTTCAAAAAATAGCTTAAAATCCAATTTTCGATACCACTTTACTCCCTTTCTCAAGTGAGATTCATATGGTCAAAGAGGTCTTTACCTATTTTTCTTTGTTGTACGCAATGATTACCAATGGGTTTATTTAGCTATTCTTCTTTTTCTTCCTCTTATTTCTGTAGATGTGAGTGCTTCATCAATTCGCTCTTCATTTACACCCTGCTGTCTTTCTTATACCAATTCAGGGGCATGTTTAGTTGACAGAAAATGGACATCCCTTGTTTGTTTCTACTTAAGTACCACAATCCCATTCTATTCTCGGTGTGAAACAATTTTACCCTTCTTGAGTAAGGCATTCATGACCTCAGGTGGCATATATATTTCCTTTTTGAACGCAATATTCCAACAACATGGGTCTTCTGTTGTAAAAAAAGTATGGGCTAATCCATACGATGTGTAGAAGTTATCTACATATAATGTTCTTCCATGATTCAAGAAACTGGTAATGAGCTCAGTGCACACCTTCTTTCCTGGTCCAATGTGCCTGGTCCTATCTCGCGATCTTCCACCATAAATCTGAAAGTTATATGTGTAGCCATTGGCAGAGAAAATTTTAAATAACTTAATTCCATATTTGTGTGCTTTATTGGGAATATACTGCTTAAAAATGAGTCTCCCTCGCCAAGGAAGCAGTGTCTCATCAATTACTACATTCTCTTCTGGTATATATATTGCCTGAATATTTTCAACTAGGAGATTGACTAATGGTCTACTTTTCCCTAATTTATCACCTGCCTCAATTTCTGTATTGTCTGCAAAATGCAGACAATTCAGCAACAACTAGAATCGGTTGCGCTCACTGTCTTTATTGGGATTTCAGTTCTATATATGGGAAATTTCCACCAATAATCTTCCAGAGCTCCAGCACGAAATAGAACCATCCACAAGATAAGCTCCAAGTATTTCTTCATCTCCTGCTCTGTTGCTGGAACCCAGTCTTGATTTCTTCCTTTAGGTGTTCTGAAATTTGATCTGCATACAGATTTGTTTGATGAACTAGAAGTTATAAAATTTTATCATCTATACATATTTGGAATAATTCATAGGGGGCTATAAGGTATGCAAATTTATCTGTAGCCCTCCTCTCCCAGTGTATGAAAATGATGAATTCTTCAACTAAATGTAGACCACTGAGGCATGTTATCATGATCACTATCATTTCCATCATCATTTTCTTCTTCCTCTAATGCCAAATCTTCCGAAGATTCTTCTACATTTACTGTTTCATTTGTATCATCTTCATTTTAATCAAAGCCTTCAAAAAGTGGTTCAAAGTCTGGATCTTGAACAAAGTCATCTGAGTCTCGGACAATTTCCCAACTTGTGTCCAGCATATTTTTAATAGAATGGGATCTCAATATTTTACGTGAAATTTCTGATAATGGCTATTATTAGAACTTATGAAAATTTGATCCAAATAATTTGGTAAATTGAAAATTTATACTTTTAAGTGCTGAAAAAATAACTAAAGACATGGAATATACTGAACATGGATATAAATATATGGCACACACAAGTATATAACATTGCCTCAGTAGAAAAAAAACACACAATGGCATACGCATACGTGTGTCATGGCCTATCGGACACTAAACTTGGAACAAACATGTGTATGACACGGCCTTAGCTTAAGCAAACACACAATAGCACACACATATGTGTGGCATGGCCCTCATAACGATAGAGGATAAAACAAAATACAATAAATAAAATTCAACAAGAATTTCATCAAATTATTGGTACCACACAATTTCTCTAATCAACCTCTATCATATTCACACCCAAAATTTAGGGGGCCCTAGGTGAACGTTTTTGATTTGGGTTTAGCAGTCAATGTGTCAATGTAGAAGAATTCACGCATCTAAGGACTAGAAATGCTTTGTTTTCCTATTCTAACTTTTCCCTGTGTTCTCCTTCCTGATGTCCACCCTGACTTTAAATGGGAGGGGTTCGATTAACACCATATGAAGGAACAACTTTCCATTTAAATCCCATACAGTGATAGTGGATCCATGGCCCACCTATCTGTTGCTTAGATTGAACGCCGTATTCAGTCAGTATTTGAGAAAATGTCATTAATCAGTCTCTAATTTGGGGAAGGTTAGGTGGGTAGAATTGGCTATTGAGTTCTTCCCCGGTACCCTGATTGACGCATGTGAGAATAGAGCAATGTACCGTTGAAGGCTAATAGAGAACGATTATCACATTACCAAAGTGTGGCAGTGCGAGCAAACAGGTGGGTGGGAGGGTAAATGTGAGTACGCGGGTGGCAGCTACACAATTTAAAGCGCGCCCCAAGCAGATATCTAAATTATTCGAGTTTTGGGCATGCTGGTAATAGGTATTATCGCGTTTTGTAAACATTGAGGTTGCATAATTGATCTGGCAAACCTTATTTGTTTACAAAGGCAATGTTCATGTTTGAATTGCATCTCATAGCCACGATTACTTGTCCTCAAAATACTAGAAAGGGAAAAAATTCGAACCTAACCTAATCTAACAACTGGGTGGTGCCACTTATGCCAAATTCGAGTAGCCCTCACCGGATTAAGTTGCCCCAATGGTGACCTTTGTTGGCCTTCAATATCACTCACTCTAAGTGGCCTTTTATAGCGGTCATATATATACATACATACAAACAGTCTTTCGGAAATATACATTAAATAACATTTCTTCTTTTTGGAAATATAATACAGGGTGTGGTGGGTAATTGGTCACCTAACTTAAATATAAAAGAAAACAACGGAGTTGATTCATACCTATTTATTTACCAAAGATACATTTTAATGACGTGAAAGATAGTACTATTCATTTCAGTCACTGAAATCACCGACCTCAACCACAACCATACCTCTTCACGATAAATCTCTTTGTTTAAATGGGTGAAAGCTGTAGTGATCTTGTACCTATGTTCCATCTTAGTTGTGCTAGGAGACTTATTGGTCTCACTTTCAATGCACCACACATAAAAGCCCAGGGACCTATTGATTTCGGATTGATGTGGCCATAGAAATTTTCTTAGCCAAGGCTTGGTCCTCCTGCTTGCGTCGCACATGTACGGCCTTCCAGCAGCCACCTACTGCATCCAGGGCAAAACCAACTACTGTCAGCGTTTGATTTAGCCCTTCTTCTTGAGTCTGAGCCCCTCATGAAAAATAAAAGAATGCATAGCGTGACCCTAGCTAATGATCACCAAAAACAGCAGAAAATGGACCGAGAACTTGGTCTTAATAACTCTTGGTGCCGCTTTGGTGGACACAAAAAGCCAGCGGTTTTGCGCGTTCCCTACTTAGTCCTGGTTGAAATTCTTATTGTCTAAGAAAAGCCATGGCATGACAAGATGAACGTGAAAGTTTCTCTCTGTTCACAGAGTTTGAACCACGTTCATTCCGCTTGTATTTCATCTTATATGCCAGAACCTCACCCTTTCTCACTATGTATGATTAGTAGCGGATGTCTTCATCCACTAACTGCCTGATTAGGGACCTATGACCCTCCCTTATCTTTGCTAGGCACCACATTTATTCACTCGATTTCGGCGACAAATTCGGGACTTATTTACTAACCAGAAGCTCAAGATTAAATTTTTCGAACAGCTTTACCCTCCTCTTCACAGCAGGACTCATTCAACTATTTTCTGATCCTTATTACAATCCTCTTTTTGACACTCAAATATTTGGTGATCTTCGCATTTCAGTTCCCGGCGTGAACACCATGCATCAAAGTATGCTCTTTCTAAATGTGTTGCATTTATTATGCACACATTGCGAACATTACACGCCCTGATACCTTTGCTACCGAAGTCAACCGCATGCTCGTAAAGAACGGGCTTGCGGAGATGTGGTTCCCCGATAACCCTTCTTCAGAGGAGGTTATGCGTATAACCGTAACTCCTTAGTGCCAGGAAAAGTGCCAAAAAGTGCCAACCTCAAACGCAGCCATCTCACATGACCCCCGACTTAACAAACCAAAAGAAGCACAAACACAAAAACAAGCGCCACTCACTCCCCAAAAAATCCACATCTGTAAAAACAAAAACACCCCGCCCTTCCCTAACAAAGGAGGCAGTCCGACTCAAGGAGATCAGGTCTCCTAGGTCAAGGAAAATCTCCAAAACTCGTGGCCCACGGTCTACCTCCTTATCACGGGGGAGGGAACACCAGCTCAAATACCATTCGAGAGGCTTCAACCTAAAATTGTACGCCCCTGCATCGACTCCGTTTCCAGCTGAGATTGACTCCCGTGAAGTATCGGAAGGTCTTAGGACCGGACGATACAAGTGGGAATGCTCAGACGAGGTTCCGGAGCGACAGGTTAAGGAGGCACTCGCACAAAATAAGGTAAAATTGACCACGGACTGTTTTCACACGATAACCGACACCGAATTTCGAAAGAAAAGAAACGGCAGGGAGCGCACCCCGCCCAGTACACCACATGGGGCTAAAGTAAGTCGCGAATAAGCGTCTACTTTAATCCCACACACTAAAAGAACCTACATTACTCAAAATGCCTAATAGACTTACGATCATACAAATGAATGTCGATGGGTGGACGGTAAAGGTTTCATCTATGGCAACATTCTGCGACAAAGCGACCCTGACATTATACTTATAAACAAACACGGAATGACCACACAAAAAGAATTAAAAATATTTCAATACGACGTCATTAGCAAAAATTATAGCCACAAACGGTATGACGGCTGCGCAATAGCCGTCAAAAAAGGACTTAAATACAAAAAACTACCCGACTTAGAGGAATCTTACCTTACCATTGAGGTAGGCACTACCCTGTGGGTCTGGTCATGGCAACGGTGTATCAACCCTCAAGACGTGGCTATGTTCCCTTGCACAACCTTCTACAGATCTTCAGCCATAAGAAAAATGTAATCTTTGCTGGAGATCTGAATGCGAGATGTGCAGCATCAGGGTATACCTCCTACAACAATGCAGGTAGAAACATCGAAGTCTTACTTAACAGAAAATACGTGACTAGAATCGGACCAGAATTCCCGACATACATTACAGGAAATGCAGCAACAAAACCTGATATTTTTTTATCCAGTATCAGGTTTCCGTACAACTACTAAATTGAACCGGGCCAGATTATTCCGAGCGACCACCAGGCTATTAAAATTACAATTGCCGTAAATCCTATTCAAGTTGCAATCCCAGAGCGCAAAAGCTATAAACAGGCGAACTGGGCAAGCTACAAAAATGACCTTCTAAATTATATCCCAGACCCTTCACTCGATGACAATTTAGAAGAGATAGATGAAGAGCTGAATAAAATCACCGACCTCCCAATTAAAGCAGATGAAAATAGCATTCCCCGTAACAAATATAAAACTCTTCTAGCTCCTATTTAGGCCCCTTCCATGAAAGCCCTGGCCCAAGAATATAAGGACCTGCCCAATGTAGTAGCGCTGATAGGCCCTAACCACAATGCCCATAGACGAATAAGAAAGATAAAAGACGAACTCCAGACACTAATTACGGACGAACAAATATAGGTATGGGACAGACTGATTGAAGGACTTGACATAGAAAGAGACTCACGCACATTTTGGCAGACGTATAAACGATTAAAAGGACAACCCCCACAGAAGAAAATTACACTCAAACATGACGATAAAGAAATTGCCGAGACTAAAGAGATTGAGAAATTTTTAGGATTTTCTGGTCTTCTATCTTTAAAATTACCCCCGAAGAAAATGACAATTATGACATCGATTTCGAAAATGACATAATCCAACAGCTGAACACACAAATACATAAACCTCCCCTCAGCATTGTGTGTCGCAGGAAAGAGTGATGGAGGGCTATGGGAGTAAATAACTGCCCAAGAGCTCTCCGTTGCACTAAAATCCTTTCGTCAAAGAGCACCGGGTACCACGGGGCTGTCCAGGGAGAATTTCATCAAGGCCCGGCCTTATGTTTTGAGTGGGCTTTTTAACATCATGAATGCCACTCTTAACGCGAGCTATTTTTCCGATCAGTAGAAAGTGGCCAAGATGATCTTTATTCCCAAATCGGGAAAGCCCCCGGACTGCCATGCCAGCTTCCAACCGATATATCTCTTAGAATTTGCTGGCAAAGTCTTCGAGAAGATATTGGCAAATAGGGTCAACTCATTTCTCGACGAAGCCAAATTTCATAACGAGCAGCAACACGGCTTCAGAAAGAAAAGAGGAACTGACACGGCACTAGCCGTTATTACAGAAAAACTTGCAAACATCAAGGCAAGCAAAAGGCTTGCCGGCCTGGTGCTCCGCGATGTTAAAAAAGCTTTTGATAAGGTTTGGAGAGAGGCTTTAAATTTAAGATCCTGCAAGTAGGCCTTGACCCCATTCTTGAGAGGATTCTATGCGATTAAATAATAGAGAAGAGAGCATATATACAAATCAGAGAACACAAAGGCCCTGAATTCGAGCTCGAATCAGGGGTCCCACAAGGGGGCTGTCTCAGTCCCCTTTTATACAACATTTATGCACGTGACTTACCACAACCTCTCTCCGAAGGTACGATATACGTACAGTTCGCTGACGATATATCGCAAATTTGTACCGCCGCTTACGTTCACAGGGAATTTATGGCGAGAAACACGGCTAGGGAGATATCTAACATCAACTCTTACGAGAGGAAATGGAAGATATCAACCAATGCCCCCAAATTTAAAATAATTCCCATGTTTCTCAAGACCTTCAACAATATACGAGTAGAGGAGGAGAGAATCCCCTACTGCCCGGAAGGGACGGTTCTGGGGCTCAAAATCACCACAGAGAGATACAAGAGTCATATCGGGTGGACAGTCGCGAATAGCAAGAGAGATTTGAGGGAGTTTTATAGGTTCATTGACCTAACTCGCTCAAATAAACTCAAGATATTCAATGCGTGCATTCGCTCGAGACTCTTGTACCCCCCGGTGCCGTTGAATGCGAGCGACAAGACCCACATTGCAAAACTTTAAGTCATCCAGAACAAAGCGGTTTTTCTTATTACAAACACCCGAAGAACGACAAATAAGACCTTTCAAAAGTAGCAAGTTACAGACAGACAATGATGTGACTCCGAAATACACTTGACAGAACTGACAAAACATACAATGTAATGCGTAGGTTACTTTAGCATATTAAAACTCAATTAAAACCCACTTGCAAAACGCAAACTAGAAATCAATTCACTTTTAAATTCATTTAAAAATGATAATAAAAAACTTTTCAAAAACTTTTCAAAACTCACAGCGGGAATAAAACCCCGCCAAAAATAAAGGCTTGAATGCCATAAGATCAATCGATCAATAAGATTGAAAATAATAATTAAATTAACTACGAATAATTTAATTAAATAAACTATAAATTTATAATTTATAATTTATTAAATAATGGAAAAAACAACCCCAAAACACACAAATCTAACGCATTGACAGAGCTACCCTCTCACCAGGGATCTTTCTATTCTGTCTCTTACACATCATCTATTCTTTAAACTCACCCTTTAACCACTTTATTCTCTTACTATTCTTTCTCTAATTCTACCTACATTTCATCTCTTATTTTGTCCAATGTCCAATAAACAAACGCTCATAAACACTAACGTCATCCTCGACGCATTTAGGTCTCACTGAGACACTGTACACACACAACCCACCCAAACCACACGCGCGGGAGCACTTCCAGGAAGTCTAGGAGTGGTGTCAGGCCCACGCTAACAAGCCAAGGTTTACCACCTGATACGAATGGAGTTGCTTGACTACACATCCACATTAACCACTCTAATCAACGTCGAGGAAACAAAACACTACATTCAAACAACACTAAAACGCGCCCCTGGTCCCTCCGGGCTACCAGCCACACTTATACACAACCTCCCCGCAAACATATACCCCACAGTTACACACCTATTCAACGCTTCACTAGCCTCAGGCCACTTCCCGAAAATATTCAAAGTCTCTCACACGATACTCCTACACAAACTGAACAAAGACCCAAAACACCCTAATAACTATAGGCCTATTGCTCTATTAGAGCATCTAGGCAAAATACTCGAGTGAATGGTAAACTGCTGCCTACGGGAGTACCTGAAAGAGAGGAACTGGTTCTCCCCCCACCAATATGGGTTTAGGAGAGGCCGGTCCACTCAGGCGGCCGTGACTATCGTTTACGACAGAATACAAAAAAAACAGGTACATCAGAAGACTCTCTCCATCATCAAGGACGTGGAGAAGGCCTTCGATAAAGTGTGGCATGAGGGACTCCGTTGGAAACTCGCCAACAATACGGAGTTACCTCTCTGCAACAGAAGGCTCCTCTCGCACTACCTCACTGAACGTAGTTTCTATATAAAATACAGCAATACCCTCTCACGACCCTTTACACCACGCTCAGGCCTTTCCCAACGAAGCGTACTGGTACCCACACTATATATAATGTTCACAAACGACAAACGCCTACCCGAAAACTGCTGTCACACATACACAGTGGCCTACGCTGATGAAGAGACCATTGTCGTCAGCGGCCGAGGTCCAGAAGAAATCGCGCTCCACTCACAAACAATACTAGAAGATAAGACAGATTACGAGGATAAATGGGTGATTGCCACGAATCCTCAGAAGACACAGATGACACTATACGGGGCTAGAGATCACTTTATGCACAACCTACAAATCTTCTCACACACACCAGACATGAACCACCTAAACCCAACAAGGCCCAAATACACTCAATGTAAAAAAACTTTGGAGTAACTTTCGACAAGACCCTCAGGTTCAATATACACCAAAACATAACACAATCAAGAGCCTCACAAACAAACATATCACTGTGGAGATTCTACTTTGCGAGCAAAAGACTAAAGCTACACCTCTACAACGCACTTGTGCGACATATTCTCACGTACGCCCCACTGTCACTCGTAGCCGCGAGTGACATGTGGAAGCGGAAGGCTCGGCGCATTGAGAACTCTGCTCTGAAGCACGCTTGCCGCTCTCCTTTGTACTCAAGAATGGCCGCACTATACGACAACAACAAATTATTACCCCTAAACACATACGCTCGCACCAGACTCACAAAACAACTCGGGATACTCACCAGAGACCCATTATACACTGCACGGCATATAAGAAGGTATGCGATGGCACCGCGATACTCTGTGGCCCATGACCACCCGCTACCCATACCGTTCTTCGCATAACCAAAAGGCATCATGAATAACGCGTTTCAGACTGTGCAGACAGCCTCGCCGTCCTGAACTGCCTCCTACCATTGTCCAGTCACATAAGACCACGAGACCAACGGATCCACACTAACACCACGCATCGGTGTATAGCCACCGACCTATCAACTCTTACATTCTTTTCTTAAGTGATTTCCGCAACCTTCCTCTATGACTACCTGATTGCATGTGTTACACACAGCGATTACTCTCTGTCCTTTCTATAAACAAAAGTAAAAAAGTACGAATAATTTCATGAAGGAACGTTATTCGCGGCTAATACTTGAAGTGCATACGTAAAGTTTTCTCACCGAATAATATTCGTGCTTTTCGGAATTCTTACGTTCGAAGCAAGGACACGCGAGTCGAGCCAGCCGGATTTAAAACAGTTTTCAGGTTGTCTTGGAAAAGAGAAATAATACTTCTTTTCATCGGTCACGCAAAACTGACATGAGCGCTTAAGCTCCCTACGTCGTTCCCCGCCGGCGGGAACCGTGCAATCATGGACCTGGACTGCTCATAACCATCGTCCCAACTATCCCAGTCGTCTTTGATGTGACATAATTGGGGGAATTGACGGAAGCTGGTTTGAGGAGTAGCCCACAGCAGAAATCAATTTTAGAGGCTTCGCGGAAAAGGTTCGTCTGCGAACTCTGTTGATTTCACTTTTAGTTTTATCGTTGGGGGTTTACCGCTCAAGGTAAAAACCCCCAAGAGGTCAGCACCCACCGGGTGAAGGAAGTTGATTCAGCCTTCATCCATCATCAAGTCCACCATAATTCACCCCTTGGGAGGAGCCCTTCCCGGGCCCAACCCTTATCATATATCCTTCCATCAATGGCATACTGGTTCACGGAGGCACGGGACCTCACTACGGCGGGGAACCCCCCTATTCTGAAGTTATATCTCACTCACTAAGTACATAACATCACTCACATTAAACTCATTTACATAACACGATTCAAGAAGGAAGACTTGGAAAAATAAGAAGAGGAATAACCCCCAACAAGGACCCCACCCCCCTCAGATGAGATGGAAACAACGAAGAGAGTCCCCCTTAGGGGGCGCCCGGGCCAAAGCTGATGTGTGCCTGGTTCTTTTTAAAGAACTTAAGGCTGTGCTGATCCACTTGATCGACGTAACCAATGGTTACATAGACCTATACTCGGAAACGAAAGACGTTGACGAAATACTGTCATCCCGAGGTACGGAAGCCCTAAAGAAAATAGGGCTTGAGGCAAGAATCCCCAACCCCCATGTGGCGGTCAATAGGAGCGCGATCTGCCGCAAAATTAAAGGCTGGATTGGGGAAAGAACCACCGAAGAAATCAAATAGGAAATTGTGACGCAAAACACATGGGCGAAGATTTAGGAATTAATCAAGTTCAATAACCACAACATGTTTCAAAAACACCTTTCAGACCACTGAAATGGCACAAAAAACGAAAGGAAATGGGCTCCTAGCCTTTAGCATGCGGATCCCATCGAAAAACATTGAACAGGAAATAGTTCACAATATCCAAGTGTGTTTTTCCTGTTACAAACTGGAGAGTCATACAAGCTACTTTTGCCCTAACAAGGCCAAGAAGTTATGCTCAGAATGAGTGCAAGAGGGACATAGTTTTAAACTATGTGCCTCAACAACAAAAAGTGCCTAAACTGCAACGGGGACCACCTAACTTTAGCGATTAATTGCCCCAGAATAAAGAAAATAATAAAAAGGAAGGATGAAGAAGCTCAAGCCTGTAGTACCCAAAGCTATGCGACCGCTACATTAAGAACTAATCCGACAGTTGTAAATCAACCAACAATGAAGCACAACTCAGAACTGAGCTCGAATATTCTGACATGAGTCATCCACGCCCATATCACAAACATGGGGAACGCAGGAAGCTACGAGAGTGAACTCAATTTACTACTACAGGCAAAGAACCTGCTTACTATCAAAGTGCCCAAGTCGCCGGACTCTCTAAAAATACTGAATATGAACACAGCTTCATCTCTACGGCCACAAAAAGAAGAGAAGCAGTCTATATCTAAGGAAGATTCGGATGATACTGAAGAAGAGTCATGAAGCGACTAGCAACCCGAAATGGAAGAGAAAGAACTAAGAACGAGATCTCAGAGGGCCTCGAGGAGTAAATCTAAAACTCCCAGCCCACCCATAAAACGAAGTAAAATCCATCCTCTGCTCCTCTATAGGTCCCTAACAGGGACTCCAGAGTGAAGAAGCGGTAGATTAGTCCTCATAATGCAAAGAGACAGCTTAAGAATCTTGAGTATCAACGCCGACGGATGGATCACAAAAAGAGTGCACTATGGTAATATTTTCCAACAAATCCATGCTGACATATGAGTAATACTCATTTCGGAAGACGGAGTTAACACGGATAGGGACATAATCAAGATATGGAACTATGACGTGTTAACAGTGAACCATTCTTAAGAACGATATGACGGAGCAGCTATTGCGATAAAGAAGGGAATCAAATTCAACAACTCAGGAACTTGGAAGGATCCTACCTCGCTAAAGAGGTAGAGATAGCCTGGGGAAGATGGTCGTTGCCACGGGATACCAACCCCCAAGACGCGACTATTTGCCTAACCACAGTCTCGCGAGTATACTCGGGCAAAGGTTCCATACGATTTTTATGGGGGACTTGAACGCACGCTGTGCCGATTCCGGGTATACCCGAATCAACGGTGCAGGCAGATGCTTGGATACTCTTCTGGACAGGAACATCGTTCAGAGACTGGGCCGCGACTTTCCGACCTTCATCACGGAAAGGAGCGCCACCAAGCCGGACATCTGCTTAGCCAACTTCTTCTTACCCTTTAACTATCACATGAGCCCTGAAGTGATACCTTGTAGCGACCATATAAACATTTATCTACATATCAACGCTAACCCTATAATGATACCATCGCATACAAGGAAGAATTACAGCAGGGCGAATTGGGATAATTACGAGGGAATGCTAAGAAATTACATCCCATCGAACCTCGCGGAAGCAACGCTCGAAGAAATAGACGAAGAAATGGAGCGACTATAGACTTAGATGATCGAAGCTGTCAGAGATTCGATTCCCAAAGTACATACAAAACAATTTCAACATACAAATGGACCGATCGTATAAAAGGTTTACACGTGAACTGATAGGATTATATCAGGTTAGCATCAAAACGGGAATATCTCGTGATATAATATACTGTATGAGAGAGATAAAGGAAGAACTAAAAATTCTAATTTAAGAACAAAAGGAGGCAAAATGGAATAAAGCGATCGAAGAACTAGATAGCGAAGCAACACCGAAAGAATTCTGGGCGAAAATAGGAGAATTAGAAGACGACCAAGGTGAAATTAAATCAGAGACAATTAAATGGAAGAGATTTTGAGGCAATACTGGGAACAGATTTTCAGAATCAGTGAAGAAGAAATTGAAGAGATCGACATAAAATTTGAAAATCAGATTATAGACGAGCTGAATGAGATAATTGAGAGGACGCATCCTAACCACCAAGTAAACAGGCAGGAAGGAGAAGAAGAAAGAGTAACGCTAGGAGAACTAGAAAGCGCGCTCCACTCCTTTAAACAAAAAGCTACAGGACGATCAGGCTTGACAAAGTTAAACTTCGTCAAAGCACCGAGATTCGTACAGGAAGGTTTACTCAACCACTTTAATGTCTGCCTAAATGCAGGCCACTTTCCCGACGCATAAAAAACGGCACAACTGATCTTCATTGCCAAACCTGGAAAACCAACGACGAGGAAGGAGAGTTATCGCCCAATATCCTTTCTGGAAATTGGGGGGAAACTCTTAGAAAAAATACTGAACAGAAGACTCGTCGAACACTTGCAGGAAAATTCGCTCTACAACGAACAGCAATACGGCTTCTGAAGGAAGAAAAGCACCGAGATGGCAATAAATGTCATCAAGGAAAAGATTGCTCAAGCAAAGAAAAAACAGGAGTAATATCGACATAGTATGCAGGGACGTGTCAAAGGCATTCGATAAAGTATGGCTAAGGGGGATGCAAAAAAGGATCCTCCAGCTGGGTTTAAGCTTTAAAAATGGGAAAATTCCTCTGTAATTAGGTCATGGTGAGGTCGGCCCACATCAGTATAGAAAGCGCGCTCCAAAATATATAAACAAAAAGCTACAGGACGATCAGGCTTGACAAAGTTAAACTTCGTCAAAGCACCGAGATTCGTACAGGAAGGTATATTTTGAGTTATTATGAAGCTTCCAGCCTTCATTGGGACAGTTAAACTCGTAAACTATAATGGCTGACTTTAGATTCGAGGAGTTTTGGTAGCTGTAGTTTTGTATAACGAGATTGTTAACATTTTTCGTTTTATAGTATATAATAAGCTGAATTTTATCTATTTGATTCCTAACCTTTTTGTTTTTTTCATCTATTTTATAGGCTGTAGACATCTGATTTCTGTAATAAGATTTGATGTCATTTACTGCTTCCTGATTACTTTAGTCATATCCGTATCTTTGAATTGTATGCCTAAAAATGATTGAAGTTTTTTTCAATCTTGCTGTTTGGAAAACCGTTGTTCACGAGGATTTGTTTTATGCGGGAGATCTCTTGATGAACAGTTTCCACGTAAAGCAGATTTGTATGCTCGGTGGTTGTATGAGCCAATTACACTTTTTTGTACCTTTTAGGGACATTTACTATCCGTGTTGAGGCATCTTTTCATGTCCCTACGTTTTCTATATACTTTGGTGATATAGCATCCATTGATGTTTTGTACTTCAACGTCTAGAAAAGGGAGTTTAGTGCCCGTGTTGAATTCATAAGTGAAATTTAACAAGGAGTACTCCTAAAATTGCTTTGATTTTCTTCGGATATTCTTTGTTTTGGACGTTGATGTAGATGTCGTCTATGTATCGACAATATGGGTGTGGCTTATTTTCGATGATGTCAAATAAGCTCTCTTAAATCTGTCCCATATAGTAGTGGGCACTGTGAAAGAGAGAAATTAATTGGGAATTCAAAGGACAAAGGAGAAATTGAGGTAAACACGGGGACAATATACAATGTATATATTTCTTAAGCGGAAAGGAATGATGAAATAAATGCAGCATACCAAGTGAAACAAAAAAACAGGATAGTTTTTCTTCGGAAAAAGTTATTTCCTAATTCGAAAAATTCCGTACTGGGGTGGAATTCCAACCAAGTCCAGTGAGGCAGTGAGTAACCGCTTTGATCTCAAATAAACCAAGCCTTAGACTACTTGGATATGAAAAAGACCATAAAAGAATCTTGCGAATAGACGAGCTCATAAGGACAGATGAGAAATTGTGGTAAACACGCGGCGAATATACAATGTATATCTTTCATGAGCGCAAAAGAATGATTAAATAAATTCAGCATACCGCAGAAAACAGAAACTGAGGATAATTTTTTTCTTCGGAAAAAGATATTTCCTAATTCAAATAATTCAATAGTGGGATGGAATGGGAACCAAGCCGACTGAGGTAGTAAGCAACCGATTATACCTCAATTAACTCGAGCCTTAAACAACTCGGCTACGCGGAAGACCATAAAAATAACTTCCGAATAGACACGGTCTTAAGGGACGCTTCGCAAGCTCGATCGGAACTGTGATTTTAAAGGAATTTTTCGAATTAGGAAATAACTTTTACGCGTAGAAATTCTGCTTTTTGTGTTTCTTGTGGTATGCTGGATTTATATATATATATATATATATATATATATATATATATATATATATATATTGGGTTGAGGAATAAGTTCTTGCGGTTTTATCAAATTTATTCATTACCATTAACAATTTGAGAAAAACTTCATTTTTAATTGATGACAATATGCAATTTAATCAATAATATATTCTTCATTGTTATTTACGACTGCTTCTTACCGTTCAAATAGTTTTTCAATGCGTCTGCAATAAAAATCTCTGGATTTTGACTTGAAGAATTGGTCTAACCAGGTTCTTAATTCCACATCAGTATTAAACGAAACGACGCCTAAATTGTTGGAGAGCAATCGAAACAGATGAAAATCCGATAGAGCCAAGTCTGGCTAATATGGAGGATGCGGCAGGATTTCATAATTAAGCGTTTGTATGGCGTCTTTTTTTAAATTAGCAATGTGAGGACGAGCATTGTCGTGTTGCAGAAGCACTCTATAACGTCGATGAGGTCGCTTTTCACGAATAGCTTCGGCGAGTCAATACATTTGTTGAACGTAGAGCTCTGCATTGACAATCTCGTTGTTCACAAGGAGCTCATAAAGAATGATGCCTTAACAATCGCACCACACACACAGCATCGTCTTCGTGAATGAAGTTCTTGCTTTAATCACGGAAGTGTTTTTTTATTGGGGCTAAGCCATTGATTTCGATGGTTCATGTTGACAAAAACATACCACTTTTCGTCGCCAGTGATGATGCGGTGAAGAAATCAGTCCTTATATCCACGAGTAGCCTTCTGACGAGCAAGCAAGCCTGCGGCAATCGTGGAGCGTTGAAGTTTGTTGTTTTCGCTCAAAGCGTGCGGAAGCCATGCACCAGGTTTTTGAGCTTTCCCAATCGAATGAAGGTTATTCACTACATTTTTCTGATCACACGCCAATTGTACAAGCAATTCTCTAGTTGTTTGACGAGAATTTTCATGAGGAAGGTCGTTCAATCGATTTTCAACCAACTTAATGGGGCGACCAGAATGTTCGTCGTCATTAAGATTGAAATGAACGTTTTTGAAACGTGAAAACCACTATTCCTTGGATTGATCTTCCTAGTGATCTCCAATTTAAACTAAAATTCCTTGGATCGATCTTCCTAGGGTTCTCCACTTTAAACTAAAATTCCTTGGATCGATCTTCCTAGGGCTCTCCACTTTAAACTGAAATTCCTTGGATCGATCTTCCTATGGCTCTCCACTTAAACTAAAATTCCTTGGATCGATCTTCCTAGGGCTCTCTACTTTAAACTAAAATTCCTTGTATCGATCTTGATAGGGCTCTCCACTTTAAACTAAAATTCCTTGGATCGATCTTCCTAGGGTTCTCCACTTTAAACTAAAATTCCTTGGATCGATCTTTTGAGGGCTCTTGACTTTCAACTAAAATTCCTTGAATCGACCTTCCTAAGGATCTCCACTTTAAACTAAAATTCCTTGCATCAATCTTCCTAAGATTCTCTTCGTTTAAACTAAAATTCCTTGCATCGATCTTCCTAGGGCTCTCCACTTTAAACTAAAATTCCTTGGATCAATCTTCCTAAGGATCTCCACTTTAAACTAAAATTCCTTGGATCGATCTTCCTAAGGATCTCCACTCTTAACTAAAATTTCTTGGATCGATCTTTCTAGGGTTCTCCACTTTAAACTAAAATTCCTTGGATCGATCTTCCTAGGGCTCTCCACTTTACACTAAAATTCCTTGGATCGATCTCCCAAGGGCTCTCCACTTTATACTAAAATTCCTTGGAGCGATCTTGCTAGAGCTCTTCACTTTAAACAAAAATTCCTTTGATCGATCTTCCTCGGGCTCTCCACTTTAAACTAAAATTCCTTGGATCGATCTTCCTAGGGCTCTCCACTTTAAACTAAAATTCCTTGTATCGATCTTCCAAGGGCTCTCCACTTTATACTAAAATTCCTTGGATCGATGTTCCTAAGGATCTCCACTTTAAACTAAAATTTCTTGGATCGATCTTCCTAGGGCTCTCCACTTTAAATTGAAATTCCTTGGATCGATCTTCCTAGGGCTCTCCACTTTAAACTAAAATTCCTTGGATCGATATTCCTAGGGCTCTCCACTTTACTGTACACTAAAATTCTTTAGATTGATCTTCCTATGTCTCTCCCCTTTAAACTAAAATTCCTTGGATCGATCTCCCAAGGGCTCTCCACTTTAAACTAAAATTCCTTGGATCGATCTTGCTAGAGCTCTTCACTTTAAACAAAAATTCCTTTGATCGATCTTACTCGGGCTCTCCACTTTAAACTAAAATTCCTTGGTTCGATCTTGCTAGAGCTTTCCACTTTAAACAAAAATTCCTTTGATCGATCTTCCTCGGGCTCTCCACTTTAAACTAAAATTCCTTGAATCGATCTTCTTAAGGCTCTGCACTTTAAACTAAAATTCCTTGGGGTAACTTGCGTTAAGCTCTTCACCTTTACCCAAGTCATTTTTTCCAATATATTTAATTCAAAAACAACTTCTTCCGAGCAGTCATACTACAGAGTCAAGGGAGTATGTACATTCCATGTACAGCAAACTATTTCCTGCTGTGTCAATTACCAAGGAGTATTTTTCAGAAGAAACCTAAACTTAAAAGCATATTAGTCTAAATTCTCATTTTCTTTCCTAAAGTGAAAAACCTTTCAGGGATACACCAAAATATCCTATTCCAAATAAATTCTATTTCTCTAAAAGAATTAAACTTTTGGCTGCTTATGCTCACTAACTGTCCATTTCTCAACGATGACTAGATGTAGCCTTTCGATTCTCGAATAATTTTATCAATGGACACAATGTTTTCTCATCAAAAGAAAATATTTTTAAAATTTACTAAATCAGTGGCCTATACTAGGCAATAAGCGCTTTTGTGTTCTTTAAAGAGAACACAAAAGGGCATATTAAGTATGAGTTAGATTAGTTGGATCAATCAAATTTGTTTGTGTAGGTGAGATTTCCTCAATAGTGTGGGAGTAAGAGGCCAATATAATTCTCTATGGAACGGAGAAATAAAATTGTCACTAGGCTAATCAAATTTATTATCCGTGAATTACATGTTGCTTATTTGTTTTCCAACTCAAATTTTCTGGAACTTTAACCTGATTCGTTAGCTTCATTTAAATAAATCTTTACCTATAAAATAAAATTTCAAACACGAAAAAGAACTCAAAGGGCTTATGCAATATCCATAATAAGAGATTACATAAATGCATATTCTTAACCCAACCTTTTCAGGCTGGTTAAAAAAAACTGATTAATCAAAATTAATTAACCATTAGGATAGAATTTTAAACAAACGTTTGAAGACATACATATTTCCTTCTTTTACAAAGCAAAGAATCATTCCGTATCCTATTGCATTCAACTGTCCATAAGTACTTCTATTTTATGAAAATGAACTGCTTTACACTTGCACTTGCGTGAGTACGTGTTTACATGAGTTAAATGATGTGTAAGGGGCTTTCGATGGCTTCTAATTTTTTAATACTTCCGAAAATCTCTAGTGTAATGATTATTGAAGACAGTTCATGACCTGGGAGTAAAGTGGTTAATTATTAATGATGTATCTTTTAAGTTTTTTCCAAGACGAAATTACTCGACTTAGACATAGCAAGTTTGACATTCTGGAACGAGCATGGCCTTCGGTGCAATGTGGTTTCTCTCCTAAAGACGTGTTATGTTGATGGTTTCTTAAACGGGTGCAGCTCAACACTGGTTGGCGGCTTTCTTCTCCTTTCTAGTGAAAATCTTTCTTTACCGATTCGTTGTCGTTATGTAGTTCTCTTCTCTAATGTGACCGGTTCGACTCGGCCTTTGGCCGTCAAACAGGGGTGATCAATGCTCTGACAGGTGTTCTTAGTTGAAGGTAGAAAAGGAATCCAAAGGAAGTGAATCATTTTTGTCTTTAAATAACATTTATTACCAATCTTATAAAAGAATTTATTAAGACACGTAAGGTGCGCTCTTAGGAGTTAAATCAACAATGGTTCATTATCTGAATGTTTCGAATCACTAGCTAAATTTGCCAAAACTTGGGAGCTTGTATACTTATTTAGCATAACTAGGAAGGGCTTGATCTTAACCAACCAAACACATTATTGTACAGAGGGTAGTTTTTTTTAGATCATAACTCACTCTATTTGTTATGCCAGAAGATGATAAAATCGGATTTGCTTGCTCGTTTTTCGAGGTGGGTCGAGCTAGAGCAAAGAATAAGGTTCATATTCGAAAGAATGGGGCTGCTGATCTAGCTGAGGAGGCAAAAAGTGGAGGTGGTTTGCCGCGACGTGCTTAAGGAATGCATTCAGATCAATTTTATAAATGATACGAATCTCAAGAAATGATCGGTTTCGCACCGTAAGCACTGAAATTATGCTAAGTTCACTTTTTTGCCGGGCAAGCATACCTTCTCTGTTTCTTGTGTCTCGGCTAGACTGAAATATGAATATAATCTATGGATAAATATACTCACTTACACACATATATACAGGGTGATTGAAAAGCAACTCTCTAGTTCAATACAAATAATTTATTTATATATTGTAATATTTTTCTCAATTTTTTGTATATATTCTTTGCTGTAGGAAAATTAAATCTATGTTGTTACTTTCTTTATAGATCAATTATTTTATTTGGAATTTGGAAGCCGCATAAACATGGCTGGATATTTTATCCTGCTGGAGATAGCCCAGCTAGCGCTACGTTACGAAGCTTGGAGATCCGTTGTTCAAGTGCAAAGATGGTGGAGGACCATTAAGACATGTTCTAGATGACCCTAAAATGATCAGGAATTGTCATTCAAAACTCACGGCTAGAGGATCTTTAATTGATATTCGAAGAAACGCTCACCCTTCCAATTCCAGTGATCCGGAGGTAGTGCAAATTGTTCATGAAATATTTACTCATAGCTGCCCAAAATCAATTTGGCAAGCATTAATGGAAAGTGGGTTCGCCTTTCTCTATTTAAGAACTGTGCTCAACGTGGAGCTTAAATGGCGTGCTTGGAAGCCATACTACTGTCAAGCACCCTTTGCTGAAGACTAAGACATTCTTATATATTCTGGGCAAATAATGCTGGTTTGGTATGAAGATTTGTCTGATCTCCTTAAAAATATTTTCTGGAGTGATGAATCAGTATACAACATCAGTAGGTTTGTGAAATGTTACAACTGCAACTACTGTGTGAGAAAAGATCCTAGTATTTCGTATTACCTCTGAAATGACTTCTGAAATGATTGTGAGTCCCTTTATCCGTTGCTATATCATAAGTACCTAAAGGTATCTCACCATGATGCAAGATGAAATCTGACTAGTTATCAGTACTTGAGAGAATAATGAAGATTTGATTTTCTTGCAAAATAGTGCATCGGCAAACACATCTGTAAACCATTCAAGCCTTTGAATTTGACTTCCACATAACTTGCAATGTAGACTTGGGCACATTGTTCCACTTAAAGACCCGTGTGGTTACTGAAGGGTAGACAAGAAGTCGTTTTATTTTGCAGTTCCCACTCGCATTACCAAACATTAAAAGAGCAAACCTGTCTTTCATTGGCTTGTGGCCAGGGAGTGTATTTTCGTCTCGAGTAGTGTAGGGTTTTTTTGCTTTTTTCCCAGCATATTCCGGTCTCATCACAGTTAAAAACTTGTTATGGGAGTTAATCTTCACTTCACACATAAGCAGCAAACTCACCCACAAACTTTTCAGCAACATGGTCATCGGAAATTTCTACCTCACCATGCCTTAAAATAATGAATATCAGTTCGTTTGCTGGAGTTGTCGAACCAACCTCTGCTTGCTTTGAATCCTTGAGTGTCAGCATCACTTGGAATTGGTGTTTCAACCACTAAATCACTGTACAACTTCTTAGCCTTTTCACATAGTTTGGCCTCAGTAACACTATCTCCTTTCAGTTGCATATCATTCATCCAAACTAAGAGCAACTGTTCTACTTTTTCTAAAATTTGTGGCTTTACATTTGATTATTCACACCCTCCTTTAGCTACATCAGCGGCCTTTAGTGTCTTTATGTTTTTTAGAAGTACAAATAGTGGACTTAGACATTCCATACTCTTTGGTTTGAACACTAACAGTAACTCCATTCTATCTTTTCTCTATTAATTCCTGGTTCAGCTAAATATTATTAAGATTTTTTGTCCTGCTACCACTTGCACTGTCACTTTTCACTTTCTTAGGAGCCATCACGCGGGTTAATTTAAAGAAAAAAAATGTATAAATATGCCAGCAAAAAATATGATTTTCACGGCCCGGGAGAATGCGTGAGACTGGCCGGCCTTTGTTGTCAGACGTTCGTTCAAGATGGCAGGCTTTATTGGAGGAAGCTTTTCGAGAAGGAAGTCAGATTCGACATAAGAGGAGAAACTTTGCCAAAGTTTTGTCGACTTAGAAAAATTTGACGTGGAATTCATTCGTTTTGGGAAGAACAGGTGTAAACATAAGAGAGTAAAAACTAGTGGGCAGCTTTTAGTATTATCTCAGTAAGAGGCAAAAACCTAAAGAGCGGCTTTTATTTCAATTTTTGTATCGAAAAATACTAAAGAGCTACTAATATAATCATAGCATTATTAGAGCAAATGCTGAAGAGAGGCTCTTATTTTTTTCCCTTTTAGTGGAGAAATTGATAAAGAGCGGCTCTTTCATTAGCTCCGTATATAGGAATATACTAAATAGTTGCTCTTATTATTTTCTCTCTATTAGGGAAAATACTAAAGAGCTGCTCTTATGTAACAGTATCAGGAAGATACTAAAGCGCGGCTCTTTTAACTCTTCCGAAGTAATAAAAATACTATATAGAGTGTCTTATTACTATCTCCGTAGTAAGGAAATACAAAAAAGTGAGCCTATTATTATGATCCACGGAGTACGGAGAATACTAAAGACTGGCTCTTATAGATATCTCCTTAGTAGGAGAAATACCGAACAATGGCTCTTATTATTATCTCCTTCGTAGAAATAATCCCAAAGCGTTGCTTTTATCATTTACTCTTTAAAAAGAAATTAGTAGAGATGTGCTATGTTTATTATCTACTGATTAGCAAAATTGTTAAAGAGCGGATCTTATTATTATCTCGCTAGTGAAGAAAATACTCTAGCGTTGCTCGTATTAATATCTCCGTAGTGCAGTAGATAATTGAGGGTAGCTCGTACTATAATCTCTGCGCTCGAGTAAATAATAAAGTGCGTTTATTATTATTTTCTCCGTAGTCGGGACGATATTAAATAACGGCTCTTTTTCTTATCTCTGTAGTAGAGCAAATAATAATGTGAGGCTCTTATTATCATCTTCGTTGTAAGAAAAATAAGAACGGCTCTTAGATTTATCTCCGTGGTAAGGAAAAACTAAAGATCGCATTTATTATTTTCTACGTATTATGGGAAATAGTTAATAGCGGCTCTTTTTATTTTGTTTGTAATATGGAATATATCTGGAAAAGAGTGGCATTATTATTATCTCTGTATAGTGAAATATAATATAGCTGCTCTTTTCTTCATATCTGTAGAAGGAAAAATACTAAAGAGCAGCTCATATTTTTACTGCAATATTAGGGAAGTACTAAACAGCGGATGTTATTTTTATACCCTTAGTATAGAAAATACTAAAGAGCAACGGTTATTATTGTCTCTGGTGTAGGTAAAATACTTAGGGCAGCTCTTATTATCATGTTCGTAGTAGGAAAACCATATTCTTATTTTCACCTCCCCTATAGGAAAAAAGTAAAGACGACTCTAATTATTATCTTGTTATTAGAATATAAGCAAAAAAATACAACCAGCGGCTCTTTTGTTTATCTCTGTGTTATGGAGAATATAAATAGTTGATCTTATTGTAACATGGTAAAATATATCGTGACATGGTAAAATATAAAGCAGCGACTCCTATAATTTCGCTGTATTAGAGATATTTCCTAGGAGTGGCTCCTTTTTATATCCCCTTAATAGGGAAAATAATAAAAATCGGCTATAAATTATTATCTCTATAGTGAAAAAATAATATAGAGCGCTTCTTTTTATAATCCCTGTAGCATGGAAAGTACTAATGAACGGCTTTAATTTTTATATCCATGGTAGAGAAAATTCAATGACTGGTTCTTATTTTTATCTCTTAGTGTTGGAAATTCTAAAGAGCTGCCTTTTTATCTCAGTAGGTTGAAATTTACTAAAGTGCGGCCCAGTAAGTTGGAATTTACCAGAGCGCGTCTCCTTTTAAATTCTTCGCAGTAGGAAAATTACTAGTGAGCTGCTCATATTATTATCTGGCTGGATAGAAAAAACTAAGTAAGGTATATTAATGAGAGGCTTAATTTTATTCTTTGCGTTTTAGGGAAAATACTAACGAGCGGCAGTCACTATTATCTCTATATTATAGATATTGCTAAACAGTTCCTCTCATTATTGTGACTATATTGGTGAAAATACTAAAGAGACTCTCTTATTATTATCTCCATAGTGGTAACAAAAATAAAAAGTGGCCCTTATTATTATCTTTCTAATACGGAAAATACTAAAGGGCAACACCTATTTTTTCTTCTAAGTGAGTAAAGATACCGAGAGACACTTATTATTTTCTCTATAGTAGCGAATATACAAAGGAGCTCCTATTATTATTACTCTCATAAGTATAATAATGGAGGTCACTTCCTATTATCATCTCTTTATTAGGGAAAATAATAAAGATCTGATCCATGTATTAGGTAAAATACATAAAATAGGGTCTTATATTTATCGACGCAGTTGGAAAATACCTCCTAAAGAGTGACATTTTTATTATCTCCGTAGTTAGGAGTATTATATAAAGCTGATGTTATAATTATTTCCGTATTAAGGAAAAATAAAGAGCGGTTCGAATTTTTACTCATTAATAGGAAAATACTAAACACCTGCTCTTTTTATTTTATCTGTACTATGAATAATACTAAAGAGCAGGTTTTATTTTATCCGTAGTAGTTAAAATACTACCGAATGGCTTTAATTATTATCTCCATATTGTAGAAAATATTAAAGAACTTTATTTATTAGTTTTCACGTAGTAGGGAATATAAGAAAGAGCGGCTCTTTTTATTATCTCCGTAGTAGAGAAAAAGACAATGCAGCTCTTATAATTTTTTTACATAGAATGAAAAATAATAAAGAGCTTCTCTTATCATTATGACTGTTTTTGTAAAATAATAATGACTTTGTCTTATTATTATCTCGTTATTAGAGGAAATACTAAGGAGTTGCTCTTATTATTATTATCTTTGTATTAGGGAAGTACTAAACCCGGCACTTATTATTATTTGCTGAATAACAAAATACAAAACATATATTTTTTTTTATATCTGTCGTATGGTATATATTAAAGAACTACTCTTATTATTATTTCCATAGTCGGGGAAATACTAAAATCAACCTCATATTAACTCCGTATTGAGTAAAATACTAAAGAGCGGCTCTTATTATATCCATATTGGGAAAAATTCTAAAGAGCTGTTTTTTATTGTTATTTCCTTAATAGGGAAATAGTAAATAGCCTCATTTAATATTATATGCATAATATTGAAAATATTAAAGAGCGGCTCTTATTATTATCTCTTACTAGGTAAAATACTAAAGAGGGGCTTATATATTATCTCTGTAGAAGGAAATATATTAAAAAGTGGCTTTTATTAATATCTTTCTTCCTAAAAAAAATAAAGAGCTGCATTTTTATTTTCTCGGTTGTTGGGATAATACCTAAGAGTACCTCATTTATTCTCACCTTATTATGGAAATATAAAGAGCGTATTAGTTAAAATACTTAAAAGTGCTCTTGATTTTTTCTCTCTATTATGTTAAATACTAAACAGCGGCTACTATTATTATGTCGTTATTAAGGAAAATGCTAATGAGAAGCTCTTTTTGTTATTCTTGTTGTAGATACAATAATATAAAAGTGTCTCTAATTATTAACTGCGTAATTATCTTGTTTGTAGAGAAAATACTAAAGTGTGGCTCTTATTTTTATTCCCTTAATAGGGAAATACTAAAGAGCGCTTCTCATTATAACCGGGTTCATAAAGAGAATACTAAAATTAGCTTTCATTTTATAAATGTAGTACGAAAAAGCTATAAGAGTAGTAAAAATACTAAAAAAGAAGCTTCATTTTTAACTCCGTAGTAGGTAATATAATAATGAGCGGCTAGTATTATTACCTATTAGTAGGAAGATAAGTAAAGTGATGCTCTTTTAAATATCATCTGATAAATAATAATGTTAAAGAGCAGCTCTTTTTATTATCACCGTAATAGGGAAAATGCTATAGACTGATATTTATTATTTTCTCTGCAATAAGGAAAATACTAAAGTGCTGCTCTTAATATTATCATTGTAGTAGGAAAATTACTAAAGAGTGGCTCTTGTTATTATTAGCTTTAATTGTTATCTTCGCCTTAGGGAATATACTAAATTACAGCTCGTATTCTTATCTCCGTAGTATGGAAAATACTAATGGTCAACCCTTATTATTATCTCCATAATAGGGAAATACTGAAGAATAAATACATATTTGAAAGACAGGGCCCGAATTCCTCTTTGTGAACGTCACTTGAAATATTTTTTCTTTTTCTCAATGGTTCTAAACACATTTCTATATAATTTCATATAATACTACCATATGCATTTTAAACGTTGTTTTATTGTTGTCAATATCAATATTATACATATTGTAATAAATAATAATTTTGATAAATCCTCCCTATTGAGTTCTACAATTTTAGCTATGTCAATTTGAATCATCTGATAATATGTCAACATATCTATATGGCAATGCCTGAACTGAGAATTATTTTGTGCTAAATAAAAAAGCTTTCGGCAGAAAAAAAATCAGAATACTTTTAACTTTTATTGAGGCCAAATCCTTTTTAGTGTAAGTACATAAAAAAACCTCATCGGGATTAATTTCAATTTATTTCAAATTTTAGGGGAAATAATTCGAATTGAGAATTATAGAATCAGTAATTTGGAACATTCATCTTATAAAATGTTTTCGAAAAATTAATGGAAATATGAAGAAATATCTGTGTGAAAACTTTTAGGAATTGTATGGTATAGGGTCAGCTTTTCCGATCATCTCTCCTGACTTATAACTGAACATGTATACACAAAATAACTTCTCCTATTGGGAAAAAACTTTGCTCCGTGATCCGTTATGCATTCCAAAATCACGGATACAATTTATTTACGTAACTAGCCGAGTGGCTGTACTCCGGCTCGGACAAAATCCCCGGATCGTATACAACAAGCTGTTTTTCGTATCCAGGGTGAGCATCCTCACCTCTCTGAGTTTTCTCTGATAGACTTCTCCTAAGAGTGCAATGAAGATTTTTTTCACCCATGTGGTAGGAAGTTTGATGCGATTCAGTGGACGCCATTGGCAACTCTTCATTCGCCTTAGTTTGAAAAGAAGAAGTCCAATTAAATGTGAGCCGAGAGCAGCGTTTTTCAGGGGGTAGAGGATGTTGCAATTCGGCATTAATTCTTAACACATCGAGTCCTGGAAGGTGAGAAAGAGTGGTCAGGCAGTTAGATGGCTTTCCGAGAATATTCGTTAACCTTTGCAAATGACATCGACCGCAATATGCCACCATAAAATCAATATTCTCCTATCGCTTATAATTTTCTATGGCATTAAGGGAAAATAAAATTTCCTATTAAATAGATAGAAAATAATGGAAAGAAGGTTGATTTTCATGTTGATTGTTAAGGGTCAGAAAATGGATGAAAATTTCGGAAGGAAAGACATAGAGTTTTGATGGAGTAAAATAATAGAAATCAGTGTAGCTATTGACATTGAACAAAATTAGATAAATGAGGTAATATGTAAAGTATACATTAGGATGTGGAATTTTAAAAAGTTTCAAGATGGCCAAACTGTATGAATGAACATTGTACGGAAAAATATTTTAATGGCGCGAGAACCTATTAAAAATCTTAGGAATAATTTTATAAATGATCATTGGCTAGAAAGAAAGTTGAACCGTGGGGTGGAATGTGAAAAATGAACCAAGTGGCATTCATAAGTAGAGAAAGTAAAAAATGAAAGCTTCCTTAATGGATAAAAATGTTAAATTAACATTAATTTTTCTCCTGATTGAGAAAATTAATATTAACCCTCTTGCCGTTACTTTTCTTGCCTCATTTGTTGTCACGTTATTAATCTTCATTATTTAATGTTCCCTTTAGTTACCAGCAAAAGATATGTGTTATTTTCTCTTATCTTTACTGACATTCCTGCAGTCCCGAGTCTCCCGAATATACTTTAACCCATCCTTGCACACATTTTGACCATAAATCTCCTAACCCGCATTCACACGAGGTGCTGAGGTTGGAGCAAACCTTCAGCAGGTTTGCGACAATCCAACCTATGTGTATTTTGCCAGCGAGCTTCTAAGAGAACGCCCACAATACAGGTTCGGTCGCCTATTGCTAAACGCAACGCGAGACTGTGTATTTTCTTACCAACTTACATACATTATAGCTCTCCTGAATTTCAAAATTCAGGCAAATGCCTTTCTGATATATTCGGACCAAGAAACTCTCCTAGGGTGTCGCTTCATTTTTAATGATGAAAAAATCACTAATTATCATTTAAATTCCAGACAATTATCTGGGCTTTTTCAATGCCAATGAGTTCATTCCAGTGTTAAAAATCGTCTATGGGCTAAAATATCACCGATAACAATGAAAAAGGTTACTACTAGAGTATTCGTGTGTCTGAGAAAATTGAAGGGGGGTTACCTAAGAGGCATTCTTCTTGCTTTACCGCCTTCTGATTTGTGGTTTCAGAAACACGGCGATCACATTGCACCATCTTTTCAATGAAGCAACTCGTAGATTGCTCAGTGTAACTTCCCTTGTGCAGTTCCTCTAATGATCTTCTTTTTCGCCTCCTTCTGTGTTGTATGAAGAGGACAAAACCGAAGAGAAACACTGTAATGGATAATGTTTAGCTACTTTAAAATTAAATTGAAAATGCTATAATATTTTTAAGATGATTAAATCAAGACTCCTAGGAATATAATTGTTTAATATTTTAGAAAATGAAGTAAGAGGATACTAACACGGAAAGAACTATTTAGTAAAGATACAATAAAATAGGAAATATAAATAGTGTAATGTGCAGAAATGGGAGTTTTAATGACCCGCAAGAGGACGACTGCATTAACATTTATTTTCTTTATATTTACAGCCATGGCCAAAAGTTGAGACATATATCATTTTTTATTCTTTTTTCAAAAGTTACTTGATAATAATAATTATTCTAATAGTTAAATTATTTCAGATTTATTAAAAAGTTAGCAGTTTCCCCCCAAAATTTAAAAACCGTGCATTTCTTTGTTAAATCCAAAATCGCGCTGTGGTCATGTTCCATTAAGAGGCGAGTTTCAGTCCCTAGATCTTTGCTTTTCAATCCAAATGGTAAACTGACGAAAAATATGAGTATTTAAATGACTCAAGTTGTGTTATTATAATCTATTTAGTAATATTTTTTTGTATGAAAAAATTGATTGGATATTTTGAAATTCCAGAAATGTTTCTCTCCCAAGAAAATAGTTCAGCCATTATGTGTTCTGTACTAAATAGACATATAATTCAATAGATAGTATCCAATGGGATTAACTCAATGAGCATCATATTTAAGATCATCAATTACTTTAAGAATAGTGGATTACTCCTGTGAACAAGTCATTTGTAAGCCCAATAACTTTAAGGTTTGCAAGATCGCCTCTTGGTAAGGTCCCAGTTCAAGTAACGGGATGCCTCAATTGAAAATAATAAGATATGAACGATTCAACGTGCACAGTAGTCGGACACTTTTCGTTAAAGGTCTCAAATCGAGAAAGTCTGCAATGAATCATCATCTCACAAAGAAGAACATTACAGAAAGACTCAACTTTTGTAGAAAATATAGAGAATACCCTGTTGAAGATTGGGACAAAGTGATATCCTGCGATGAAGCTCCCCTTCGCTTGTTTCTAGCATCTGGAAAATCTCTCGTTAGTAGAATGAAAGAGTAACGATTTTTTACATTCTGCTTTGTGGAAATAATGGAGCATCCGAACATTCTCGATGTCTGGGGCTGCTTTTCAATTAAGGGAACTTGAGTACTAACGATTTTGCATTAAAACGCTGCCATAGATACAAAATGTACCAAATGTGCTTCTTCAGCACCTAATCTCAACAGTTCAGTACCAACTTTAGGATAACAGATGTACATTTTAGCATTATAGTACACATTTTCACCCCAAAAGCAATAAAAATGCCTTAGGTAAAAATATATCAAACATTTTGACCTTGGGTCTGTAATTCGCCAGATTTGAACCAAATAGAAAATTTGGCGATAATTAAATTGTCGGGTAATACCCAAAATCTATCCAATTGTGCGCAAATACGATGTTTTATTGAACAGAAATGGAGCAATATCAGACAAAATATCAAAAGTTCGGTCTCCAGCATGACGAAACCAATTGAAGCAGTCCTGAAGAACAAGGGATATAATTGCAAATATTGATTGCCCGCATCAATTGACTGTATTTATTAATAAAGTGAGTTTTACTCTTATTTTTATATTTTGTCTTTAAATTAGAATACCAACATACCTAAGCAAAATACATTTGATTATTCGTAGTAATTTACTAAAAGAAAAAATATTCTAGTCTCAAAACCTTTGGCCATGACTGTTAAACTCAAGAATACAAGTTAACATATAGTAGACTCGGCTTATGAACAGAAAAGGTGAATCCTAATACTCACAGATAATGAGGCAACTACATATAACTGCGCCAATCACTAATCCGAGTGACAAAGTATCGGTTGAGTTGTCATTACTCATTACTTCGCAGTTCTTTCCTTAAAAAGAGTAAATAACTTAAGATTATGAGTTACGAAAGCGCCCAAAATTGTACATTCAAATTTAAAACAAATGTTTCATGGGCCTTAATTTATAATGTATTTTGGAGGAGGGCAGAAAATTCCAGAGTTTGAAAATCGATAAGAGAATTAAGCATGTTTCCACGAACAAGTTTATCCTCTTTCTCAAATCTTTCCAGAGCCTAACCTTTGGATCCCTAACTAACCGGAAACGTGAGCTGGACAAAGGCAAGAATAAGTTGAATCCTCGTTGATGCAGGTTCCTCCTTTGAGGCATGGCTTCCACAGACACTCATTGATATCCACACAGGTATTCCCGTCCTCAGACAAGACTTTCCCATCACCACAACTGAGAAAAGCATACATATTGGAGGAACAGTCAGGACAGGACAAAATATATTAAATACTTGATATTACAGAGGCGTAGGCGAAGTTATATGAATCAGGAATCACCGAAGATGAAAAACAAGAATATTTAGGCGGAGTGGGAAGGAAATGATATATTCCGTAAGTCGTAATGTTTTGGAGGTCAAGATATAACACATGTTAATTCAATTTAAGTTTATACTAGATATGTCTTTCCTTTTGAAATAACCGAGTATGTGTTATCATTTTGAAGAAATATCACAAAAAAAATTGCATGAAACGCACTTAAAATGTCTTTAAAGCTACAAAAAAATAATTTACATTTGTGTATATTATTTTGACAATTTGGCAGCCAAGCAAAGAGTTCAATTTGCTAAAGCTTGCTGTTCAGTTTTGGCTTTAACTACCCTAACTCTATTTCATGCATTTTCTCTTTTAATACACCGTTCGTCTTTTTATTACTTTACGGAAACACTTGTTTCAATTTTAATTCAAGTTCAAAATTAAAGTTATCCTTTGTAGACATAGAAAATTGAATAAGAAATCTATGGTGGGGCTCAAACCTGCATTTGTGGCGTCTCCAAATTTCGACACATTTCAATGGCTTGGGACAAGAAACATTCAGGCAAATCGAGTGATTTGAACACCCGCTCTTCACTCCGTTTTTAGAGTCCGTGAATTGAGCCCAGTCTCTGTTATGCCTGGGTAGTGGCAATGGAATATAATGGTCCCATACATAGATGGCGTCAACGCAACCTGCAATCAATTTCAAAAGATGAGCGTTTTAACCTTACGAAGTGATAAGAAATTGCAACCTCAAACAAAGGAGAAAGGAATTAAGATGAGATATAAAGTCGAGAGTAATAAGTGAAGGAGCAACGGTAAGGAAACTATAATAAGTAGGAAGGAGAGTTGCGGTATGTAAGAACCTGGAATGGAATATTACAGTACATCTCTCCGCCGCCATATCTGTAGAGGGAGAGGTCAATAATTGAAAACAGCTGAGAAAAGTGTAAAATGCATGGTTAACACCTAAACGCCATACTTTGCTATATCAAAATAGAATGAAGGAGGAAAAACAATCGAGTAATTTTGGTGATTATATTGATGTCATTTGTTTGGCAATAATTCCCCTGACGTCACTATTTGACCTCATAGTAACCTCCGGTACCTTGCAACTTTTTCAGTTTCTGTATTTGAATTTTAATATCGACAGAAGTACCTATTCCTCGATTAAACAGGGTGGACTACGCAATTAACTACAAACTAACTACCAGACGGTTTGTGTGAACAAAAATCGACTACGACCTCGACTTGCAGACCAAAATTTGGCCTGTAAATTCTCCTGAAAAATCCTTGTTTCTAAGATTAAAATTCTTATTTCTGTTAATGAAGGAATCTGTGGGTAACGAAAAGATGTATGTTCCTAGTTAATCAAGGATCAAATAAAGATAATCACTCACGAAAGAAAAAAGTGCTTATCTAAATTTTTGAATAATTTGTTTTGTTTCTTATCTGTAATTGAACTCAAATTAATATTAGTTAGATGAACATATTTTTATTTACTCAGTCCTCAGATTTGAAGTGAACTATGCTCAGGAAAAGTGAAAAGACAATATAAAAAATTCATAAACGCCGTTTATAAAAGTTAGACAAATAAAGGAATAAAATCTGCTACCAGAACATTTAGAGAAGTTCGTCCGTTGCATGTAGTTTAGCCGGGGATTTAGGTAGTGTTGGCTTTAAATGGAAGAATTAAATAAAATTTAGATATGAAGTCTAAATTTACATTAACAAGATTACGAATATTTTAAAATATTTAAATTGGTTAGCGAGTTTAGAAATTATTCCAATTTATGGTAATTATTTAATAAAGGTCCTAACTCCAGTTTGAAAGTAAAAAATACATTTTAATGGTAAATTTAATGCGTTTTATCTGAAGCTGATCTTATTTTTTGGTGAAAATGCATAGAAGTCTAAAAAAGTGAAGTACTAGTTTTACCAAACTTTTTTCTTGTAGACAAAAATGAAGTTAGATTTAAGAAAAACACACCAAATTTACTAATGAGTTGTATTCTTTACTTTACCTAACTATCCTATCCTAGTGAACAGGCAAAAATGTACTGTCATATTAAAGGTACTAATGTATCTATCGAAATTTTGTGTACAGTCAAAACAAAGTATTTCTGATAGTCGTTCAATACATCTAAATGCACAAACACCCGCAACTTTCCTACTACTTCTATTATATTTAAATTTTACAAATTTACTTTCATCTATCTCGACATTAATCACATTTTCACCAATCTTGGATTGGTTTCTATGCCAGATTTCACAAACCCGTCAATACATCAACTTCCAATTGACAACTGTTTATGAACCTATATATATATAAAATTGCTTATATGATAATTTAAAATAATTACATTTTTCTATGCATAAATTTGCGATATCTATGAATGCATATATCGTGTAACTTGCTTTTCGGTCGTCTTCTGTGTTTTGTTGATAAGGTCACTTCTTGCTTATTTTGTTTAATCCTTTTTTTTGTAATTTTTAAAGTACAAGTTTGTGAAATAATGGAAGTGCTTCTCCTATATCTCTTCAATTTTGAGTGGGAACTAAAGCCTTATTATTTTAATCCAATAATTTTACTTAACTCATAGTATACACAACTCGAAAAATTAAAATGTTGGAACATTAGGAATGAAGATAGGGTGTATTCGCATGGCATGAGGATTTATTAAGTTAAAATATTTAATTATATGCTATATCTGCATCGTTATTCACTTTTGGTCACATTATTATTTGCTATTTCTCTTGGAGCTCTACTTCCGGCAAATAGGTGGTTAAATGTTGTTTGATACGCATATTTATTGTCTGTAGCCAATGAAGATGGACCAGAATTTGTTCCGAAACGTCTGGTATAATAAATAATGTTCTCTTCCATCACGTACGTCTTCATTTTCCTGCTAAAGATAAGATTCCAGAGAAATTCCTCGCTGTTTGTTAATTGAAGAATATATATATATATAAATATAATCTTAAACCCTTTTCTCTTTATGGCCTTATCTCACGTGAAAGGGAATGTGGTGAATCCGTTCCTCAAGTATTTCGTTTTAAAGGAGGCACCGCAAGAAGGTGTCAGTGGTAACATATAAACAAAGCTGCAGGTGACATCTCTAGTATTGCATGCCATCCAATCCCAGGGCCTCTAAAGATGCGTTCCTTACCTTTTTCAATCCCTATAGAAGTATATACGTCTATAACTCTATCTTCCACACCTTTTCACATCCTTCAATTTCACCTGTTTCTTTGTACTTTTCTCCTTACAAACCTTCCGCCAGAGATGCCCTTGTCGGTTTTCCTTTTCCTTTCAGGGAAAAAGTTGAAAGATGCGCCTTTATTTATTACTAAATAGTAAGGTTGGAAATTAAAGGAGAGATCTTCCACCTTCATCATGTTACAAGATATAACCTTCTCACTATATATCACATAACGTTGCCGCCTCTAAATTAGACCATCTTATTCCTTTATGTTAGATTAATTTTTTCACCTCTACGGCCTTTAACATCCTGTTTTAAATCTGATCCTGCAACATAAATTTGCTTTCGGCAAAGCAAAATACAGTTTTCCCCGTTTCAGCAGTCCTCATGGTATACTCATTAGGAAAGGACAACCCAGCAGTTTTAGCTTTGTAGTTATGACGATTTTCCTAGCAGGGCGAATGATATGAACCTTCGCCTCTTTAAAGGGATTTAAACAGTTTGCCAAGACTCCTAGGTGAAGGTTCTCTCCAAATCTTTATCACAACCAGTACATCGTGCGATTTTCCCTGGGAGTGAATTTTTGAGGCCGACCAGTTATCCTTATGTAGCTTTAATTGTGTGGAATCTGAATTTGGCAGCATGCAGACAGATTGTCATTTCTTAACTCTTTCACATGACAGGGATTTATCGACCTTAGTTGTCTCGCCATTCTGATAGTGAGTAATACCATCACTATCATTCTGTTTTCATAGATAGGTTACGACATTTGATGTGTAAACTAAACATTATGTTACCGTTTTCTAATTCTAAATAATTTCTCTTCCATCGCGTAGTCTTCAAATAAACATTAATCCTCATAAGTTTTTATTCGCTGATCAATGAAAGGATTGTTGAGAGAATCAAATGCATTTTGCAAAGAATAATATCACCAATTTTCATTGGAATTTCAACAGTTATTCTAAATAAAATATAAAATTTTGTTTTGTTTTCTAGTTTCGGTTAGTACTTTAGCTTACTATAACTATACGAATTAAATAGAATAATAATAAAAAATTCGACCCAAAAATATTTATAAGACTTCCCTATTTATTTGTTAAACCAGAATTTATCTTCAAGACTATCAAACTAATGCAATTGACGGTTTACTTTGGAAAGTTGATCTCAAAACCAACACCTCAATGGCTAAAAAAATATTTCAACACATCAGATCTAGAGTGAATTTATTATTATCTAACTATGATTCCTAGTCATGTGCCCATAAAATTAATAATAATCATTCCAATTTCTAATTTATCTTAGCCAATTAACTTTTTTATATACATAGTTAAATCGTGTCTCGTATTAAACATCTATCAAAAGAACACAAGTTATATGTCCTCAGCCTCCTCCTAGAACCGGATTATATTACATTAATTAAATAATTTCAATGATCAATAATGAAGATTTAAAGAAAGCCATGCGTCAAGAAAACCTCTATCGTCCTCGATCTCTCACCATCGAAGGGGTGCTGCGACCTCCCTCCTTCTTTGTACGCGGGATAGTCAGTAATACCCCCGATGTGCACCTCGATCTTAGGATGTTTCAGAGCCAAAGGTCGACCCTTTATCGAACTTGATTTCGTTGGAGGATTGGAAGAAGGTGATCCTGTTGAAGTCACAACACCGTTGCTATCAGATGAGCTGGAGGCAACTAGGGGTTGGTGAAGCAAGGTGGAGTTGTAAAAGGGCCAGTCAGCTCCATCCGCACTTAGCTCGGCTAAATGGGAATTCCTGTGAAGAGTGGATCATAAAGAAGTGTGAATTAAGTTTAGACAACTAATCCTAATGATCTCAAGTTAATCCTCTCTTGATTAAGCTTACAATTTAGGGTAGGTTGGGGCAAAGGGCGTAGTGTTGCAACCAATTTTAAGGCATATTTCAAGTTTTGTAGAACAGACCATCAAAAATTTGGAAATGAAGACCAAAGAATCTGAAGAAATCGCAACACCCTAATTTTTGCAGGCAAAATTTTGTTTATGGATAGTCTTTTCGGTAGGGTGAGGCTGGTTGTATTCATTTATTATAGTTTCTCGTCTCTGAAGATAGAAACGGGTAATTTTCGTAAAGGATGAAAATTTGAACTTTAACTCATTATGTAGTATCTAAGGTTTAGGCAATTTTAGATTGAATAATTTCTTTTTTCTATAGAGGGATATGGCCTGACCCTTTTGAATGTATCTTATAGATTCACTCATCACATGTAATATTTCTGTTTTATACTAACGGGTGTTTCTTTTATTAATTTTCAGTGCTAAGATAAGTTAAGAAATTATAGATTGTCATTATGAGCTGTCAAAAAAACAAGAGGTTCGAGGTATATTCAGTATGTAAAAGAAAATAAATACAAGAGTAACAAGATGTTATTCCTGAAGTATCCGAGGCCCTTACTGAGATTTTAAAAAAAGCCAGTATTCCAGTTAAGCCGATCAAAAATGTTAAACCAAAATTGCTCCGATTGGTGGAAGAAGCGTCTGTGGTATCAATCCAACGAATGAATGCCACTAAGAGTAAGAAGTTTATCTCATCATTGGGTCAACCTTTTGATATAGCATGCTGCCAGTGTGCTGATCCCTTGGATTGCAAGTATGAAAGGGCTACGTCGAGAATATGAATCTCTTTTTGACCAAAACACTGGACGTCACATGAAAATTGGATTAGTGGATGTAAAAACGCATTTAAAAGGAACAGCAGAGAAGATCGAATTCAGGAAAGAAGAAAAGAAGCAACAATAAAAAAGAATAATGAAGAGAAAACCACAATTTCAGACGAAGCCTTGGATGAAGAAACCTCATATTCTGACCTTTCCGATGATGAATGGAAGAAAGTCTTTGCGAGACCAGAAAACAACATACCACTACTACCAATTGCCATAGAAGCAAATAAGTATTCTTTGTCAAATGGAACAGCTGCTGCTATTATTAGTGCAGCTGTATTCGACTATAGTATTATAAATTCAGAAGACTGCTCCCCTTTAATTGACCATCACAAAGTCTGGAAAGCACAACAAAAGTTAAGGAAGACTTTCACAGAATATGAATGTTTGGGAAATAATAAAATTACTGCATTTGTTTTAATGAAAGGAGAGGTACAACACCAACTAAAAAGAAGAAACGGAACAAATGGTATGGAGCAAAAGAACCTCAAGAACAATGTGTGATTGTAGGAAAAACCGGTACTTTCTATTTAGATTACCTAACTATTGAACGAGGAAAAGGTGCAAGTATTGCCGACGGAGTGATGAAATGGCTTGTTGAAAATGAAATTAAAGATGAGATAAAGGCAACCGGAGCTGAATGCATGAAAACATGGCAAACAATCTGCGGGGATTCCTACTGGCCCATGCAGAAGAACAAGAAATTAGCTATTGACAGAATCAAGAAGATCCGAAAAGTTACTGCGTATGAGGAAGAGATACGTGATTTCAGGCCACTAAAAATAGATAAGACTGCTAATAACCTAATAGATCTACCTCCCTTGAAGAGGAGTGCAGGTTTGAGCCACACTAGCAATGCATCTATTTAATGCGGACCTGCAAAATATTTTCGACAAGCCATTCTCTATTGACATTCCATGCCATTCTCAAAGTGAGGAGCGGCGTGTGCGAATGGTGAATGAAGCTTCTGGCGAAGTTTATGGAAAAGAAGCAAGAAATGGCTACATTCGGCCGGTACTAAATCCAGTGACCTCATGCCATCGTTTGAGACAAGGCATGATTTTGAATGTATCAGTTGACAAATAGTATGTATCTGTTAGATAATAAAAGTTAAACTCCTTACTTGTTCGTCTTTATCATTCAGTTTAAACTCAACTTAATGTAATGTATTTCATGGTACTTCGAACAACACACCAACACCTTTCATGGTGTATATCCCTCTGGCTCGAAACGTTTAAAAAAATGAAAATTTGAGCACAAAATATGTGTATTCAAGTGTACAAAACCTAAAATGTGGAGGTTGATTTGCTGAACTTTGTTTATCGATGCTTCGGCCTATTGTGGAATTGTCCTACACTTCAGGTGTTAAACTAAACCATTAGTCTCATTTTTGGCTACTGACCACTCCTTTCTCTTAGAATCTGCCAGGAATCTTAAATTGGTATTTATAGTGACTCATCTATCTTACTCTCCCATTATTGTGGAATGGCCAGCAACTTTTGGAAACGAAGATGTTACGGAATATTGCTATAGAAAAGTTACACCTTTGAGAGGATTATAATCTTTTGTTTTAGTACATATAGACGCATTTCTAAAATTCAAAGTAACTTCAAGTGCCATGGGGTAAAATAAGGCTTTTTAAATTGATTTTTATATATTGATATGTGGATGAATTTAATCTATCACATGGGTGATTTTTATACGAATTAAAGGGAAATTGAATAAAGCTAATAGCAAAGTGGATAAAGAAAATAGCGAGTGTTAAAAGAAGCATCCACAAAATGCACGCATTTCTGCACTTCCGTCTTTACATTCCTGTGCAAGTGTATTTGTGCATATAAATTAGTGAAGATGTTATATTATGACTAATTTTCAATAAAACTGGCGTTATTCCCTATGATTTCAAATTTTGAGTGTGTTCTTTGTTATAGCACAGGAAGTCAGGTTTTTGGCTTAGGTAAAATTGTTTATCGATTCGTCTGTAGACTTAACAGCTGAAAAAGCTATATCGTATTCAACCCATATTAGTTACCAAAGTAGAGTAGATTAATTTGATTTCAATAATCTCTAATCTTCAACACCTAAAAGAGATTATTGCGGTAGTTGTATAAAAATGAGCGTATTGTCAGATTATTGCTTCGTTTATGGCTCCTGAGAATTCGCGTAGTATAAATGTTTTAGGCAATATAGTTTTGGGGCATCCCATAAGTAATGCTTGATTTTATTTTTCATTTCTAGCATTATTTTAAGTATACACATAATTAATCACGGGCAGGTTTGTTCATGCCTTCTTTATCCGTTAAAACGTGAATCATCAGGCAACCATATATAACCAAACTTTATTTAATACTGTTTTTGAGTTTTCGTTTATTTATACATGATTTATAAAATGCATAATTGTGATAATCTGCTTATGAATTGAAACAAGCCTCTTAATAAAAAATAATGAAAAACAACACTATTTTAAGCAAAATTGAAACCTTTCTTGTCTCTGAATTTATTTTCTAACATCATCAGAGATGAAATTTCATTAAACAATATTAACCCAAATGAAATTGCCGACCAAACAATCAGGACAAGCTATGGACCACTCAAATCACTGAAAAATGGAGGAAACATTTATTACACAAGTTTTAGCATGGATATCCTCACTTGTAGAATTTAGCGCTGTGCCACTGCCCGTCGTTAAGAGTAGCTTCAAGGAGGCAGAGCGTGAAGTTCAGAGTTACGAAATATTCCTCAAGAGGAGTTGAGGCATGTTTGAGGATATTTAGGAAACAGAGATGGCCATCCATGAGGTACAAAGACATCCGACTACCACTGTTATCAGGAATTAACAGCAACAGCCGACCAGAGGGGTTCCAGGTCCGGAATCTAAAAATAGAGATGATAATTTAATGAGAAAGGTGAAAAGAAGGGTAGGGTGAGATGAAATCTTGAAGGGTATGTGTGTTTAGCGGTAATATAACTGTAAATGTTGAATCAGCGAGAAGATAAATGATACAAGGTAAATATTTGGTTTATGTACATATTTGGAGAAAGATTGTGATCATGCCAATAGTGAAATATTATGGAATACTCGAAGAATATATCGAGCTGATGGCAAGTTGGTAGATTATGTAAGAATGTTATAGATAGTTTATAAAAAAAGAGTGTATTCGGATAGGTTGAACGAGTATTTATATATAGGTAGGCCTGTGAATAAAGATAAACAATTCTATCATCGTTTTTTAATTGCATTACAGATGGATTGAATATCATTTTACCACATAAATGTGATGAAGTGGTGAAGGATAGGTGATGTATTTTTTAGTTGCCGAAAGTGAGCTCAATATGTATAGTAAATCGTTTGAATAAGAAGGTACGCTTGTGGATTCTTCTCATATATAAAACCATTCGGCACAAGGCGAAAAATAATGGATATGTGACTTTATGTTTGAGTGACATTATTAAGTACTGAACCAAAATTAATGAAAACTGATCGAAGTTGATATAAAATGACAAAATATTGATCAAATGTGAATTATTTATTTTGAAATTATCGAATAATTAAATAAATAATTATATTGTACCCTATAATATATATAGGGTACAAAGATGCGAAAGGAACGCCCATCACATAGTACAAACCAATGGAAAAAACATAAAAACAAGCCAGAAAAATACCAGGAAAAAGAACAATAGGCAACTAATAACAGACATATGCATCCCTAAAACCATATAGACACAACCACACCATGTATATCAATGGAATATGGTGGGTGAAAAGAGAAAAACTTTAAAGGATTATCATTAAAGTGAAAAGATTTAGGGCTAAGAGTTGATCTACAGTTACAACAGAGACACGTGGTGGGGGAGGAAATGCGAATGATATTACACTAATAAAGAGTGACAACGGGCTGCATTATGAAGTTATTTCATTTAGTACAAGTTTTTAAAACATGGTCTAGTTTAAATAAGCCAGGGAAAAATTTTATATTGGGTAAGATATATATATATATATATATATATATATATATATATATATATATGTACAAGAGAAAATAGGAATTGAACGCGAATGAGCAAATGAGACAAGAAACCAGAGTTGTTGTTTTTTTTGTTTTTTTAAGGCAAGAGAGAGGGACATTAGAAGAATCCAGATTTAAAGGAAGCAGAGGGCGGCACAGTGAAGGCGATCCTTTACCGAAATAACGCCAGGGAAAAAAGGTTTTGAATTCCTGGCTGGGACTCGAACCTAGGTCTGCTGATTGCCGGTCAGATGCTTTACCGCTAAGCTACCAGACACAGTAACTATATTTCGCCCAAAGCATTACCCCATCAAACCCAGTATATCTCCAAGCTAGGAACTTGGATTCTGGATTCTTCTAATGTCCCTCTCTCTTGCCTTTAAAAAACCCTCCGGTTTCTTGTCTCATTTGCTCATTCGCGTCCAATTCTTATTCCCCTTGTACTATATGTATTTATAGTCAGCTACACCAGGTTTCTGCATCTTTCTGTCTTCAAATTTTATTTAAGGGACAGAAAATAAAAATGGCATAGCCCTGTGGTGGTTGTATTTTTACCCGCAGATCCTGTAGTTGCTTTCTTTGTATATATGTACAGTGGCGGCAACAAAAAAAGTGACATCGAATATTGGCAACAGAAATCGATACACAAAATCGCTTTCACGATTTTACTTGCCAACAAGCCAATTAAAATGTGCGGAGCTTATGCCGCAAGTGGACGACTCTCCTGAGCTAAGACAACAGAACTGCGCTCTATTGGAACTCAGTATCTCGTTTGAGCTCGTACAGTGAGGTTTTAGTATATGGCACTCCAGCGTGCTGATTTCCTGCATTCGTGCCTACATTTGACGTGCTATAACTTCTGTGCAAGTGGATACAATGGGGTGGGAAAAGCTTTCTATGACAGAGAAAAGCCGTGTCTTGACCCTATTAGAGCAAGGAAAGTCTTTTATTGATGTAGCAGCAGATTTAGGAACCTCAAAAATTACGATTCATCGCCTAAAACGGGCAGCTGAGTTATTGCCACCAGGTACCATACCAAAGAGGAAGGAGGGCATTGGTGCAGCTCGGAAGACATCTCCAAGGACTGATAATATCCTAAGGCGTGAAGTGATGTCAGACCCTTCTGTAACCTCCGCTTCAATCAAGAAAAAACAACCAGACCTCCTCCAGAACGTCGCCCTCAGGACCATCAGTCATCGCTTACAGAAGGACTTAGGCCTACCGGCTCGCCGCGCTGCCAAGAAGCCACTTCTTACCAAGGCTATGAAGATGAAAAGGCTCAATTTTTGCAAGACCTATAAACATCGGACAGCTGCCCATTGGAAGAAGGTCATGTTCAGTGATGAGAGCACCTTTAGGCTGGTCAGAGGAGAGTCAAAGATCGTGTGTCGTCCCAGCAATGTGTCTCGGTATGACCCGAAATATACCGTGAAAACTGTGAAGCACCCTGATAGTGTGATGGTGTAGGGTGCCTTTAGTGGAAACAAGGGCAGAGGAGGTCTGTACTTCCTTCCCAAGAATGTAACCATGAGGAGGACTAACTATCTCGAAGTTTTGAGGCAGCACATGCTGCCATTTTGAGAAATTCATCAGTGTGAATTTTTCATGCATGATGGTGCCCCTGCTCACAGGTCCCAGTTAGTAAAAAGGTTCTTCAATGATAATAATATTAGTGTTTTGGAGTGGCCTGGTAATTCCCCGGACCTAAATCCTATTGAGAATGCTTGGAATCTGATGAAATCTAAAGTTCAAGAGACAGCACTCGGCAGCATCAAGGACCTGATAGAATCACTGAAGAAGATCTGGGTTACGATCGACCCCACCTACTTCGCAAACCTCGCTGAATCAATGCCCAATCGACTCAGGATGGTCATCAAGTGCAAGGGCAACATGACCAAGTATTAACTTTCATGAAATATTCATAATAAAATATGTAAGTTACATTTTTCTGTTTCATTTTCCCCGAATTGTCACATGTCACTTTTTTTGTTGCCGCCACTGTATATATGTATATATACATATTGTTTTCTGTGTCCATTTATCTGAAAAGAGTCACCCTATCAATTAATTGGAATTCGGCTAACATTATTCAAAAATCTGATGAATTATATCAAAGAAAGATTCTCGAATGCTCATGTATTAATTCCTCGCCTAATTTTAATATACGAGGGGGGGGGGTCAATGAGTTTTGCGAATTGGTAAAGCAAAACAGAGAAAGGGGGATGGCTGTTTGTGGGGGTGTTAGGATAAGTTATAACAAGTCAGGACCTGCAGCCGCACGCTCCTGCCTAGTCTATTTAAGAAGCAGTAGCTGATCGCAGATCGTCAGTCACAAATCTTTCAACAATGGAGAAGGTTGAGCACCGCGCAGTGATCAAATTTTTGACCAAGGAAGGCAAGAATGCAAAAGAGATCCATGAACGCATGGTTGCAGTTTACACCGACACCGCCCCTCCCTATGCAACCATTGCTCGCTGTGATAATGAGTTTCGCCATGGTCGTGAGTCCCTTGAAGATGACGCCCGTCAGATGTGACCAACGAGAACAATGTAGCCCGTGTGGAGAGGATCATCCTCGAAAATCATCTCGTGAAGGTCGAAGAAATTGAGCGAGAACTTGGAATATTACATGGAAGTGTTATTAACATCATCCACGCCAATTTGGGCATGACCAAGGTCTCTGCCCGTTGGATTCCTAGAAACCTCACGAAACTTCACGCCCATGATCGACTTCAACGTCGTCAAAGTTCGGAGGAGCCACTGCTCCTGTACAACAAAGACCCGGCGGGATTCGAGTCACGCATAGTAACAAGTGATGAAACGTGGGCCCATCACTGGGATCCCGATACCAAGCTCGAAAGCATGGCCTGGAAGCACAGGTGCTTTCCGACCCCCATTAAGTTCCGGACACAACCCTCACCCGGGAAGATCATGGCCACCATCCTCTGTGATTCTGAGGGAGTGTTCATGATGGAATATGCCTCTCGTAGAAGGATCATCACAGGCCAATATTACGCCGAGGAACTGGCTGGGTTGAAGAAGTGCATCCGTCAGAAGCGGCGTGGCAAGTTGGCACGCTGTGCCCTGCTCCTCCACGACAATGCCCCTGTCCACAAGGCCAGAGTTGCACATGCTGCCCTGCGTGAGTGCGGATTCGAGGAGCTCAACCATCACCCCTACAGTGCAGATCTGGCCCCTAGCGACTACTTTTTATTCCGCCAGCTCAAGGCTGCACTGCGTGGACGCCGGTTAGGGGGCGATAAAGATGTCCAGCTCGCCTTCCAGGAGTGGATTGAACAGCAGTCGGGAGATTTCTGGTTGTCGGGAATTCGAAGCCTCAGGGACAAGTGGCACAAGTGCATTGAAGTCGAGGGTAGTTATATTGAAAAATAATCAAAGACTTTTCTTCATATCTCGTTTCCTTATATTCGAATTGCAAAACTTATTGACCGCCCCTCGTGTATATATATATATATATATATATATATATATATATATATATATATATATATATATGAGAGAGAGAGAAACAATATTATGCGTGAGTAGAGAAATAATTGCAAAAAAATCACACTTGAAAAATATATATCTATTTCCGAGTACTTTCGAGGTTTATGCAGTTCGTTATCAAGGAATATAGTAAAAATGTTAATATAAATCATTATATATATAGAGAGAGAGAGAGAAAATAATCCAATTTCTGCCTACAGAAGCCAAATAATGAGCTAAAAAAATATAAAAGGTGCATAATGAGACAAGAAACAGAAAACGTCAAAATATTATCAAGAAGAGGGATTAAGAGCAGATACAGTAAGGGTTAAATCACAAATGAAATCTACAATAAAATAGCAAAGACAAAATAAAGAGAGAAAAAGTGAAATGGGGAAGTCACAAAATTATTTTGGTGGGGCTTTTATCTGTAATTTTGCATTTCCTGTACTTACATTTAATCCCTTTTCTCGATGTTTTTTTTCAGAATTTTTTCATTTCAACTTTTCCATCCCGCATTTTTAATTCTAAGCTCATAAAAAAGGTGGAACCATTTATCTTTCATTTTAAAATATAACAATTTTAATATCACCAATTGGTTTAAAATCTTTTGGTACAGAAGTATTCTGCCTACATCAAGACTGATAATCAGTGTAACAAAAGCATCCCCTTTTCAGTATTTCAAGATTTTTACGAATTAATGTAACACTGTCCACATTTATTAGGAATATATTATGCTGTTAACTTATACTTAACGTATATTTGTAATAATGTCTATGAAAATTATTCCCAACTTTATGTGCAATGTTTTGAATATGGTCTGGAACCTTGTTTACATTTTTGACAATCTGATGTACTGGCCTTTAGTGTAGTGTGCTACCGCCATTTGAGGTGACAAATAAATTATGTAAAAATAACATATTTTACATCACATTTTATACTCCTTACTCGCTCATGAAAATACACCTGTCCAGATATGATGGTAAAGAAAATAAACTATTTGAAATGCTCCTCTGACACCAAATATTGTTAGTGGAGTCAATTCTGAAAAATAAAAAGATCGACAAATGCACGGCGGGCTTCTCTCTTTCAGACGAGAATATTTTAATGGTTTAATGATATCGAAATCCAGATAACACTGAATGAGCCAAATTAATCAGCACAGGAAATAAAAAACGTTACAATCGAACGAATATTTTCGGGTTAACAAAATATCTTCTGGAGCCAAATAATAAAAATGTGTAACACGAATTCTGTCTTTGGGTAGCAACTGTTATTTTCTACTTGCCTGTGTCTACAATATATGAAAATACACTGTTATTTATTTCAAACTTAGCTTCTGTGTCCAGGATAATGATATTTATATGAAATTTACCTAGTACCTCTGGAAGGAAGTGCGAATTTGAACTTTCATTTGCATAAAGTGGAAACAAAAGGCCATGATACAAAAATAGCATTTATTTATTTTAGAATTAAATAAGTGAGAAAATTAAAATATAAATGAGTAGTTTTCCGTGATTTACGCATATACTGTAAATTACTTTCACGAATCAGCCTCCAAATATAGTCTGCCATCAGATTTTCATTATATGATCCTTGATAGCGGCGTTCAAAGTCGAGGATATCCTGGTGAAAGAGCTAGTCATGCTCCTCGGAGTACGGTGCTATGTTGTTCTTAAGTTTATCAAGATGAGTTAAAGAATATGGACATTAAGGAACATCCTGAAACCCATCATGCTGTAGTTTCTCACCAAGTTCTTTCAAATTCTACATAGTCTTCGGCTTTGTGATTACCTAAAAAGCTCAGGACCACTGAGATAAAGCTGTCCCACGCTGCTTGTTCTGCCTTAGTGAGCTTCTCGGGAAACTCCTTACACTTCATGATCTTTTTTATTAGTGGACCGACAAAGACACCGGCTTCCACCTTTGCCGCAGTTAGCTTAGGAAAGATATATTGGAGATACTTCAAAACTGCAGACTCCTTATATAGATCTCCGCTGAATTATTTCATAAGGCTCAATTTTAGATGCAGAAGAGGAAGCAGTACTTTTCTGGGGTCCAACAAGTGCTCCCATTTGTGGACCATCTCGCTGATGGTAGTGTGCCACGGTGTCCTTGCTGTCGCAAAGGCAAAGATAACAAGGAAACTTTGTATAGCCGCCTTGGAGACCCTTAAATAAAGCCACTATTCTAAATTCTCCAAAAACCTCCAAACCGTTATCTTCATATTTCAATTCATCTAGCAAGATTTTGACACTGCCTCATTTCTCTTTGAGCTGGACCGAGTGATAAAGAAGAAGAGATGGATACATGTTCTCGTTATGAAGCAGCACTGTTTTGAAGCTCTTGTATGAGCTTTCACTGAAGAAGCGACACTCGTTGGGGTTACAGGCGATTCCGATTGACTCAAACAATCGATCCCATTACCACAAAAGCAAAGCTCATCTTGACGTGACAAAAAGCTTGAACCACACTGAAAACGCTTTTTCTGACCTGATATTTGCACATTGTCATCTAACAAATCCCACTGCTTGGGTTCGGAAGTTAAAACTCGGCCTTGGACTTTGTGAGACCAAGATCTCTGACAAGGTCATTGAGATCTTTTTGGTTGGGGTAGTATTGGTTTCGCTCCTCAGTTGCACCTCTCTAATTTGGATCAATTACTTCATCCTCTGCTGAACTGCTTATCCATTCTAAAAACTGCTGCTCTCTTTTTGGAGGAGGCGGTACGAAGAGCTCAAAAATGTGTGGCACTATAAATGACAAGTGACTATGTCTGCGCTGTGACATCTAAAGTTAAAGTGCTCTGTTAAGTAGTAGATATTCTTTATATTTATACAGGCATCTACTTTGCCAGAATGTTCTAGAAATTCTTTAAACATATCAAAAATTCTCAAAAGTTCTAGAAAGCTCTACAGTTTATTGTTCACCAAATTTGTGCTAAAAGTTTAAGGAATGTAAACTGACATTGCTGCCAGGTCGCAAAAAAAAAAATATAAGGGAAATAATACATATTACCACTGTATTAGGGTTTATATAACTTTTTAAATAAAGTATATCACGTTATACCATAACTGAAAAACATAACCCTTGACACTTTTTATATATTTTTAATATTTGCATCAAAATACTGTTATTTACCATAATTACGCTGATTTAAAAATTGAATGTCTTAGCCAAAAGAGCAAAATTTGGGGATTAAAATTCACTTTTTTATTTAATAGAGCCACAAAGAATTGAGAAATCACACTTTTAACCCAAGAACAAGAAGTAGCAATTGATCGAAAGGAAAACTGCAATAAAAATCGCCTTGAACGTGATGATCAATCGTAACGATCTCGGACCCACTTCACGAGTTGCACTTCGAGTGGAATAAAAATGGAGGACAAAAATAGCAAAAGTAGTTGCCAAGGACAGGCCTAAATGACGAGAAAAGAAAATTCCGTGAAGCCGTTGTCAAAGGGAGAGAGAGAGAAAAATCCTTAAAATGGTCAACAAAACCTAGAAGTTTTTTCTTCATCTTAATCTGTGCCACCTAAATTGCAAGGTGGAGTAGAGCCAACAAGGAACGTCACAAATGAGCACCCCGTTGGACATGTGAAATCCTGAAATTGGACACACGCTTTACATACTAAAATAATGTGCCATCCAATAATTAACTAATATAGAATAAAGCGAAAAACTTATATTAGAAATTGACATGAGTTAAGGAAACATGAATGTTAATATAATATGTATTTTGCTCGATGCGAGAAGAATCAATTAGAGACAGCAGCAAACATATACACAGGCACTAAAAATACAAATTGGTTCCCATAGCCGCGATAGAAGGTCAGCGGTTTAAACATAGCTTGGGATGCAGATGAAGAACTGAGGACACGATAGAGGTGGCCATTGTTTAGTTAGCAGCGGCCAATTGTTGGTTAGCGAAGGACCGTGAAACTTAAAGTGCGTCTTTGGTATTTGGACCCAATCTCAAATCTCTATCTCCTTAAACGCACGAATTAATTGGGATTGAAATAGGCTCCTGCCAAACAACATCAGTAGATAATAATAGGCCACACCCATTGTCTCTGACACAAATATTTACTGCTGAACCCACATAGTCAAGACACTCAGACAGTAAGAGAGAGTGGGGGAGGACAGAGAGAGAGAGAGAGAGAGAGTAACAAGGAGTAACAAGGAAAGGAAGTACCCTAGGGGACCTTACGGTCCATTCAAAGAGGGTACCTTTGGACTAGCAATCGAGCAGGCACATGGCTGCTCAATTGTTTTGCTTCCCTAAATGGCCACTTTTCAAGACTTTGTCTAGTCTTGACTTGAACTGGTCAACAGATTCACTGTTGACAACTTTCACTGAAAGTGCGTCCCACTTACCGCAGATACTGTAAGTGGAAAAATTTCTACACAGATTGCGGTTGTAACGCTTCAGTTCAAGTTCGAAGCCGTGATTGCGCGTTCTGTTCTCACTCAGTGGGAAAATATCCCGGTAGTCAACATTGTCGAACCCTCGAAGTATTTTGAAAACTTCGATGAGCTGACCACGCAGTCTACGGGTTTCCAGCGAGAACAGATTTAATTCCCTTAGTCTATCCTCATAACTTTTATGTTGGATAGAGGAGATCAGTTTTGTTGCCCTGGCTTGCACGCATTCCAATCTCGCGATGTCTTTTCGAAATGAAGGACTCCAAAATTGTACGGCATACTCCAGGTGTGGCCGAACGAGGGAGTGGACAGACAATGTACTATCTCCTTGTTACGGTATCCAAACTGGCGCTTTATGTAGCCTAACATCCTTTGGGCTTTCTTCTCTGCCTCGATGCACTGTTTCAAGAACTTGAGGTCGCTAGTGATAGTTACACCCAAGTCCTTTTCAGTGTCACTCGATTCAAGAGCAGTGCCTTTAAGGATATACTGAGATTTGGGGTTTCTGTGGCCGATATGCATCACTTTGCATTTGTTCACGTTAAAAGGCATTTGCCACGTGTCCGACCACTCCCCAATCTTCCCAACATCTTCCTGCAGGCGGGCAGTATTTCCACCCTTTGCAACGTTTATATCAAGCTTTTTATTGTCGGCAAATTTTGAAATCTTGGTAACTATGTCATTGACGTAGATAAGGAATAGTAGTGGTCCCAGGACAGAACCTTCAGGCACCCCGCTAGTAACGGGCACCCACTCAGAAGCCTGTCCATTCACCACCACCCGTTACCGTCTGCCACTTAGCCAGTTCTCGATCCAGCCCGCTATGTTTCCGTCTTTGCCCAGCGCTCGCACTTTCCGGAAAAGGCAGCGGTGTGGTACCTTATCAAAGGCTTTCTGAAAGTCTAAGTACACCACAGAGTCAATAAGAGACTCTGTCAGTCCGCCAGTTAGAGACACACCATGTAGTAATAGGACCACTTAAACACACTGCACGCTGGTTTCGAATCATTCTTACTTCTAAGGCTACCCGAACTCCACCCCTCTAATAAAGAGTTCGAGATTCTTCCGTTTGTGGTTTCCTAGCTATAGATAATCCATGTCGATCCTTTAAACTTAGGCTACCTCATCTCAAGCCTCGGTCAAACGAACTCCGCCCTGTGCCGAAGCATACAAAAAGAACGTTCGGCGCCCCTAATAACTCTTGACCTCTAAAACATACCTGCCCATTTATTAACTTCAAGACTCGCGATAACATCAAGGACAGACCATAAATCGGATTTCTTTTTCAATAGAGACCTTGTATTTAAATTGGGACCTTAACCATGTTTATCTACATCATATATCAGCTACCGCGAAGTTGACCTGAATTGGAACCCCACCCACCCTTTTAAAACGCTCAATGTGGCTTAGCTTTTCTCCAATCGGAAATGTGTTTACACTTGGCTACGCCTTGGATTTAATAATGAGACGATATAGACTGAAAGAGGGCAAATAAGAGATCTTTAATGAAATAAGGAAAAGAAGTGAGAGATCGATAGGGATATAGGGAGCAATAATATAGAATAGATACGGAAATAGGAAAAAGAAAGAGTATCTTCACATGTAGACGTTTCAAGATAGCAGAAAGCAGACCCAAAACGGTTAAAGACGTGAAATTAGGCCAGGTAAAGGTCACCAGGATAAAGAAATTGTGACATCTACCTTAGTTGGTTAGCCGTGAGGGACGTTTTAAAAATAAATGAGAACTGAGTCAACTGAGAGTTAAGTGGCAAGTAATTACCAACCAGGGTGGACATGCTAAAGGAAATTTCGATGACAGATGACATACAAGGGGCGGTCAATAAGTTTTGCAATTCGGATATAAGGAAACGAGATATGAGAAAAAGTGTTTGATTATTTTTCAATATAACTATCCTCGACTACAATGCATTTGTGCCACTTGTTCATGAGGCTTCAAATTCCCGACAACCAGAAATCTCCCGACTGCTGTTCAATCCACTTCTGGACGGCGAGCTGGACATCTTCATTGTCCCCAAACCGGCGTTCCAACAATGCAGCCTTGAACTGGCGGAATAAACAGTAGTCGCTAGGGGCAAGATCTGGACTGTAGGGGAGATGGTTAAGCTCCTCGAATCCGCACTCGGGCAGTGCAGATTGTGCAACTCTGGCCTTGTGGACTTTGACGACGTTGAAGTCGATCATGGAGGGTGAGGTTTCTAGGGACCCGCCCGGCAGAGACCTTGGTCATTGCCACATTGTCGTGGCAATTGGCTTCGTTGGTCACGTCTGACGAGCGTCCTGGACGGGGGTCATCTTCAAGAGACTCATGACCATTGCGGAACTCTTTATTACAGCGAGCAATGGTTGCATAGGAAGGGGCGGTGTCGGTGTACACTGCAACCATACGTTCATGGATCTCTTTTGCATTCTTGCCTTCCTTGGTAAAAATATTGATCACTGCGCGGTGCTCAACCTTCTCCATTGTTGAAAAATTTGTGACTGACGATCTGCGATCAGCTACTGCTTCTTAAATAGACGAGGCAGGAGCGTGCGGCCGCAGGTCCTTACTTGTCATAACTTGTCCTAACACCCTGACAAACAACCATCACCCTTCCTCTGTTTGGCCCTACCGATTCGCACAACTTATTGACCACCCCTCTTACATCAAAAGAGAAATATTTGCAGGGAATTTTTGTACCGACTCCTTTTATCAAGACATTCGAGTAGTAATGACTGTTTTCAGACTGCCATTAGAAGTAGTGTAACAAATAAATTTTGACCTTAATCCTGATATTATTGGTATCGCGGTGTTTTTCTCTATGTTGTTTGTTGATAGGGGCTATGATCTTTATTAATCTGTTCTGAGGCGGAAGAAGCCTCCAGTAAATAGTAAAATCGGCCGGAAAGTAGTCTGGTCTACATTCTTCGTATAGTAGGGCAGCGTAGATTCAATGATTTACTTTTGGTGCGTTTTCCGTGAGTGATTGGCAGTGGATTCGTGACCATGATGTAATATGATGTAATCTACCATAAAATTGAGTCTTGCGAGACACACCTAGATAAAAGGCGAGAAATGAAAGGTGTAGGGAAGGGCAATTAGAGAAAGGGTAAATATAGTTAAATTAACAAGCTATTGAGATTACCCTAAATATGAATACATGACATATTTAATTTAATCTATCGGAAAAATCGCCATAAAAGGTCAAAATTTTGAAAGAATCAAATAGCTGAATAAATAATTGAACACTTGGTATAAAAAAAATTTATAAAAAAATTCGGCAAACGTCATCCCGACTAGCAATTTAGGAACTGATTAATGCACAAGAAAATCAAGTTATATTTTTAATTTTGATTGGTGGCGGGAAAGACTTAAATTACTGACGGACAATCCCTCTCTTATCAGCAACATAGATTCAGGTTAAAATATAGTAGTGATGAGGAAATCTTCAAAAAGTTGGGGCTAAAGATTTAAAAGGTTGGGAAAGATGACACATACAATTCAACCTAGACATTTTTCAGTTTATGAATATAGGTAACGATAATCGCCGAATATATTACAATAAGTGTGTTAAAATTAAAAAAAGAAATTTATCATAGTTAAGTATTTACTTGTATTAATCTCGGTTAATTTGAAACTTTAAAACCTAAAAGAGAATAATCTTCCACGTAAATCCCAGAATTTTTGGCATTTAAATTGAAATATATTCTTTTTCCCCGAAAAAAGTCTCTTTCTAGACTTTATTTTGAGTATGCAGGGCATTTGTGTTCTCCACAGATGTAAAATTAAATTGGAATGCTTCCAGTGTCGGATGAGTAAAATAATTTGGGGGCTTTTTAGAAATAGATCGTAAGAAGAAACATAGAGGTACCTCAATCTAATTTGACTGGATGATTGACATCTACGCGGCTAAACTTTGAAGTCTTTAAAATAATAGATGATACCCTAGTAGCAATCTGACTGAATATTTGACTAAAATAGCCGAACAGCCACTAGAAAAAACAGTTTTATTTAGGAAATCAAAGCTTTAAACTTGTGATAGCAAAGAAAATTAAAGAACATAACACATATTATGAATCGTCTGCTTTGGAAGTTGTTTTATGACTGTTTCTTAGATATTTAGAAGAAGGTTTTTTGTTAAGTGACAATTGAAGAATTTTTATCTAAAATTATGGTTCAAATAATTTCCTTTTATTTTAATTCTTACAATTACTTCATATATAAATTTTAGGTATTCCTACTAATTAATATTTGCAAATCATCTCTTAACAGTGAAATAATGAATTCGACTATAATTTTTCAAAATCTCTTCACATATAGCATGTATAATCAATATTTCCATTAAATTTTTCCTTCATCATTGTATTAATTGCACATAGAACGTTGCACAAAAATCATCTGTTTTAAATGAATTTTGGTTATTTTAAATATTTGCATATAATGTCTAAACATATTTTACTAGACACATTTTCATCCTTGATGGTGGCGAGAAATCAAATATGGGTAATAATTTGAAGGTGAGCAAGACACTTCTTTATAACACTCTTAAATATTTTTTTACATTTTCCTTTCTACCCATTTGAACGATTTATTTCAGACTTGGAAATCAGAAAGGGATCTCATCCTGGTACCAGTGAATAAGAGGGCCACACGCATTTAAGCTAATTAAGCCATGGATACTTCTTCGTATCATTATATGTACTAGGAATAATACTTCGATGGCGGAGAAGGCCCGTCACCCTTTAAAAATTCACAAAAAGACAATATTTCAACTCGATTCTGCAACACTAGAATTCTTGCACGACGTCTCCTTGCAATGCTATGAGACGGCATAGATTACGCTTGCGCGTTGATTTTTACTGTAAATAATCATTCATTTTCATTTTGAACAAAAATGTAGAAAGTTAGAGGTAGTATGGTCTTTCGGCATGTTTAGTAACAAGATCTGTTTGAAATCTTTTGAATAAATAATGAATTATATTCTTTCCACGAAATGCTAGCTAGACCTGTCCACCAAGGTTCTGTCTGAAGAGAGAAGAAGCTCAACAAGTAAAGAAACTTCATACTTGAAGGGATACAAAAATTTTGTAAATTAAACTCTATTTTAAAAGGATTTCAGAACAAAATAATATCATATTAAATTACTTAGGAAAATCAAAATGCAAAAAATTGACCTAAATAAGATATGCCGAGGTTAATTATAAAACTTTTCCAATAACTAAAAATAAGCAGATGCTTCAGACTTAACACAAATCGTTGATGACACTCGACAAAATTGCTTTTGGAAAGAATGTTCTTCTGTTTTACGTATAACTAAAGGAAAGTCATTTTACCGCAATAAATAAAGGTTTTCTGGAGCCACCATGTCGGACACTTTTTTCGGATCATGTAGAAATGAGGCATCGCAAGGTTTGTTAGATCCTAATATAGGCCAACTTAATTAAACCTAAAATAACCAACCCAATATAGAATAGGATTAGTTAGTTTATGTTAGGTTAACTGAGGTTAAGTTATATTAGGGTTGGGAATATCTTGTGGTGCCTGATTTTCAAATGAGCCTTTTTTTTCATATATTAAATCTTAATTACCAATTTTCGAGCTGATGTGTCTATTTCTTATTTTGATTAGAGAAGAACAATGTTGTTAACTAACACCTTAGCGTCGCACTTACTCTTCTCATTTTCTGTTTAGATTCTATAGTGAGAAGTCGTCATTTGTACCCTAACGAAGTTTACAGCCGTGAACATCGTCTTTGTTCAAGAGGCCTCACCTCATTCTGCCTGTAAAATGTATTCACAATTAATTTACCCCTTACTTCATTTGGTAGGCTAATATTGCAGGCTTGGTTTCGTAAGTACGTTCTCTTTATTTTCCTTCATTCACGATCATTCTGATCAGGTGAATATTTTGAGAACGTAATTAATTCAGGTAGGCTCGGAAAATTTCATCCAACTTATGTTCACTTGACATTCAGAAGATCGTAATAGTTTATATCAATCGGCTCGTTTTTTTCATTTGGTAATCATCATGATTTCACTTAACGATTAAACCTAGATTATTATCTTAGGTATCTTTCAATTATTGAGCGATTAAATGTGACTTGTTTGATAAGAGTCGGTCGTCATTATTATTATATTATTTACTATGATTACTCCTTCGTGTAGGACTTAACTATTTACTTCTTATTAATGTACTGAAACTTTCTTGAAATAAGAGGTTATAATTGTTTTCTTTTCTATCTCTGTGGAAGTACAGTCTCTATTTACGTAGTATTTAATCAAGAATTCCATGAGCCTACTTTCAACTAGTGAGGATTCTTGAAGGTTTCTCTAGTTACGGAGTAGTAAGTGATTTTAAGCAGGTCCCTCTGTGTCATGCGAAGAATTTGAGAGGCCACAGGAATTTTCTCTAGATAATCCTTCAAACCGGATAATGACCTCGTGATTCACTCAGTTTTAGTATTAGAAATTGATTCTCTTGAAATTTTAATGTAACCTTGCTTTTTTAGGGAAACTAGTGTGTCCTTTGTCCGACTAGTTTTTTCGTTGTCCAGCAACTAGTTTTTAGTCACGGGCAATTAACTCTACATCTCACTATGCCGCTTGGTCGGTCGGTTCCAGTTTTACTTTATTGTTTTTGTGATAAAGTCGTAACTATTCGACCGGCTCTAACCAAATTTGAAACCTTTCTGTTGTTTTACATTCCCTTTAGAATAATATAATTGCCAAATTTCTCCCAATGTGAACTCTGGAATTATTTGGTTTTGGCTATAACTTCAAAACTGTTTGGCATATTCTAACGAAATTTGAAGCCCTTATGTTGTTTTGTCATTCTCTTTCGAATGATAGAAATGTCACGGTCTTTTCGAGTTTAATCCAGGAATTATTGAAAGTTTTGAAGGTCTTAAGGTTATAAATCAGAATAAGTGTGAGCACGCGACCTTTTGGTCAGCAGACTTTGTTTCTTTGTTTGGCAACAAGTGTGTTCTTTGTTCTTTTGTCCGTAAATTATTTTGCCTTTTCTCCTTATATTAGTGTGTGTTTTTTTATCAATTTGTGTGTAATTTGTCCGGCAAATAAGGTGTTCTTTTCTCTGCAATTATTGGGTTGGATGTTCGGAAATTAGCTTGTTATTTGTCCAGGCATTATTGTGTTCTTTGTCCGGCTCTTTCTGCAACTCATTCATCAGCAATTACATCAGATGTAATCTCAAGAACTACCTCCTATCTTTCACCAAAATTTCCTCTGTAACAGATGCTTATCGACACACCATCTGGAAGCTCGCTCTCCTACCCTGCAATAGCATAAGGGCAATCCTCAGGGAAGCTTCATTAGTACAACCCTTTTCACATTAGCGATAAAAAGGTTGGCTTACTATGTCCCACCACGTCGCAAATGTTCCATTATGTGGACGACTTCACTATCTGTCAAAAGGGAACGCATCAATACGCATAAAAAAATCACTGCAGTAACAAATTACATTATCTGGAGTAGTTTCAACATCTACAATAAACAACAGTACAGGTCACGTTAAGAAGATGTCAAATCCAAATAATTTCACATTTCATATCAAGGAGACTCATGAAACCCCCAACAAAGTTAAATTCTTTTGGCTTTCTATTCATCCATGAATTCACGTGGAGACAATTTTTACGACCTGCGTACGCGATCGAGCACGTTAATCATCTTATAAAACATTATATCTCACCAGTAACCCAAAGATTTATTCTCCACATACATTTGCTCACCAAATTAGACTATGGTAGGCACCTTTATGAAGCAGTAACAATCAGAATGTTAAATAGACTGGACTCACTTCCCCATTAAGGTAAGAGTTGACAGCGGAGTCTTTAAATGGTCCCCAGTGATCTCATTGTGTGCTAAAACAGAATTGTCTCTCTTAATATCCTGCTGTATGAATGAGTACGTTTTGCGTAATTACATACGTTGACATCGACAAAACAGCAAACTCCTTCGAACGCTCAAAAATTCACAACCACCATAAGCTAATATGGATTGCACACAATGCCACTACTTGAAGTGCATCGAGAAGATACTAGGCAAACTGCAATTACCACAGATGAACAATCCCAACTAAATGTATGTCTAATAAAAATATACAATTAAATTCATCAATTCACCTATCGGTCATGGCACAGCTTTTTAGTGACCACCGACTATAGTATTCAAAGAAAATAGCTCTATAGATTAATGGTTAAAACTCAGAACAATGAGTATGCTAAGCTTTTGGATCAAATAGCACAACAAGAATTTCTTAATCAGCCTCGGTTGTTTCCGTCGCACCCCGTAAGGGGCGCGGCGATTTGCCATCCTGGCCGCCGTGCTCACGGGATCCAACGCCCCGTCCAGCCCCAGCTTATCCTCTCTTCCTTCCTTTAGATAGCCTGTACTTCTCCCCTACCTCGTCGCTTTTCATACAACCTCTCCCACAACTTTCTCTGGTCAGCCTCTAATTTTACAGGGTAGATGCTGACCTTCTTCTCAAGCCAACCGTCCCGGATCGTGGCTAAAGGGGGAGGGGACAATGTTCCCTAACCCCTGAGCTCTGGTTCGGGATGGGGCTTTTTCAACAACCTGCTTCATCCCCACCCATACCTTCTTCACATACCTTTTCCTTTCCTCTTTACATTCTATGAATTTTACGCCGTGTTCAAGGTGGAGCCGCCATGCCGATGAACTGTCAGGCCACCAGGCGGGAGGGGTGATCCTGAATGGTGGCGCCTGGCTCTGCCGGGCCTGTAAGCATCTCTTGCAGTGCGGGCAACTGTGAGAGGTAGTGAGCTATTGCGTCCCGTGTAAAAAGGAGGGTCACCATGCCCAATGATGAAGATAAAGAAAAACCCTACCCCCAACTTCCCCTGCAACAACAACGGAGCCACCCTCGGGCAGCTCGACCGAAAAATTGTAGGTCCTCCTCCCCCCCCTGTGCTTGCGCAGGGGAACTTCCATATTTCTTTGGCCGGAGAGGAGGCTTACTCCTCTCCTACGCCTACGAGTGTAGGGGACTCCCCCTCACCCCCTTGTTTGGAGGTGCTTTCAGGCACCTCCCTATTACCAGCGGCAGTCCCTCCTCTTATTTCTGAGGGGACTGTCAAGAAAGCCAGCAGGCAGCCCATTGCCGACCGCCCCTCGTGTAAGCGGCTCGGTAGGGCAAACTCCCTTAGGGGGGAGAGGCAAGCAAGGCCCCTTCGGTCGCTTCCCTCAAAAGACCTGCTGGCAAAAATACTAAACCTTGCCGGGGTCAAGGCCTGTGCATCCCTACAAAAGCCTCATGACGATGCCAAGGGGACCCGCAATGTCCTGGGAGGGGATGGCCAACTGGAGGCCCCTCTTGTGATAGACATGGTCCTTGAGGAAACTCAGCCTCAGACGGTAGGGCCTCCTATTGGGGAAAAACCGGGCTCGGCGTGAAGCACCAAACCCGCCCCTATGCAAGGTCCTCTTTAAACGGCTGGGGATTCTCAGGCAGTACAAGGAGGGGAGGGATCTCCTTCGGATGATGCCGCTGCGGCAACCAGGATCTTCTCCATTTCGGAGAAGGACCTGGCTGAGGCCGTTCCATCTGGCCTAGGGGCTTCTACAGGTGGAGGTGAGAAGCGGGTTCATTCCAAGCCCTCCTCTCCAAAAAAGAAAAGGACGAAAAAGACCAAAAAGACTTAAGAAGAGTCGGGGCTCCTCTCCATCCGCAGGGACTGTGGGGACAGATGGCTCTGCTGCCACTTTGGCAAGCGACCAAGCCAAGACCGGCACATCCGGCCTCTCTGCTCCCCCCCCGTGTGCGGAGCCCCTGACTAAGACAAAGGTGCACAGGGCGTAGCCTCGATGACATCGGGCCCCTCAGTCAGAGGCTACCTAGCGTTTTCGAGCCTGCTGGCTTCAAGTGCTTCCTCGTTATTCGCTCCACTGATGGCACCATGTTTTCCAAGGGCAATATGATCCATCAGAGGAGAGGATTAGCTAGTGCAATTGGTAGAGAGCCGAAGGTAACCCGTTTATCGGACGGGTGCCTTCTGGCGAATGCGGCGAATCCCGCCGAGGCGGCCAAGATAAGTGCTCTTCGGAAACTTCATGGCACCCCGGTGAGTGTGACGCTGCACTCTACTATGAACTTTGTGAAAGGAGTAGTTTATGCAAGGAACCTCGTTGACTACTACATTGAGGACATCACCTTAAATCTGGCGGACCATGGGGCGGTCAAGGTCAAACGTGTGATGAGAAAACAGGGAGGGGCCTCGAGACCCACCCCTACACTCTCCGTCACGTTCGACTGTGACAAGCTCCCTGAGTCAGTGCGTGCTGGTTGGTACCGCTACCGCGTGAAGGCATTCTGCCACTGCCGCAGCGGTGCTATTACTGTCACCGCTTTGGCCATATGAATCGCTGATGTCGACGTGCAAATTCTTGGTCACCTGAAGAATGTGTAAATTGCTCCAAGGTCACACACGATAAGTCCAAATCGTGTGTGGCCAAGTGTGTCAATTGCGGAGAGCCGCACCCCGCTTCTTCGAAGCAAAGTCGTGCATATCTCCTTGAAAAAGAAATCCTGGCCGTTCAGGCCCAGGATCGACTCTAATTCCTCGAACCTAAAGACTTGGTCCTGGCGCGCCCAGCTCAGCCTGGGACGTCATATGCCTCAAAGGTTAGAAAGGCACCCTCTGCTCGCTCCTGGCCCATCCAGGCTAATGAGCACGGTTGTTTCCGTGCACATTCGGAGGACTTCTGCGGGCTTGACTCAACCCAAGCACTCCCCTGGTAAAGCTGGCTGCAAAAAGGGTTCATACCTAGCCCGGCTAAAACCAGGGCTCCCCGCTCTTCTCCTAGCGTGATCGTTTCCCGTAAGGCGAAACGGTCACGCGCCTCCACCGAGTCGTTAGACTCACAGGAGGCAACACCCCTGAAGATGATCGCTAGGCCATCTTCCGGGGCTCCTTAAGCTGTTTCCTGAAAGGAGGACAACAACAAAGGAGCTTGGGCTCCTTTGCCCACGCCCTGAGGTGGAGCGAGTTGCTCGGACACGGTGGTTCCTTGAAAAGAGGGCCCCCCGCCTCCGAAGCCGCAACGCCCACCTAAGGTTTCAAGGCGGAGGGAGGAAACGACTCGCATGGCAAGCCCAACCTCCCCCAATAAGTCCTCTAAGACGACAGTGCCTTTAGCGCTTTGTCCGGCCAACAGCGCCCGGGGTTCTGCCCCCGAGAAGCGTACGGTCATTTCCGTGAGGGTCTTCAGTTCGATGAGAGCCTCCGCGTCTCCTCCGAGCTAGGCCTGGAGAGCATATTCCTTAAAAGGAATTGCTGTGGGTTCTGGGCCAACTGGGAGGAGCTGCGGAGGCTCGTCTCGTCCCGTTACCCGTTAGCTATCTTTTTGCAGGAGACCATGCTAGGCGCGTGCCCCCTGCCTGCCATCCCAGGGCATAAGGGTCTTGCGACCCCACCACCGTGGGATGACCGGGCTGGGGGATGCGTCGTTTACACCCGGCATGATGTCTCCGTTCTTCCTTTCTCTTTAGATACCTTCTTTCAGGCAGTGGCTGTGCAGCTGACTTCGACGCGGGGGACTTCCACCACGTCGTGGCACTGTTGCCGAAGCCCTATCTGTTGCATTTCAGGAAATGACTGAATTCTCTATCTCAGTCAAGGAGTTTAGTTTGGTAGATGAGGCCGTTGAGTTCTTGTCCGGCAACCTCATCGCCGTGGGCCTGAATACTATTCCTAGGGTGTCTGGCCGTTTTGCCCGCCGACCACTCCTATGGTGGTCGGCCGAGTGTGAGACGGCCCTCAAACAGAAGCGTTATGCCTACATGCGCTATAAACGCAACCCAAACGATTTCACTGTCGCTAGGTTCCGGTATATTTCGAAGCACGCCCGCCGCTCTTCTTTGCGGGCATACGTGTCTTCACTTAACGGGAAGACCCCTTTAGCTGAGGTGTGGAAGCGAGTCAAAAGGATTTGGGGCAAGTTCTCGCAGGACCCCCCTCCCGTTCCCCAGGAGAATGGGACCGAAATCTCGGACCCTACGTTCGTGGCAGGATCCTTAGCGACCGCTTTTTCCGCTTTCTTTAGCCGTGAAGCTTCTCCGCCAGCATTTAATGCACGTATTGATGTTGCGTAAGGCCGCCGGCAGGACTTTACCTCCAGAGGCGGAGAACCATTCAACGACAAGTTTACTGTGAGTAAGTTGCGTTCCGCTCTCGCTTCGTGCGCAGACCCCGCCCATGGTCCGGACGATGTCCCGTACGCCATGCTTCGACACCTGGGTGAGCGAGTCATGGAATTTCTGTTAGATTTGTTTCACAGAATCTGAGTGAAAAGTTTTTTTCCTAGACTCCTGGCTAATCGCCCTTTGTGCTCGCCTTTCGCAAACCGGGGAGAGATCACTCTACTCCGACCGGTTTCCGCCCAATCTCTCTAACCTCTTGCGTGTGCAAGTTGATGGAAAAATTGGTAAATGTTAGATTAGTCTTTTTCCTGGACAGCAGCGGCCATCTGTCCTCTGCACAGTGCGGCTTCCATGATTTTCACTCCACGTCGGATGCTCTGCTCCGACTAGAAAATTCCGTCTGCGAGGCTTTCCATCGTAGACAGCACTACGCCATGGTCTTTTTCGATCTGGAGAAGGCCTATGATACTGCAGGGCGATACGGTATCATGGAGACTCTCCACACGATGGGGGCAATGGGACGCCTCCCAATGTTTATAACTGAATTTTTGCGAGATCGTCGATTCCACGTACGGGTGGGAAAGCCCTCTCCGGCCCAAAGGAGCAGGAAGAGGGTCTCCCGCCAGGAAGTGTCCTCAGTGTCACACTCTTTGCCCTGAGCATCAACGGCATCACTTTGGTGTTGCCGGAAGATGTTCTCGCTACGCTCTACGTGGACGACCTTTCGATCTCTTTTGGCGCGGCCCAGATGCTAACTCTGGAGCGTCGACTCCAACAGGCATTGAACCGCGTCTCTTGCTATGCCGAATCGCACAGGTTTCAGTTTTCTTTGGCCAAGACTAAGGTGGTGCACTTCTGCCGCCCTCTACGGCTTCACCCCGACCCAGATTTGTATCTTGATGGGGTGCGCTGAATGTGCTTGATTCGCACCGTTTCTTTGGTCTTGTATTCGGTCGACGCCTCACCTGGGAGGCTCATATTCACAGCCATGAACATTTTCCATTCCGTGACGTTCAGCGCTTGGGGCGCTGATAAGGCTACTGCCCAACTTTTTTATCGATCCTTTGTTCGTTCGAAGCTCGACTACGGATGCGAGTTTTATTCACCCGCAGCCGAGCGTTTATTGCGGAAGGTGGATTCGATCCGCCACACGGCCTTCGCCTTGCGACCGGTGCCTTCCGCCCTTCTCCTATTGAGAGCCTGTTGGTCGATACTGGGGATATGCCACTCGCTCTGCCCCCGGTCTAGTGCATCACTCGCCTGTACGCGTGAACCCGGCGCCTCCGAGAGTCGCCAACAGCTCTCACTGCATCCGCAGCTGATCTCGCTTGTGCCTATGCCGCCGAGAGACGCCAGTCATACCCTAAGCCCTTTGGGGTTAATCCAGGAAACTCCTTCAAGGGGTAGATATAGCTCTCAGGCCGGTGGTGCTTCTGGTTCTGCCCAGGACGCCACCCTGGAGGGTACCACATTTGGCTATTTGTCGCCACCCTTCTGCTCCCAAAGCTTGTACTACGCCGGGAGTATTGCGTTTGACCTTTTTATAGCACACAGCGTGTCACGCTGGAACTGTGTTAGTGTAAACGGATGGCTCCAAGTCCCAAGAGGGGGTCGGCTTCCACGCCTTATACCCTCTGTTTGCAGTTAGTAGGGCTTTACTAGGCGCTGCGTTTGTCTTCACGGCCGAGCTGGGCGCAATACGCCACTCGATACGGGAGATTTACGAGACGTGCCCGGTTCGGAGACCGGATTGTGATCTATAGCGACTCAAAAAGCGCCCTGAGTGCTCTCGGAGCATTGGAATCTTCGCATCCCCTGGTTCGCGATATCCGTGACGTCACGGTTTTGGCGAGCCGGTTGGATGTCGAGATTATCTTCTGCTGGGTTGCTGGACATGTAGGAATTGCAGGGAATGAGCGCGCCGATGAGGGCGCCAAAGAGTCCGCTAGGACTCTGCGACTGGACCAACGTTTCGCTCTTCCTCACACCGACTTCATGGCAGGAATATGGGCAGCTCTTCGGACTGCTTGGCAGAGAAGATAGGAGACAGTCGAAGGGAACTTAAAGTTGCGTGCTATTTTGCGGCAACTGTTCCCATGGACCTATTTCCCAATGCCGCGACGGCTTCAGGTCGCTTTCTGTCGTCTACGAGTCGGACACACTCGTGTGACTCATCGCTATTTGATGGAGCACTTTCCTGCGCCCTATTGCGACGACTGCGTCGTCCCCCAGACTGTTCGGCACATTCTTGTCGAATGTCCCAGTCAGGGTGATCTTCGCGCACGTTACCTGTCCCGGTACCGGGATGGGCGGGGTCACTACCGCCTGTCATTTCTACTCGGGACGAGTGCGTGCACATTGACTGGTGTACTTTTTGACTATTTGGGGGAGGCCGGCCTTCTTACTTTCCTTTAACTAGGTTTAGTTGTTGTTTTTGTTATTGTTTTGTTATTGTTATTTCTTTTTATTGTTTTTTCCTGTTTAAATTTTTTAAAGTAGCCTAGAACTAAGCTTTTTGTTTACAGCGACTTATGCCTAAGTGGGCAGTCGCCAGATAGCCCATTAAAAAAAAAAAAAGTTTCAGCCGCATTAACTACAATTTACGTAACTCCAAATAATACGTTAACTAACTATACATTAAACCCGGATTTTTCAATGGCGCTCGTACTACTACCTACTCGACAGAAGAGATACCTTATAAAACCCGCCATCATATGTGAAATGAGAGACACCCACCATAACATTCACAACTGGTGCTTCTCCGCTTTTGTTTCTATCAATGAAAACAAAGAAACAGCCTTCTTCATTTATATTAATCCCAAAAAAACTCATCACAACGACTATGTAAACCTAGAGAAAAGGTGCATACATACGGCATGAGAGAACAAAACAATTTGCAGAGAAATGCCTCTCTGACTTGAAAAAATATAAAGGATGAACCCCTTAAATTGTCTTCATCTTTAAATGAAAAAAGGAAATATTATGTGATAATAGCAAGATTTCATCTTGGACAGACGAACATAACCCATAGTTTCCCGTTCTCAGATGCCCAACCACCACCCTATAATCAATGCAAAAGCAATTAACAATTAGTTTTATTGTCCCTTTCATATTCACCATCGAAACAGAACAATCCTAACAAGACAACATAATTAAAATAAAAAACCTAGTAAAATATCTGAAGGCTAAAAATTCATACACTAGGATTTAAGGTAATAAGATAAATTCAAAAAGTTCAAATAGAGCCGTATAAGGGACAAAGTAGGGTCAAAGTATTCTTTCCTAAAGGCCATGGATAATTGCCCTGAAAATCATACTACTAACTCAAAATAAAATAAAATATTGCAAGCAAACAAATCTAAACTAAATGACTTTGCCAAAAGTTTGGACCAGCATGTTGGTCATGCATGATACATCACTCTCGAAACACAAGCCAAATCCCATTAAAAATAGTAAAGAAAACAAACAAAAGACTAATCTAAGTAAAAATAAATTCTTCAGTGCAATCTTCCTTATCCCAGAAGGATTGCAAAGACCCATAAAATGCAAATCCTGCTTAAATTTTGGATATCTCGCCAAATATTGCACCCAAGACAGCTCTGTTTTAATGCTCAAGCAACGAAGATAAAAGCGTGGATTGCCATTTTAATTTAAAATGCTACAATTGCAGTGGTGAAATTTACGACTTCTGAAATACTTGCACTCATTTTCCGTTTCATCTAGAAGTTAGCAGACGAAAGGGCAGAATAGGATAGAGAACTAAACAATAAAAGCTACGCAGATGTTGCTGGTGCCCCTTCTACCTCTGATAAAAAGTTCATACAAGATTATCGTCCTCAACAAGTACCGAAATTCTAAAACAATAAAATCGATGCCTCAGCATAATATAACAAAGAACAATAGAGAAAAAAGAGCAAGCCCACTCTCTTTGTAAGGGCAGCTCATCTTAGCCGCATGATTCATCATATTTTTCCACCTGTTCCGCCCGTGCGCCCACGGCGAGGCCATCATCTGCGAGCAATCTACGACTGACTCATCTTGGAAATGTGTCAGTTCTCGCAAAAAGTATGCGCACGCGCGCCGAATAACCTACTAAGCTATTATTGGAAAGCAGTGTAATTAGCCCCCGACTGCGTGACCAACGTCATGTACGCTCTCTGGCGAGCTCGTATAAATAAGAGCCCCTTCTCTACTCGAGAAAGAACCCTTCTGGACATCGTTGAGCGAGGACCTTCTGCCATTATACCCAACCAGCTTTAACGCTGATTCCTTTTGCTGCTGCAACGATATTTGCTTTCTCCGGTGGGAATCTGATTACCGTGGGCTAGATAAGGGTATCTCTCGTCACTCTACCATCTCTGCCCTTATGCATCCACGATCTAGACAACCTCCACTCTTGGATACTTGGCCATCGAGTCTTCAGTCACGCGTGGACCCGTCGTCATCTAGACCTCTTTCATCCGTGTGTCATTCATCCTCTGAATCGCGCCGCCCGTGGGTCTTACGCCATCTCAAACATCGACTCCACTCGTTGGTCCCTGTTTATTCCAATCGTCACCACACGTTTGTTATTCGTCCCTTAGATTTGCGTCACAGGGGGGGTACTCCACTGCTTTCGTATCGGTATTTAGAATATTTCTTTCTTCTGACGCCCTTTAATTTCTTAAGTGCTCGTGCCGAGACTCCTTGCTTTTGTGTGAAGGACGAAGGATGGTGGGTTATTGTTTTTATACCTCTTACTTAAGTATTGTAGTTAATTATTTTTAACGACGCGTGTCGTTTCGGCGTAAAGTGATTAATTTTCTAATATCCCTTATTATACACGGATTTTATTTAATAACGACGTGTTGTCGTTAGGTGGTTTCGAAGTTTGCGACTTTTTATTATGTTTGGTACCCTCTTGTACTTCATTGACAGGTTATTTTCCCTTTTGTAAATAATATGGTTGAACTTTCGTTGGAATATATTTTACCCTTGCGGATGTTTGAGCAACGTCCTGGCAACCTTGCCAGGATATTAGATTTTACCAGGATTTTAGGTTTTGCCAGGTAAGGTTGTGTTGCTGTTTCTGCTTGGGTGTTTAAGTCGCCTGGAGCGCCCATTCACTGTCTGTGGCCCGGAAGTGAATTTGCCACTCTGCATAGGATTGTTAGCCCCTGTGTTACTGAGGTTTGCTAATCGCCTTTTTTCACGACTCTAATTTAGCCAGTGTTTATTATTAATTGATAAATCACTGTGAATAGATTCTATGCGCTAGTTCTCAATGGCGTTGCAAAGCAGCTCTCTTGCAATATAATTTTGCCTTCTCCTTGAAGGCAGTAAGAGCTGTACTGACTAACAGCGCACCTAGGAACTACCAAATTACGTATATACTCCTCCATCAATCCTACCCTAAGTGATGAAAAATCATTCTCAATCTAATCAACGACATCTAGCTTGCACATACTTTTTCAGAAGAATGGCGTCAAGTCATAATACTTTCCTTTCTAAAACCCCCAAAGGATCCTTCTCAAACAACAAATTATAAACTAATTGCGCTTATATCTTGCCTTTGCAACAATTTATAAAAATGGTCAATGAGAGATTGAAATTGTATTTTTAATCTAAAAAGTTGGTCTCACCCAACCATTACGGCTACTGCAAAAATATATCAACTCATAAGCATATGAGATTGTCTGGTGAGGCCTCATACTCAATCAGCTACAGCGAGTTGGAATCCAATGACGCTTATTAATCGTTTTAAGGAACCTTTCAAGCAGGAATCTCCGTGTTGACCTTCATGGAGCTAGCTGCCATATTTTTCCAAAATTTAAGGGTATTGCACAAGGAACTGTCCTCAGTACAATTCTAAATATTCTAGCTATTAAAGAGTTGCCTCTCAATGCTCCGCCACCAATAAAATTTCGTTTGTATGTTGACGACTTTGGAATATGTTAAGGAAGAAAAAATACAGAAGTTACCCTACAGCTTAAAGATATCATCAATTACATCCTAGACTACACGGACAGAAATGGAGTCAACATTGCAAGGGAAAACCAACACGTGTAACATTCACCAGATTAAGCTAAGTGCCCATATTTCCACTATTTATGGCATAAAACATTAAATTCATCAGACCATGGCATATTAATGAGCTTTATATTTTAACAAAGAACGCCATGGCAACATCACATAGATGACCTTCAAAGGCGCTGCATAAACACCCTAAATCTTCTCAACAGAATATCCCACTTACATTGAGTAGTTGATCGGAAACACTCTTTCATATTTATTGAATATTATTGGTCCCTAAATTGTATTATCACAGACATCCCTTTGCTGCAGCTACAAAGAATCCGTTAACAAATTAGTTTCGAATCAATCATCAAGCTATAAGAATCGCCACGGACTCTTTAAAAGGCTTACCTCTCCGGCCGGCCCCTATGCATAGAAATAGGCCAGTTGCCCCTAAAACTTCACAGATACGAGTATGGGATAAAATTCTTCGCCCACTTAAGAAATGAAAATTCTAAACTATTACGCATCATCAAAAACACAACTTCACCGGAAAGATTCAGACTTCGTGTGCATAAAAAATTGAAATAACTTCATCTTCCATCCTTATAAGTCTTCTTTGAAAGAAATCTCAACATATTCCCTTGCAAGATAACAAGCCTGAATTTATGAATACTTGAAATCTTCCCTCCCACCTTCATCAGTAACTCATGCCTCCATTCAGCATAGAAGCGAACAGCTAACGGACACAACAATCTTCAGTGATGGCTCGTAGTTGTTGGAGTGCGTTAGCTGTGCAGACGTTTTCTCTGAATTGAACCAAATCAAGAAATTACCAACAGAAGTGTTAGTCCTAAGGGCACTACATAGAACAATTTACATGGTCTCAAAGCCACTAACCGAAATTCTCAAAAGAGTTACACCCTATTTGAAGCAATGCTGGTACCCAGAGCATGTAGCCATCAGCAAAAACAAACTGGTTGACCAAAAAACTAAAGAAGCAGCAACAAACTGAGGAAGCAGCAAAAAAAAATTAAACTTTTCCTAGTGGATCGCTGAGTGGTTTAAAAATTGCCACCAACACCCCAAGAAAATTAAAAGGGAAAAAAACTATTGGCCGATATCAGAGTAAAACATATAAGAAAAAAGAGTGATTGGAAAGATAAGACGCGGCCAATCTTGGATTATCCATAGTCACAGTTTTTTCAAAGCAACCCACTCAATTTAATAACTACAACGAAAGAATAACAGCCATCCACATAGTAATAGACAGCGCATGATACAATAGCTAGAAAAGCGCCTCCTAGGCTAAGGGTCCAACTTTCAGAAATATCCTATCAGAAGATTCACCTACGATAGATAACCTAATTAAATATCTAAAAGAAACCAATATTTTTATTCTGCTATCAAAATTCTATCCTATTTTTGCTCCATTACCGCCTACAGATCACATCAATCGCTTCTCTTGTTAGCACTACCATCAATTTTCTCCAATCGCATATCTAGAATCATTTCAGCATCCATCAGCTTCACCACTCCATTTATCAATCGTTATTTTTATTTTGCCCCAAGATTTTAATTTTTTATAACTCATCTATTCTGTAAACATCAAAAGTAAATATTATGAAATAAATTCGACCCTAATAGACCCGATAAAGGGTCAAAGTAGGATAAACACTGTTTGATCAACTACATTTGGACTCTGTTTATATCGTGCCACTTGCTTCTTTGTCATGTCGCGCCATTGTCTTTTTTATTATGCCGCACCAGTGGCTTCTTTGTTATGACATGCAACTGGCTCTGTTATGTAGCGCCACTAGGATCTTTTTCATGTCATGCCACTGGCCTCATTGTTATATCACGGCAATGGTCTCTTTTTTATGATGCACAACTAGATACTCTTTTGTGTCGCTCAACTGGCCTCTTTTTCCTTTCGCGTCACTGGCAAACGCAGGGGGTGTAGCCTGTGCAGCCTATTGCACTTGGTACCTGGAGGGGATGCACATCCTCCTAGCCTGAGTGGAAGTTAGGGAAAACCTCTCACTGGCATGATTGAACTCTGATGGGGCCTGAAAAGTTGCTGTTGCGTTTCCCCCTGGCAACCCATCAGCTCTACGTTATCTTTATTAAATATTTTATTCTTAGTAGTAGTAATATTTTTATTGTTGTCATTATTAGTTGTTATTAATTTCAGTTATTATTATTATATATTTTATTACTATCACTTTTATTATAATCATTCATATTCTTATTACTATTCTTTTCTGGTTCTTCTTCTTATTCTTCTTCTCCTTGTTCTTCCTCTTAGTATTATAATATCAGTATTTTTATTATTATTAAGGCTGCCCCCTCAACCTTTTGTCTACCGGTACTTCATAGGAAGAGGAACTTTTCTCACCGGGACAGAGTTCGGTTCTCTAGACATGGTATGGTGCCATGTGGGACTGCATGTTGTTCTGAGGTCACCTAGCGCCAGGGTATGATAAGAAGAGTTGATCAGCCAAAATAGTCATTACTGATTGCGCCTATTACTACGCCTCCTAATGCTTTGTCAGCCCACCCCCTTTCAAATTTGCTCTTCTCTTAACAGAGTCTGTGGCTGCCCCGCGCACATTTTTCCTTAATAGTCTTTAGTCGAGTGGCATACCTTGAGATCATTACCTGCGGCGAGGGCTTAAACATAGGTGGCTAGGGCAAGTATTAAATACGGGGTGTGTTGGGCCTTCAACTGGGCTCATTTACTTTCTATATACATTTAAGGTGGCTACGCCAGCACCATGCTTTATAGTCAACGCTAGAGGACAATTTTCTCCGGCATGGCTGGCCAGGTTAAGAAATCTCGTCTTAGCTGCACCCGAGGAACAAACATGAGAAAATGATCACAATCTGGAACTTTCTAATCCTATAACGGCTTTTCTTTTAACTTCTTAAAAGATTGTGAGGAAATTACCATAGCCACAATCGAGAGGAATTGTGGATGGCAGGAAATTTATGGAGAGCTGCCTCTAATCGAGGCCTCGCGATTAGTAGACAGCACCTTAAATGCGGCCGACCAGGGGCGGGTAAATGTCGAACGTGTGATGATAAAACATGGTTGGGTATCAAGCCCCACTCCTACACTCTTCATCACATTCGACCGTGACAAGATCTTTAGGTTAGATTAGGTTAGGTTATTTAAGTTTGATAGGTTAAGGTAGGTTAAGTTAGTTTAGGTCATGTTAGTCTCGCTACTGCGTTAAGGCATGCTTGCCACTGTCCCGCAGCCGCTGCTACTGCTACCGCTTTTCCATACTAATCGCTAATGTAACCTTGCAAAGACAGATTTACCTGATGTCTGTGTAAGGCTGTACCTGATACGTCCGTGTTGTGTTTGGCTAGTGTGTCAATTGCCGACAGCTGCACTCCGCTTTTTCGAAGCAATATGATGCGTATCTCATGGAGAAGAAAATCCTGACCCTTTCAGACTGTCGATTGTTTCTCACTTCGCGAGAGTAGGCACTAGATCGTTGCGCGCCCTGCGCTGCCTGATACGTCTTATTGCTCAATATTAAATTGGCACCCTTTTCTACTGGTAGTTTCTGCGCCAATTCAAAACCTTCTGCGGATTCTAATCTATCTCCCGGAAGTCTCCTGGTAGAGCTTCCGGCAGAAAGGGCTTCCATACAGTCTCGTTTAAAACCAGCGCTATACCCTTCCCCCAGTGTGACTGTTTTCCATGAGGCAAAATGTCCTCGCACCTCCATAGAGTCATTATACTATCAGGGGATAAACACACTAAAGTTGATAGTGATGTCGTTATTCGGGGTTCATAAAGCTACTTCCCCAAATGAGGATAACACCAAAGGAGCTTCGGTTCCATCGCTCTCAGTAGAGGTGGGATATTCGCCTCCGAAGCCATAACGTGCGTCAAAGGTTTCGAGGTGGAGGGAAGATAAGTTTCGCACAAGGAACCAAACCTTCAGCGATAAGTCCTCGAAATCGACAGCTTTTGTATATTTTAAAGACAATTCCAATTCGTAATTAACAAATAATATTTTTATTCTATTAGTCATGTTTTACCTAATAGTTGGAATACACAAGATTTGTCGGGTTTCTTAACATGAGCCGCATTTGTTTGATGAATACAGGAAAGTGGGTCAATAAAATTTCGCTACAGGATTCAGGAGGGATAGTATAATAGGAAAGAGAGAGGAAGGTGCAGAGGAAAGGAATTCTAAAAGGAGAAAAAGAATGAGTCAAACTAAAGACTAAATTATCGGCATGTCTATATGGTGTAGGGGAAGCAAATTCTTTTCCATACATGTTCAGAATAATTTCATTAAAAAAGATGGCCATGTGTCGTAGACCACGATTATAGTCTTATGCATTCAGTACTTGATGTAATTTATTTCCGTATGTTCTGTTCCCTAAGAATTACGTCCTTTATCGTTGACATCAACTTCTCGGAAAAGATCCCGCTTCTTATTCAGGCGAAATTAAGCCAGACTCAGAATAAATTAATGTTGCCTGCACCATGCTGTAATGTCTCGTGGCTCAGATTCCATAATAAGCTTATTTCCACGCTGTCAGATAAAAACAAAAAAATACTCATTTGACTCTTTCGCTCTTACCTTAGGTGAAATGAAGTCATGAGTTTAGGAACAGTGAAGGTTGGAGAAACAATTACGCGACTTTGGCTGTTCAGGGTTGATGGTGACATGGTTTCAGAGCACTGATCTTCTGCTATTTCTGAATATGCGCAAGGACATGATATGGGCAGTGTTCTCCTTATGCATCTGAAAACCCAGTTCCGTACATTTATATAAGCTCTTTTTTGTAAAAAAAATGATAAAACACAGCTAAGATTCATTATAATTATAAAATAGATGAATTTAGATGGATTAAGAGTTTCGTAACAGTAATCAAATCTACTTTAGATTTTACCAATTGTTAATTTTAAAATAGAAATAAAAAAGATTCACTGTTAATTTCCCTCTCATAAAATTATAGCCATTCCAAAAGTTATGGTTTTATTCATCAGCTTCCTCATAGAATGCCTAATAGCACTTTTTCTTGAAGCATGAAAAACTAATTACGTTATGCTCAAATATAGGCCCTTACTTTGTCTATTCTAAAAAAAAATATATAAATTCGTTTGTAAATTGAATATCATTTACCTATTGGTATCCAAAAAGCAATTTTGTTTATTGATTTCGTGATTCCATGCTTCATTTCCACATCCAGGTGAAGTTCTATTTTCAAAAATGTCCTGACCCAAGTCGACAATCTAGAAAATTGCCATTCAACATTAACATCTCAAGTGAATAACTTGAAAGCCAGACAATAGGTCTCTCGTGGGATTTGGGAAAGTAAGAGTAACCCTAGTCAAAAGTTTCTTTTATGGAAAATGTACCAGTAATAAGGAAAATTATTATCACCTAAGAAAAAATTAAGAGAGGTCAGTAAGCAGCGTAAACACGAGATAGGGCTGAGATCTGTACAGAAGAACTCTCAAGACTTAAGATTTGCTCATGTCGACTCGATTTTCCGAGTTACACTTTTATGATCTAAACACCGAGGTGGTGATCGTACCGTGATCGCATTTTAGGACTGAATGACTGAGGGTCAAATCTTTTAACTAGAAGTCGCATAAACTAAGACGCTTTTCTTTCTCCATACTAGTTAACCTGTACCTTAATGAGAACATACTAATTTTACCTTAATTAATGTTGAAATTAAGAAGTGAGCAGAATTTCGAGATTATTATACTAATAGAGAGAATAGAAGTTATAGGATGTTCTATTTTAATAGTTTAAACTATGCAAGTATTTATTGCTCTTCTATTTTAGCAGTTAATGAAAGGTATGTGAAGACTGCCCGTTCTTAAATATAACTTGCCTTCTGGTTAGGCCAACTCTGAATGTTTATAGAAAATACCTAAATTTCTTTCTTTCTAATGTTGCTAAAAATTATGATTTTAAATATGATAAGATATTTGGAGTTATGTATGAAAACATAGATTCATAATTACTTGGTAACCTTGATTTTGTTTATTGTAATATAAAGACAACGGAGTACAGTGGTGCATTAAATATGAGAGATAAATTAACTAGAACCGCTTAATGTTATTAAGGCTGAGCTTGTCGTATACACTTTACGATTGGATACTTGTATAATCAGGGGTTCCAGTTCCTGCTCTTTTTTACCAAAGTGTTGTCCTGATCCATTACATCGGGCACCCACATGGTGTATGTGCTGGGTCAATAAACAAAAATATAAATAAATTATATCGGCTATTTTTTAAATATATTAATTTTAAGGGCCATTTTTATTTGGCACTGACCACAATGTGGAATCATTTACTACGCGCGAGCCAAAATTGGACTACAATCCCTACCCCAGTAGAATGGCCGACATTAACTCATGATTAACAAGGGATTTTTCTCAATCTATTCAGTCAATATCTCTTATCTATTTTCTAATTTTGTCTTAACTTAAAACAAAATTATTTGATTCACTATATTAACTTTAAATTCAAATTAATTTAAGGAATATTAAGAAATATTAAACTTTGGCATTACAAATTAAAGGCCATACGATTACGCTGAGTACCCTGTTCTACCTCACTCCACTTGTGAGATGGCCCTTTCTTCTTAATTATGCTGATTAATTGATCCATTTCTGATGTTAGGTAGAAATGTAGTTTCAAAATTGTCTTGACCCAAGTTGACAATATATAATATAACCATTTAATGTTCATGTCATAATTGTTTTTCAGCTCTTTACAATGAAAAGAAATTAGAGCAATGAACATCCCCTGTTTGTTTGGTATTTGTGGCAAATCTCAATTTAGAAACTCCAATTAATAATCATATTTGTCAATAAACCGAGGCGTTTGTTTGTAAAAATAAATTTTAATTCCAATACAAGGTAACACTGGAAGATAAGCAGACGAATAGGAAATCTGAAAAATATGATTGACTGTTATATTTAAGATGGAAATGCTAGGAGGAAAGATAACACTAGAGCTATTCTATTAGAGTGCATCAAATCCTGCTCTTCAGGGAAAAAACACAGGTACTCTTGTCTCTTGCGGTAGGTGATCCGAGCACTGTCAGAGATGAGTTTTCTTTTTCCTTTAATCTAGATGCCAACAGTTCGGCAGACGTCTTTGGCAATATGAAATTGAGAACTAGATTAATTAGCTTTTTTGGAAAAAAGATATGGAGCATCATCGCCAAAATCCAATTCTTCTATCTTTATTTCCTTCAACAATGGAAGAATCTTCGTCACTAACGTCAGAAAATTCCCTAAAGACAGGTACTGGACTTTCATCATATTGAGCTATGGCATGACATGCTGATTGAAGATCAGGATACTTAAGGCTACTTTATTTCTTTCTGTTGATAGCAGTTAAATTAATAGCAACAGAAGCCAGTCATGTCATGTTTGCCGGCTTCCTCCAAACCTAGGGAATTTAAACTCAATGCATCTCTTGCATACCAAGTCTGGCACCCAAGCTTAGCTTACCCTGGTTACCAAGTTTAATAACAAAATAAGCATAGTAAGCACAATTTATAAAATTTGTGACTGGATTCATTTTCTGAACAGCATGTGTATTCGAAGCAATGTAGCAGAATACATCGAATCTATTTTATAAGATCTTCTGACTAAATCAATTTTACTCACCTGTAAAAGAAAAATACCAGTTATTAAAAAGTTTTCCCTTGTAAATTATTCAGAATTCGTTTATTTAAAGAAATATGAAATATTTTTCCTCCTTAAATCGAAAATACCCATGCATTCAAAAAATGTAAAAGATTCTGTGACGATATATCAAAAATTCACCTGAGTGAGCAAAACCAATGTGATTTCGGGATTCAGCACATCAAAATTGTCCTAAATTAGCTAAAAAACCTAAAGCCTAGACAATAAAGTTGGCGATGACCAGTGTAATTTATTCCCCATCCCCGTTCACTGTATCATATTAAATTGAAATTCACTTTGTGAATTTGATCTTAAAGATCTGATGTAATTTTACTCCTCGATTCCTAGGAACAGTCTTTTAATATTACCTGCCAAATGAAACGTTCAATTATTGGCAAATAGTGATCAATAGGAGACTGATGGCTAATTTAATTAGTCGTAATCTTGTTCTACCAACTAAATTTATACATTTCAGAGATTAAAGAATAACATTTAGATTACACAAGTTTTCACCTTAAAACCAAATAACTCTACAGCAATGAATGTATAATAAATACATTCTTAGACTAAATGAGCATTGATGCAACTTTGTTTATCTTTTTTCAATAACTGTTGATATGAAATTCCCTAATGCAATTTTAAGATGCTGCTATTTCCATTCCTTACAGGGTATTTTTCTTAGAATAGTTTTATCCGACTCAAACGAACCTAAAACGTGGATGGGAATTTATTTTTACCTCATTATTTGGCTTCTTTACTATTTGTCTTGTAGACACGGTTGTAACTGAATTCCTGTTATTTTGAGATAATGTTATAATGTCGTGGCATATGTCCGAGTATGTATGTACGTTTGTGCCCTACATGAATAACTGCGTACTTTTTATTCTTTTGCTTTTTTTATTCTTTAACCAGGAAGGATTCGTAATATTATATATCTATTGCCATATGCAGCGCTTCGAGGATTTAATTAAACAACTAGGGCAAAAATATACTTTTAATTACATAAAAAAATGAAATATTAAAACTTTAAATATACTGAGGCTATAATAACAGGATCTAAATAAAGATTAATACTACCAATGAGTAATACGCGATGGTTGACAGATAAATTCACTTTAGTACGGAATGGTAACTAAAGAACATGAATAAGTTGGATTTCTTTTCCTTTAACTAAGTAGGAGTCTGGCATGGGATGACTTTGAAAGAGAACCTTATTGATACAATGATTCGAGGGGTGAGGCTGAATCTGAAGCACAGCTGTAATTCTCGCTGCGCGAATGATAACGTTAAAGATGTTTTTTCCGGAATAACAGCCGACTTCTAGGTAAGGGGGGAGCGCGTGGCAATGCTTCTTGACTTGACGATAAAATCGAGTGGGATTTGGAATTTACGATTATTCCAATCCTTCAGTTACTCTTGTGGGCTTCTTGGTGATGAGACTTGACCAAGGGGTGATTCTTTTATTGAGTGGAACTTCATATTGGTATTCCTCAATGAGGATGGATATCTCTGTTTTTATTCGAAAAACTGAAATGGGCGTTTTCTCTGAACCAGATTGGTATGAGAGTGATTCTCTATACCGATGGTATACTCTTCGATGTGACCTGTGATTCTCTGTTTTACTTAGGGACTGCTCTTCTTCTCTCGATTGCTACCTTGATTTTCCTTTTATTTTCTCCATCGAACTATATATATACGTCGATTATCCCCTGGAGGGAAGTGCCCACCTTTAAGCCTCTCTCCTAGGGCATCACTTTTTAATCTTGTCACCCTTGGCTCTTCTGGTTTACGTCGGAGAAAGTGAAATTTTAGTCAATTTGACGAAAATAGACCTAAACAATAAGAGCGGACAGTAAGCCTGTTCATAGATTTTTATTCTAAAGGCTACCCCACCTTTATTTATATTAACGGTTACGAAATCTGGTGATGATAATCCTTTTTTTAGAGCGATCTCGAAGATTGTTAGAACAGCGTGGCATAGGAGAAGTGATGGGGGAGTAAAGTATCGGACCATATGGAACGTAACTGTTGAGGCTGTGTAACCAAATTAGCGTCTGTTTGTCCTCACGATATTGATTTCCCCACAGTTATCCATCCCCCAACCTAAACGTCTAAATACCCACTTCTAATAAAGATTTGTATTATATATTATAGCAATAAAGGTCATGGACAAAGAAATCGTTGCCGACTTGCGAAGCTTGAGCAGGCGATGGGGAATGTTATGAAACTATCAGAATTTTTAACACAAAAAACAATTCAATCAAAGTGTCAGAGAACATTTGTAATGCAATTTGCCGCAAGCATACAAATATTTGCTATTGTTTTAATCTTCTTAAGAAGAAACAAACCTATAACAACCAGTTCTTTGCAGATTATTAAGGCATCTTAAAAAATAAATAAACAACCACTCTGCTGCACGCAGACAAAAAATTGTAAACTTACCCTATTTTTATGAAACTATGACTATTTGCGAGCGATATATTTTCTATTTTAAATAAAATTTCCCCCAAAACCTATAATTTAAGTCTTTTATCTTTTAACCTTAAATTATGGTGTTGTATATTTTTTTAGTATTATTCTTAAAATATAATTTTCGTTGAATTTTTTGTCTTAATAAAAATAATAGTTTTACAAAAATTAATTTCGAATCGTCGATCAAATATTTTCAGTAAATCTTTCATAATTCATTTAGGATATACAGTCAGTGATTTTATTTATAATCCGATCACAGCTATACCAATTTGAAATCTTTTACCGGCTGTTAAGTTGTTAATTATCGTCTGATACACTTGTTATAACATTTTATTTATTGTCTGTAACCACTAAAGATTTCCGAAGAGGGTTTGTTCTGAAACGTCTGGGATGATAAATTTTGATATCTACCATCGCACACGTCTTCATTTTCTAGGTATTCTTGGTCTTCGTTTAACGTATCTATATTTAATAACATATTCGGAACAGATGGTTACCAGTTGTGCACATTCTGCTTTTATTACTTTAGAATTTAACTCGCTGTTGAGTTAAGAGGTGTGAGCAATGCACTGATGAACTTATATTGCATTTACTTTGGTGTCATCTTTTTGGATGCTATATTAGGTGAAAGAGGATTTCAGGGAGATCTAGATGGTTCTAAAAGTGGCTCGGATTTGGCACGTCGGCCGCGAATGTCCAACTGTATGATTTGTGTTTGTGAATTAAATACATTGAGTAGGATTCGTTCATACCGTGTTTGATTAATATACTTGAGAAGCGATTAGGGACGTTATTTGAAGAGGAAGAGGTTTTAATATGGTGTATGAGAGGAGTAGCGAGATTTGAGTCTGGACTAGTGACGAGTTGTTTTTGGTGAGGTGAGCTTTGCAGTAGCTTTTTATTAGATATGTAAGGAAGTCCGCTTTGATCGTAGTTTCTGTAACATCCTCATTGGAAGTTCTCTTACCATAGGTGTTTGTTTTAAGTTGTCATGAAAGGATTCTTTGGGCTGTTATTTTTCTTGTTTTGATGGTATGAAAATCAGACCCTCTTGGCTAATTATACTTTTGCGGGCTTGTGGTCTCTTGAGTGGTCTACAACGTATTAGCGTATTCGTGATTGCTTTATGAGTATCGTCTCTAAGGTGATTTCGTCTATAAATGCAATAGTTTCGAGGCTAGAGCTACTAATACTTTATTGAACGCTTGGATCAGGACTGGCAGTGTGAGAGACTCGAACGACTTTGAGTCTTTTTATCGATTATTTTTTTTTAAGGTGAGGTTGACTATTTTCAGTGGAAAGGAGAGGTAACTGGTGATTTTTCTTTTGAGATGTTTTTTAGTTGGGATTATATATATTTATTTAATTTTCTGTGGGTTTTATTGGATTTTGAATTATAGTATTTGGCAAAGAGGTTGAGTGACCAGTGCTCAAACATTAGGTTGGCGTGGTCTAGCTAAGAATATGAGATAAGAGAAATAGTAAGACGGGCGGGCCTTCTAGCGTGAATCCTTCTTCTTCAATATCCTGTATGACTTAACGGAGATTTATACCTAATCTTAGCATATGAATATCGATTTGGGGTTGTGGAGGAAATGTTTATATGTTTTCTCAAAGGCGTCCTGGTTTACACCACGACTGCGGCATGTTTCTTGTTGTCGGCAGGTGCTCATATGTTCGCTTGAGCGTTATCTGAAGCAGATTTGATATTTGTACATGAGGTACTTAAGTTACCGCCCGAAACGTAGGTACTTTGGTAACTGTAGTGTGTTATAGAGTTGCTGTCTTATCCGAATTGTGGTCCGTGCAAACTTATATTTTGTGGGAATGATTCTTAGTTAAACATTATTTTACATTTCTTTGTGTAGCGGTGTGATTTGGTTTTCTTTCGTTCAAGGGGAAGCTATCTTTTATGTGACCTTCATTCTCAAAGAGCTTTAGTACTTACGTCACATAAAATAATAATAGCTTCTAAATGCCGGTATTAAACAGCTAATGAATGTATATTTAGCTTCGTATTGTAGTCATTCCTGCTGGTTCTGTTTATTTTGTGATCACTCAAGGATGTTAGTAATGATAGTTTTTAGGAGATTGTTTGTGTTTTGGCTTTTACTGTAGCATGTGTGCGGTCTGGGATTATAGACAATTCGGATTAAACTTCTGCGGTTACCTTTTTTAGTATCTGCCTAAATTTGAGTGCACCAAAATCGTTCTTTTTTATTTTCATGATAAAATTTCATGACAAGTGAGATGGTCCATACATTTCTTGTTAAAGTTCTAGTTGTTATTTTGTGGGTTTAAGAGTTTTGTAGTTAAGTTAACCAGCGTCATTCTAATTATGATTCCCCACTCCTTCCTGTCGTGGGTAACCTGACCCAAACAAGGGAGATGCCCTACTGAGGGCCTTTCTATTAGACCCAGCCACTGCCACTAGGACTGGTACGGTATGCCTCCTTCATCAAACCGCACCAACCACGGACGACTCCTAAAGATAGCAGGTTAAGTTAGTGTGAAAGAGATATACAACTTAGTGACTGGCTTAAGAGAAGAATGGGGTAACCATGCCAATTACCCTGTCCAAAGGAAAAATTCTTTACATTTTAATTAGGTCGCCGTTTCTTGATGAAGTGGATTCATGTGCAGTAGAAGTAAGAGGCAATGAAAGGGTAGGTTTTAACGACAGTGGGGACACAACAGCTTCCCCAGGCCTGGAGCAGGAACGGAATTACACTCAGTGACCAGAAAATTACAGGAACTCGTGCCGGGAGGATGTGCAGCCCCTCCAGATTCAAGGAGTAACCAAGTACATAGGGTACTAACCTGTGGTGAGGGGGCGAGAGGATAGTTGGTATAGCAAGTCAAGGTGTAGATGTTAGGTGAAGAAGGAGGAGAGGCTAACCTCAGCGTTGGACGGGGCGCCGAATCTCGTAACACGGCAACAGAAAAAACACATCCCTTTGCTTCTTAGGGAAAGAGTTGAATGATGTCGATGATATGGATAAGAAGGAGGATTATTATAAGAATAACTATGATAATGATTATGAGAGAGGCCAATTTGCCTAGTAAACGCTTTCGTTTTGGTTTTGTTTTGTTCTTTTTTATTTTGTTTTGTTCCTTTTTTTAGTTTTGGAGGTTTTCTCGCACTTTTGTTTTATATAGCTTTTAGTTGTTTTCTTTTTTATTTTATTGATTACGTTTTCTGGTAATTCATCATTTTTCGTTCTTCCATATATTTCATCTTAGCAGAACTTTGTGTTAATATTCCGCATTGTCTTTTTCTTGCTACGACCAAATCGTTGTTTATACGAATTTGATGGATTTGATCGTGAGGTAAGGTAAAGTTGTTTATTTTATCTTCTGGAATGATCCTTTCTAATTTTAGTCACAGGGCGACGCTACATCTCACTATGTCGGTTGATCTGTCCCTGTTTCGGTATTTTTCTTTTGGTAATATCATTGTAACTTTTCGGCCGATTCTAACGAAATTTAAACCCATATGTTGTTTTAAATTCTCTTTCTGATGATATAATCGCCAAAGTTGTCCTCTGGTTAGCCACGGAATTATTTGGAAATAACCTCATAACTATTCGGCTGCTTCTAACGAAATTTGAAACCTTCAAGTTGTTTTCACTTCTCTTCAAAATGATATAATTTCCAAGTTCTTACCAAGATTAGTACAGGAAACATTGAAAGTTCGAAGTTCGTAAGGTCATAAATCAGATAAGTCAGAACACGCGACCTTTGGTCAGCAAACCTTGTTTGACAGGTCTTAACTGCTCGTTTATACAGTTTCTGGTATAATGATCTCAATTTTATTGTTTCGTATAGGCCAAACTACTTCCATCTGTTGTTCTTAAGTTTTATTTTGGAATGTATCTTGATTTCCTGTTTTTGAATTCTTTGAGCTTTTTTTACTTTTGTTTCACTTAATGTATGTTTAGGCATTATGGAGTATTTTATTATGAGGCACACGAGGGTTATATACAATTTGCGTTAGTTTTTATTAGATAGGGTTTTTAATCTGTACTAGGAAGTCATGATTGTCTTTGCTTCTGCTATTTTTGTGAGGTGAGATATTTTTCCATTTGTTATAAGTTTAATTCCTAAATCTTTTCTTCTCGTAGCCTATGCAGGTTTCTTGGTCAACTTTTAATTCAGCTATTTATCCTATGTTTACTGGTATTATTTTGAATTTTTTTGTCTTTCCATAGTCAGTAATATTTTTGATTTCTTTGTCTGACCTGTCTTGTGGATCTAGTGTTGTTTTTGCCACTTGTAATTTGTTGATTAACATCATCGGATGACGAAGGTCAGTCGTTATTATAGACATCATATGAAGTTGTGGTAAGATAACCCCAATGAGTAGTATCTTTTTCCAAGCCGAATTCTTTACTCGTGAAACATTGTATTTTCAACTGGCAATTCTTTTATCCAATTAACTGCATGTGATTTTACTCATAATTCACTCCATGGTTAACCTGTTAATTTTATTTTTACGGAGAGAACCATAACTTATCAAAGTGTTTAGGAACATCGCCAAGTATAACGTCAAATATATTGCCCTCAGCTGTTTCTGTGGCGACCTTTTCCATTTTTATTGCAAGCGCTGTTTACGTCAGAGGCTCCACAAACCTTGGAGAAGATACGGAAACACGTTTCTTGCCGTTCTACGTTATCATATTTTTAGGAGACCATGATTGGTGCTTGCTCGTCCCACATCCACCGGGGTTATAAGGCTTTGGTGAACCTATCACAACGGCATATAAGCCTGGCAGAAGGACGCGTGAATTACACCCGGCATGGTGGCTCCCTGATGCTATTGCTATAAATAACTCTTTTCAGGCAATGGCACTACCACGCCACCTGGATAGGAAGTTTTCTGTTACTTCTGCCTACATTACATAATCAAATGACTATGATGAGACTTCTGGATCAATCATAGGGGTCAGATCCTTGCCGACATGATTAACATGCTATAGATTCATTTTCCTGCCTTGATATATCCTTGGGCTTTCTTGATGAATGGCCTGGTTTAGACAGGAAGTTGGTCGATGACCTCGATGGTACTAATCACTTTCCCATCTAAATATAATTCATGATCAGCTGCCGCCTGAAAGACCACCTTGTAGGTGCGCTGAATGGTCGTGATAGTCCAAATTTCAAGAAATGAATGATTTCTCTGTCCAAGTCGAGGAGTTGAGGTCAATGGATGATGCTGTTGAGTTATATTCCAAAAACCTCGTCGCCGTGGTCCTAATGTCTGGCTGTTTTTGACAACGACCGCTTTCCTGCTGCTAATCCAGGTGTGAGACGGTCCTCAAACAGAAGCCTCATGCTTACAGGCGCTATAAGTACTACCCAAATAATTTTACTGTCGGTAAATTTCGTCCATCAAGGGCTAGGTTCCGATATGTTTCAAAGCACACCCGCCGCGCTTCCTAGGGCGCATATGTGTTTTCAATGAAGAACTCTCATAAAGAGGTGTGGAAGCGAGTCAAATGTATTCGGAGCAAATTCTCGCAGGTCCCTTTACCGTTCTCCCGGAGAATGGGATCGCGATCTCAGACACCACATCCATGGAGGACACTTTTGTACCCGCTCTCTCCGCATTCTCGAGCTGGCAGGCATCAATATACGTCACGATGTCTCTTTTTGCCGCCGATTGGACATTAACTGAAGAGGCAAAAAAAATTTAACGAAATAATTACATTGAATGAGTTGCTTTCTGGCTTAATTATTGCGCAGATAATACCCCTAGTCCGGTTATTTTGCCGTAAACTATGCATCGACAGCTAGGTGAGTGAGTCATGGCCTTTCTGTTAGATTTATTTAAAGGATGCGAAGAGAGGGTATCTTCCCAGCCTTGTGACAAATGGCTACTCTGCTCTCTTTTTAAAACCGAGGAGTGATCATTCTCTCCCAGACCGTTTTCGCTGAATATGTCTAAATTGCACCTTGATCAAGTTGATGGAGAAATTGTTAAATGCTGTATTAGCTTTTTCCCTGGACTACGCATTCCACCTGTCCTTTGCTTAGTGCAGTTTCAGCCAATTCTACTCCACGTCGGATGCTCTGCTTCGAATGTAATTACCATCTTCATAGACTTCCTTCATAAACAGAACTAATTCAGGAAGTTTTTAGATCTGGAGAAAGCCTATGATACTGCATGGCGATATAGTATCATGGAGTCTTCCACACGATCGGGACGAGGGAACGCTAACCAATCTTTTTTCTAAGTTTCCAAGAGATCATCGATTCTGCGTACGGGTGAAGGGATCCATATCCGAACAATAGAGCAAGATAAACGCGTCTCCCAAGGAAGTGTCCTAAGTGTCACCTCGGTGCTGCCGGAAGATATTCTCGCTATGATCTACCTAGAACTTTCTCTCTTTATTAAAGTACAGATGCCAGCACTGGGGCTTCGACACAAACAGGCATTTAACTGTAGATCTTGCTATGCTGAATGCCAAAGCGCACATGTTTTCGTCGTGTTGACCAAGACTGAGGTGGTCCACTTCTGCCACCATTCTCGACTCCATTCCGATCAGGACATGTTCCTAAACGGGGTTCTCCTGAAAACTGGGATCTAAGCAAGCCAGGCGACCGGTGCCTTCACATGGCACCCATTGAGAACCTACCTGACAATTAGTGGGAGATACACCTCGCTATACACCATGTACAGCAGTGCATTATGTACCTGTACGCTCCAACGGATTTCACTGTATACGCAGCCGATCTCGACGATGCCTATGTCACCAAGAGACACGAGGCATACCCATAGTATTTAAGATTAGTGCTAGGAATCTTTTTCGGAATCTGGTATAGCTCTCAGGTCGATGGCGCCGCTGGTTCTGCCCCGGGTGCTACCATGGAGGAAACCACTTTTGACTATTTGTCGCCATGCCTGTGTCCCTAAAGCTTCCACAGTGCCTGCAGTATTGGGTTATGCCTTTTTAGCATACATCCTATTACTCTGGATTCGTGCGAGCGATACATATAGCTTGTGTCTCAAAAAGGGGCTTTAGAAGCTCCACAACCTCTGGTTAGTGGTATTCATGACGCCTCGGTTTTCGCGAGACGATTGGGTGTCTAGGTCCCCGTAAGGGGCGCGGCGATTTGCCATCCTGGCCGCCGTGCTGACGGGATCCAGCGCTCCGTCCGGCCCCAGCTTAGCCTCTCTTTCTTCCTTCAGATAGCCCAAATTCTCCCCTACCTCGTCGCTTTTCATACAACCTCTCCCACAACTTTCTCTGGTCAGCCTCTAATTTCACAGGGTAGAATGCTGACCTTCTTCTCAAGCCAACCACCCAGGATGGGGGCTGAGGGGGGAGGGGACATTGTTCCCTAACCCCTCAGCTCCGGTTCGGGATGGGGGTTTTTTAACAACCTGCTTCATCCCCACCCATACCTTCCTCACATCCCTTTTCCTCTCCTCTTCACATTCTATCTGTTTTACGCCGTGTCTAAGGTGGAGTCGCCATGCCGAAGGACTGCCAGGCCACCAGGTGGGAGGGGTGGTCCCAAATGGCGGCGCCTGGCTCTGCCGGGCCTGTAAGCACCTCTTGCAGTGCGGGCTACTGCAAGAGGTGGTGAGCGATTGCGTCCCGTAAAACAAAGAGGGTCACCATGCCCAATGATGAAAAAAAAAACCATCTCCCCTTAATTCCCCCTAAAACAACGGAGCCGCCCTCGTGAAGCTCCACAGAAAAGATGGAGGTCCCTCCCCCTGTGCTTGCGCAGGGGACCCTCCATACCTCTTTAACCGGAGAGGAGGCTTACTCCTCTCCTACGCCTGCGGGTGTAGGGGACTCCCCCTCACCCCCTTCTCTGGAGGTGCTTTCGGGCACCTCCCTATCTCCAGCGGCAGTCCCTCCTTTGCTTTCTAAGGGGACTGCCAAGAAAGCCAGCAGGCAGCCCATTGCCGACCGCCCCTCGTACAAGCGGCTCGGTAGGGCAAACCCCCTAAGGGGGGAGAGGGAAGCCAGGCCCCTTCGGTCGCTTCCCTCAAAAGACCTGCTGGCAAAAATATTAAACCTTGCCGGGGTCAAGGCCTGTGCCTCCCCACTAAAGACTTATGACGCTGCCAAGGGGACCTGCGATGTCCTGGGAGGGGATGGCCAACTGGAGGCCCCTCCTGTGATAGACATGTTCCTTGAGGAAAAGCAGCCTCAGAAGGTAGGGCCTTCCATGGGGGGGAGTCCGGGCTCGGCGCCAAGCACCGAACCCGAATCCGCCCCTATGCAAGGTCCTCATCAAACGGCTGTAGATTCTCAGGCAGTACAAGGAGGGGAGGGATCTCCGCCGGATGATGCCCCTGCGACCACCAGGACCTTCTTCATTTCGGAGAAGGACCTGGCTGAGGCCGGTCCATCTGGCCTGGGGGCTTCTACCGGCGGGGGTGAGAAGCGGGTTCATTCCCCGCCCACCTCTCCAAAAAAGAAAAGGAACAAAAAGACGAAGAAGACTCGGGGCTCCTCTCAATCCGCGGGGGCTACGGGGACGGATGGGTCTGCTGCCACTTTGGCAAGCGACCAAGCCAAGATCGGCACATCCGGGCCCTCTGCTTCCCCGGGTACGGAGCTCCTGACGATGACAAAGACCAAAAGTGCACAGGGCGGAGCCTCGATGACATCGGGGCCCCTGATTCAGAGGTTACCTGGCGTTTTCGAGCCCGCTGGCTTTAAACGCTTCCTCGTTATTCACTCCACTGATGGCACCATGTTGTCCAAGGGCAACATGATCCATAAGAGGAGAGGATTAGCTAATGCAATTGGTAGAGAGCCGAAGGCAACCCGTTTCTCGGACAAGAGCCTTCTGGCGAATGCGGCGAATCCCGCCGAGGCGGCCAAGATAAGTGCTCTTCGGACACTTCATGGCACCCCGGTGAGTGTGACGCCGCACTCTACCATGAACTTTGTAAAAGAAGTAGTTTATGCGAGGGAACTCGTTGACTACTCCATAGAAGACATCCCTCTAGAGCTGGCCGGCCCTGGGGCGGTCAAGGTCGAACGTGTGATGAGAAAACATGGAGGGGCCTCGAGACCCACCCCTACACTCTTCCTCACGTTCGACTGTGACAAGCTCCCTGAGTCGGTGCGTGCCGGTTGGTACCGCTACCGCGTGAAGGCATTCGTGCCACTGCAAGGGCAGTGCTATTACTGTCACCGCTTCGGCCACACGAATCGATCATGTAGACGTGCAAAATCGGGGTCACCCGAAGTCTGTGTAAATTGCTCCAAGGTCGCACACGATAAGTCCAAATCGTGTGTGGCCAAGTGTGTCAATTGCGGAAAGCCGCACCCTTCTACTTCGAAGCAATGTGGTGCATATCTCCTTGAGAAAGAAATCCTGGCCGTTCAGGCCCAGGATCGACTCTCATTCCGCGAGGCTAAGGACTTGGTCCTGGCGCGCCCGGCTCTGCCTGGGACGTCATATGCCTCAATAGTTAGAAAAGCACCCTCTGCTCCTGGCCCATCCAGGCCAATGAGCACGGTTGTTTCCGGGCCCATTCGGAGCCCTTCTGCGGGCTCTACTACACCCGGGCGCTGCCCTGGTAGAGCTGGCGTCAAAAGGGGTTCACACCCAGCCCCGGCTGAATCCAGGGCTCCCCCCTCTTCCCCCAGCGTGACCGTTTCCCGTAAGGCGAAACGGCCACGCGCCTCCACAGAGTCATTAGACTCACAGGAGGCAACACCCCTGAAGATGGTCGCTAGGCCATCTTCCGGGGTTCCTAAAGCTGTTCCCCGAAAGGAGGACAGCAACAAAGGAGCTTCGGCCCCTTCGCCCACGCCCCGAGGTGGAGCGAGTGGCTCGGAGACGGTGGTTCATCAAAAAGAGGGCCCCCCGCCTCCCAAGCCGCAACGCCCGCCTAAGGTTTCGAGGCGGAGGGAGGAAAAAACTCGCATGGCGAGCCCAACCTCCCCCAATAAGTCCTCGAAGGCGACAGCGCCTTCAGCGCTTTGTCTGGCCAACAGCGCCCGGGGTTCTGCCCCCGGGAAGCGTACGGCCATTCCCGTGAGGGTCTTCAATTCGAGGAGGGCCCCCGCGTCTCCTCCGAGCTAGGCCTGGAGGGCATATTCCTTCAATGAAATTGCCGTGGACACCGGGCCAACTGGGAGGAGCTGCGGAGGCTCGTCTCGTCCCGTTCCCCGTTAGCTATTTTTTTGCAGAAACCATGCTAGGCGCGTGCCCGCCCTCCCGGGGTATAAGGGTCTTGCGACCCCACCACCGCGGGATGGCCAGGCTGGGGGATGCGCGGTTTACACCCGGCATGATGTCTCCGTTCTTCCTTTCTCTTTAGATACCTCCTTTCAGGCAGTGGCTGTGCAGTTGCACCTGGATAGGAGGTATACTATCATTTCTGCGTACATTCCACCGTCAGCTGACTTCGACGCGGGGGACTTCCGCCGCGTCGTGGCACGGTTGCCGAGGCCCTATGTCTTGCTTGGAGATCTGAACGGCAGGCATCCTCTCTGGGGAGATTACTCCATAAATCCCAGGGGACAAGTCCTTGCCGATCTGATCCAAGAGCTTGAGATGGGTGTCCTAAACGTGGATGAGTTTACGCATCACTGTCCGAGAACCGCTTCATTTTCTTGCCTTGAGCTATCTTTGTGCTCTTCGGATGCACAGCCTGATTTTGATTAGGGGGTGGTCGATGACCTCCATGGTAGTGATCACTTTCCCATTCAAATATCATTTTCAGGGCAACTGCCGCCTGAGAGACCACCTCGGTGGTGCTTGGCGCGGGCGCGGTGGCCTGCATTTCAGGAAATGACTGAATTCTCTATCTCAGTCGAGGAGTTTAGGTCGGTAGATGAGGCCGTTGAGTTGTTCTCCGGCAATCTCATCGCCGTGAGCCTGACTACTATTTCTAGGACGTCTGGCCATTTTGCACGCCGACCACTCCCATGTGGTCAGCCGAGTGTGAGACGGTCCTCAAACAGAAGCGTTATGCCTACATGCGCTATAAGCGCCGCCCGAACGATTTCACTGTCGGTGAATTTCGTCTGGCTAGGGCTAGGTTCCGGTGTATTTCGAAGCACGCCCGCCGCTCTTCTTGGCGGGCATACGTGTCTTCACTTAACGGGAAGTCCCCTTTAGCTGAGGTGTGGAAGTGAGTCAAAAGGATTCGGGGCAAGTTCTCGCAGGACCCCCCTCCCGTTCTCCAGGAGAATGGGCCCGAAATCTCGGACCCTGCGTCCGTGGCGGAATCCTTAGCGACCGCTTTTTCCGCATTCTCTAGCCGTGATGCTGCCCTGCCAGCATTCAATGCAAGTCGTGATGTCGCGGAAGGCCGCCGGCTGGACTTTACCTCCAGAGGCGGAGAACCCTTCAACGACAAGTTTACTGTGAGTGAGTTGCGTTCCGCTCTCGCTTCGTGCGCGGACACCGCCCATGGTCCGGACGATGTCCCGTACGCTATGCTTCGACACCTGGGTGAGCGAGGCTTGGCCTTTCTGTTAGATTTGTTCAACAGGATCTTGGTGGAAGGTCTTCTCTCAGACTCCTGGCAAATCGCTACTGTGCTCATCTTTCGCAAGCCGGGGAGAGATCACTCTACTCCGACCGGTTTCCGCCCAATCTGTCTAAACTCTTGCGTGTGCAAGTTGATGGAGAAATTGGTAAATGTTAGATTAGCCTATTTCCTTGACAGCGGAGGCCATCTGTCTTCTGCACAGTGCGGCTTCCGTAAGTTCCACTCCACGTCGGATGCTCTGCTCCGACTGGAAAGTGCCGTCTGTGAGGCTTTCCTTCGTAGACAACACTACGCCACGGTGTTTTTTGATCTAGAGAAGGCCTATGATACCGCATGGCGATACGGTATCATGGAGACTCTCCACACGATGGGGGCGAAGGGACGCCTCCCAATGTTTATATCTGAATTTTTGCGAGATCGTCGATTCCGCGTACGGGTGGGGGGAGCCCTCTCCGGCCCAAAGGAGCAGGAAGAGGGTGTCCCGCAGGGAAGTGTCCTCAGTGTCACACTCTTTGCCCTGAGCATCAACAGCATCACCTCGTTGCTGCCGGAAGATGCTCTCGCTACGCTCTACGTGGACGACCTTTCGATCTCTTTTGGCGCAGCCCAGGTGCCAACTCTGGAGCGTCGACTCCAACAGTCATTGAACCGCGTCTCTTGCTATGCTGAAGCGCACAAGTTTCGGGTTTTTTGGCCAAGACTAAGGTGGTGCACTTCTGCCGCCATCCACGGCTTCACCCCGACCCAGATTTGTTTCTTAATGGGGTGCGCCTTGATGTGGTTGAGTTGCACCGTTTCCTTGGTCTTGTATTCGACCGACGCTTCACCTGGGAGGCTCCTATTCGCAGCCTTAGGGTCTCTTGTACCCGCGCCATGGACATTCTCCGTTCCGTGCCTTTTAGCGCTTGGGGCGCTGATAGGGCTACCGCCTTACTTTTTTATCGATCCTTTGTTCGCTCGAAGCTCGACTACGGATGCGAGTTTTATGCATCCGCAGCCGAGCGTTTATTGCGGAAGGTGGATTCGATCCACCACACCGGCCTTCGCCTTGCGACCGGTGCCTTCCGCACTTCCCCCATTGAGAGCCTGTTGGTCGATGCTGGGAAGATGCCACTCGCTCTGCGCCGCGTGCAGTGCATCACTCGCCTGTACGCGCGAGCCCAGCGCCTCCCTTAGTCGCCAACAGCTCTCACTGCATCCGCAGCTGATCTCGATGGTGCCTATGCCGCCGAGAGACGCCAGTCATACCCTAAGCCCTTTGGGTTTAGGGCCAGGAAACTCCTTCGAGAGGTAGATATAGCTTTTGGGCCGGTGGCGCCCCTGGTTTTGCCCAGGACGCCACCCTGGAGGGTACCACATTTGGCTATTTGTCGCCACGCCTCTGCTCCCAAAGCTTGTACTGCGCCGGGAGTATTGCGTTCGACCTTTTTGGAGCACACATCGTGTCACGCTGGTACCGTGCCAGTGTAAACGGATGGCTCCAAGTCCCAAGAGGGTGTCGGCTTCCACGCCGTATCCCCTCTGTTTGAAGTCAGCGGGGCTCTACCAGGCGCTGCCTCTGTCTTCACGGCCAAGCTGGTGGCAATACACCACTCGGTACGGGAGATTACGCGACGTGCCCGGTTTGGAGACCAGATTGTGATCTATAGCGACTCACAAAGCGCCCTGAGTGCTCTCGGGGCATTGGAATCTCCGCATCCCCTGGTTCGCGAAATCCGTGACGCCACGGTTTTGGCGAGCCGGGCAGATGTCGAGATTATCTTCTGCTGGGTTCCTGGACATGTAGGAATTGCGGGGAATGAGCGCGCCGATGAGGGCGCCAAAGAGTCCGCGAGGACTCTGCGACCGGGCCAGCGTTTTGCTCTTCCTCACACTGACTACATGGCAGGAATACGGGCAGCTCTTCGGACTGCTTGGCAAAGAAGATGGGATGCGGTCGAGGGGAACTTAAAGTTGCGTGCCATTGCGCCGCGACTGTTCCCATGGACCTATCCCCCAATGCCGCGGCGGCTTCAGGTTGCTTTCTGTCATCTTCAAATCGGACACACTCGTGTGACGCATCGCTACTTGATGGAGCGCTCGCCTGCGCCCTATTGCAACGACCGCGTCGTCCCCCAGACTGTTCGGCACATTCTTGTGTAATGTCCCAGTCTAGGTGATCTTCGAGCACGATACCTGTCCCGGTACCGGGATGGGCGGGGTCGCTACCGCCTGTTTCTTGTACTCGGGACGAGTGCGTGCACCATGACTAGTGGACTTATTGACTTTTTGGGGGAGGCTGGCCTTCTCCCTTTCATTTAACACAGTTTAATTGTTGTTATTGTTTTTGTTATTTCTTTTTTATTGTTATTTCGTTTTATTGTTTCCTGTTTAATTTTTAAAGTAGCCTAAAACTAGGCTGTTTGTTTACGGCAACTTATGCCTTAGTCGGCAGTCGCCAGATAGCCGCTTAATTAAAAAAAAAAAAAAAGGGTGTCTAGCTTATCTTTTGCTGGGTTCTTTGGTAATTGGGAATTGCGAGGAATGAGCGGGAGAATGATTGCGTGCAAAATAGGCTGCGAAAAATGGGGGAACCTACCAAAGTTTGACTCTTTCTCACACCAAATCCATAGTAAGAATCAGGGTTGCCCTCTGGGCTGCTTACCATAGAAGTTAGTAGACGGTAGAGGGGAACTTAAGGTTGGGTGTCATTGCGCCGCGACTGTTCTCTTGATTCTATCCCCTAATGCCGTGACGGCTTCAGGTGTCTTTCTGTCGTCTTCGAATTGGGCACATTTGCGGGACGCCCCACCACATGATGGAGCGCTCTCATGTAACCCACTGTGAATGCCTTTTCCACCTAACTGTTACGCACACTCTTGAAAAGTGATTTGAGCCTAAGTTACCTGTTCCGTACTGGAAGTAGCGGGAATGGTCCAGGTACATAAACTTATGGACACTCTGACTCTTTGATGGGGTTAGCCTCCTCCATTTAATATAACAATCTATGGTGATGTTTGCATATTATTGCGCCGGGGGAGGTGGGTCTGAGCCGAATACCGGTCTGGGCTTCTATTTTCTTATTTTTTTGCTTCTTGTGTTCTTTTTGGTCTACCCCGTAAGGGGCGCGGCGATTTGCCATCTTGGCCGCCGTGCTGATGAGACTCAGCACCCCATCCGACCCCAACTTAGCCTCTTCTCCTTCCTTCAAAACACTTGTTTCCTCGCTTTTCATACAACCTCTCTCACAACTTTCAATGGTCAGCCTCTAATTTCACAGGGTAGATGCTGACCTTCTTCTTAAGTCAACCGTCCTGGATCAGGGCTGAGGGGGGAGGGGACAATGTTCCCTAATCCCTAAGCTCCGGTCTGGGGGGGGTTGGTTTTTAACAACCTGCTTTATCCCCAACCATACCTTTCTCACATCCCTTTTCCTCTCCTCTTCAAAATCTATATATTTTTTACGCCGTGTTCAAGGTGGAGCCGCCATGCCAATTGATTGCCAGGCCACCAGGCGGGAGGGGTGGTTTGAAATGGCGGCGCTTGGCTCTGCCGGGCTTGTAAGCACCTCTCGCAGTGCGGGATACTGCGAGAGGTGATGCGCGATTGCATCCCGTGTCAAAAAGAGGGTCACCATGCCCAATGATGAGTTTCAAAAAAAGCCAACCCCCCAACTTCCCCTATAACATCGACGGAGCGGCCCTTGGGCAGCTCCTGCAAAAAAATGGAGGTCCCTTCCCCCCTGTGCTTGCTCATAGGACCCTCCATATATCTCTAACCGGAGAGGAGGCTTACTCCTCTCCTTCGCTTACGGGTGTAGGGGACTCCCCTCACCCCCTTCTTTGGAGGTGCTTTCGGGAGCCTCCCTTTTACCAGCGGCAGTCCCCTCTGTTCTTTCCACGGGGACTGCCAAGAAAGCCAGCAGGCAGCCCTTAGCCAGCCGCTCCACATCGAAGCGGCTCGGTGGGGCAAACCCTCTTAGGGGGGAGAGGGAAGCCAGGCCCCTTCGGTCGCTTCCCTCAAAAGACCTGCAGGCAAGAATACTGAACCTTGCCGGGGTCAAGGCCCATGCCTTCCCAAAGAAGACTAGTGAATATACTGCCAACGGGACCTGCGATGTCTTGGGGAGGATGGGCAACTGGATGCCCCCCTTGAGATAGACATGGTCCTTGAGGAAACCTAGCCTCAGACGGTAGGGCCTTCCATGGGGAAGAATCCTAGATCCGCGCCAAGCACCGAACCCGAATCCGCCCCGATGCAAGGTCCTCCTCAAACGGCTGTGGTTTCCGAAGCATTACAAGTAGAGGAGGGATCTCGTCCGATCAGTGCCCCCACGACTACCAGGACCCTCTCCATTTCAGAGAATGACCTGGCTGAGGCCGGTCTATCTGGCCTGGGGGCTTCTTCCGGCGGAGGTGAGAAGCGGGTTCATTCCCCGCCCTCCTCTCCGAAAAAGAAAAAGAAAAAGACTGAAAAGCCAAAAAAGACTCGGGGCTCCTCTCCATCCGCGGAGCTGCGGGGACGTATGGGTCTGCTGCCACTCTGGCAAGCGACCAAGCCAAGATCGGCACATCCGCCTCCTCTGCCCCCCCGGTTGCGGAGCCCCTGACTAAGACTAATACTAAGAGTGCACAGGGCGGAGCCTCGATGACATCGGGGCCCCTCATTCAGAGGTTACCTGGCGTTTTCGAGCCCGCTGGCTTCAAACGCTTCCTCGTTATTCGCTCCACTGATGGCACCATGTTTTTCAAGGGCAACATGATCCATAAGAGGAGAGGATTAGCTAGGGCAATTGGTAGAGAGCCGAAGCCGAAGGTAACCCGTTTCTTGGATGGGAGCCTTCTGGCGAATGCGGTGAATCCCGCCGAGGCGGCCAAGATAAGTGCTCTTCGGACACTTCATGGCACCCCGGTGAGTGTAACGCCACACTCTACCATGAACTTTGTGAAAGAAGTAGTTTATGCGAGACAACTCGATGACTACTTCATTGAGGACATCACCCTAGAGCTAACCGACCATGGAGCGGTCAAGGTCGAACGGGTGATGAGAAAACAGGGAGGGGCCTCGAGACCCACCCCTACACTCTTCGTCACATTCGACTGTGACAAGCTCCCTGACTCGATGCGTGTCGGTTGGTACCGCTACCACGTGAAGGCATTCGTGCCACTGCCGCGGCGGTGCTATTACTGTTGCCGCTTCGGCCATACGAATCGCTCATGTAGATGTGCAAAGTCGGGGTAACCCGAAGTCTGTGTAAATTGCTCCAAGGTCGCACACGATAAGTTTAAATCGTGTGTGGCCAAGTGTGTCGATTGCGGAGAGCCGCACATTGCTTCTTCGAAGAAATGTGGTGCATATCTCCTTAAGAAAGAAATCCTGGCCGTTCAGGGAAACGATCGAATCTCATTCCGCGAGGCAAAGGAATTGGTCCTGGCGCGCCTGGCTCTGCCTGGGACTTCATATGTTCCAATAGTTAGAAAGGCACCCTCTAATCCTGGCCCATCCAGGCCAACGAGCACGGTGGTTTCCTTGCCCATTCGGAGCCCTTTTGCGGCTCTACCCAACCCGGGCGCTGCCCTGGTAAAGCTGGCGGCAAAAAGGGCTCATGCCTTGCCCCGGCTAAAACCAGGGCTCCCCCCTCTTCCCCCAGCGTGACCGTTTCCCAAAACGGCCACGCGCCTTCACCGAGTCGTTAGACTTACAGGAGGCAACACCCCTGAAGATGGTCGCTAGGCCATCTTCCGAAGTTCCTAAAGCTGTTCCCCGAAAGGAGGACAGCAACAAAGGAGCTTCAGCTCCTTCGCTTACGCCCCGAGGTGGAGCGAGTGGCTCGGAGACGGAGGTTCCTCGAAAAGAGGGCCCTCCGCCTCCGAAGCCGCAACCCTCACCTAAGGTTTCGAGGCGGAGGGAGGAAAACACTCGCATGGCGAGCTCAACTCTCCTAAAAGGTCCTCGAAGAGGACAGCGCCTTTAACGCTTTGTCTGGCCAACAGCGCACGGGAATGGCCGGGAAGCGTACGACCATTCCCGTGAGGGTCTTCAATTCAAGGAGGGCCCTCGCGTCTCCTCTGATCTAGGCCTGGAGGGCATATACTTTCAATGGAATTGCCGTGGACTCCGGCCAACTCGGAGGAGCTGCGGAGGCACGTCTCGTGCCGTTCTCCATTAGCTATTTTTTTGCAGGAGACCATGCTAGGCGTGTGCCCCTGCCTTCCCTCCTGGGGTATAAGGGTCTTGCGATCCCACCACCGCAGGATGGCCGACTGGGGGATGCGCGGTTTACACCCCACATGATGTCTCCGTTCTTCCTTTCTCTTTAGATACCTCCTTTCAGGCAGTGGCTGTGCAGCTACACCTGGATAGGAGGTAGACTATCATTTCTGCGTACATTACACCGTCAGCTGACTTCGACGCGGGGGACTTCCGCCGCGTCGTGGCACGGTTGCCTAGGCCCTATCTCTTGCTTGGAGATCTGAACGGCAGGCATCCTCTCGGGAGATTACTCCATAAATCCCAGGGGAGAAGTCCTTGCCGATCTGATCCAAGAGCTTGAGATGGGTGTCCTAATCGTGGATGAGTTTACGCATCACTGTCCGAGAACTGCTTCATTTTCTTGCCTTGACCTATCTTCGTGCTCTTCGGATGCACAGCCTGATTTTGATTGGGGGGTGGTGATGACCACCATGGTTGTGATCACTTTCCCATTTAAATATCATTTTCAGGGCAACTGCCGCCTGAGAGACCACCTCGGTGGTGCTTGGCGCGGGCGCGGTGGTGTGCATTTCAGGAAATGACTGAATTCTCTATCTCAGTCGAGGAGTTTAGGTCGGTAGATAAGGCCGTTGAGTTGTTCTCCAGCAACCTCATCGCCGTGGGCCTGACTACTAATCCTATGACGCCTGGCCGTTTTGCACGCTGACCACTCCCATGGTGGTCAGCCGAGTGTGAGACGGCCCTCAAACAGAAGCGTTATTCCCACCTGCGCTATAAGCGCCGCCCGAACGATTTCACTGTCGCTGAATTTCGTCGGGCTAGGTCTAGGTTCCGGTATATTTTAAAGCACGCCCGCTGCTCTTCTTGGCGGGCATACGTGTCTTCATTTAACGGGAAGACCCAATTAGCTGAGGTGTGGAAGTAAGTCAAAAGGATTCGGGGCAAGTTCTCGCAGGACCCCCTTCCCGTTCTCCTGGAGAATGGGACCGAAATCTCGGACCCCGCGTCCGTGGCGGAATCCTTAGCGACCACTTCTTCCACATTCTCTAGCCGGGATGCTGCTCCACCAGCATTCAATGCACGTCGTGATGTCGCGGAAGGCCACCGGCTAGACTTTACCTACAGAAGAGGAGAACCCTTAAACGACAAGTTTGCTGTGAGTGAGTTGTGTTTCGCTCTCGCTTCGTGCGCGTACACCACCTATGGTCCGGACGATGTCCCGTACGCCATGCTTCGACACCTGGGTGAGCGAGTCATGGCCTTTCTGTTAGATTTGTTCAACAGGATCTGGGTGTAAGGTCTTCTCCTAGACTCCTGGCGAATCGCTACTGTGCTCGCCTTTCGCAAGCCGGGGAGAGATCACTCTACTCCGACCGGTTTCCATCCAATCTCTCTAACCTCTTGCGTGTGAAAGTTGCTGGAAAAATTGTTAAATTTTAGATTAGCCTTTTTCCTGAACTTGCTTTCGCAAGTTCCACTCCACGTCGGTTGCTCTGCTCCGACTTGAAAATGCAATCTGCGAGGCTTTTCTTCGTAGACAGCACTACGCTACGGTGTTTTTCGATCTGGAGAAGGCCTATGATACCGCAGGGCGATACGGTATCATGAAGACTCTCCACACGATGGGGGCAATGGGACGCCTTCCAATGTTTATATCTGAATTTTTTTGAGATCGTCGATTCCGCGTACGGGTGGGGAAGCCTTCTTCAGCCCAAATGAGCAGAAAGAGGGTGTCCCGCAAGGAAGTGTCCTCAGTGTCACACTCTTTGCTCTGAGCATCAATGGCATTACCTCGGTGCTGCCGGAACATGTTTTCGCTACGCTCTACGTGGACGACCTTTCGATCTCTTTTGGCGCGGCCCAGATGCCAACCCTGTAGTGTCGTCTCCAACAGGCATTGAACCGCGTCTCTTGCTATGCCGAAGTGCACAGGTTTCGGTTTTCTTTGGCCAACACTAAGGTGGTGCACTTCTGCCGCCATCCACGGCTTCCCTCCGACCCAGATTTGTTTCTTAATGGGGTGCGCCTGGATGTGGTTGAGTCGCACCGTTTCCTTAGGCTTGTATTCGACTGACGCCTCACCTAGGAGGCTCATATTCGCAGCCTTAGGGTCTCTTATACCTGCGCCATGGACATTCTCCGTTCCTTGACGTTTAGCGCTTTGGGCGCTGATAGGGCTACTGCCCTTCTTGTTCATCGATCCTTTGTTCGTTCGAAGCTCGAGCGTTTATTGCGGAAGGTGGATTCGATCCACCACACCGGCCTTCGCCTTGCGACCGGCACCTTCCGCACTTCCCCCATTGAGAGCCTGTTGGTCGATGCTGGGGAGATGCCACTCGCTCGGCGCCGCGTGCAGTGCATCACTCGCTTGTACGCGCGAGCCCGGCGTCTTCCTCAGTGGCCAACAGCTCTCACTGCCTCCGCCGCTGATCTCGATGGTGCCTATGCCACCAAGAGACGCCAGGCATACCCTATCCCTTTGGGTTTAGGGCCAGGAAACTCCTTCTAGAGGTAAATATAGCTCTCAGGCCGGTGGCGCCCCTGGTTCTGCCTAGGACGCCACCCTGGTGGGTACCACATTTTGTTATTTGTCATTACGCTTCTGCTCCCAAAGCTTGTAAAGCACCGGGAGTATTGCGTTCGACCTTTTTGGAGCACACATCGTGTCACGCTGGTACCGTGCCAGTGTTTACGGATGGCTCCAAGTTCCAAGAGGGGGTCGGCTTCTAAGCCGTTTTCCCTCTGTTTGAAGTCAGTGTGGCTCTTCCAGGCGCTGCCTCTGTCTTCACGGCCGAGCTGGTGGCAATACACCACTCGGTACGGGAGATTACGCGACGTGCCCGGTTCGGGGACCGGATTGTGATCTATAGCGACTCACAAAGCGCCCTGAGTGCTCTCGGGGCATTGGAATCTCTGCATCCCCTGGTTCGCGATATCCGTGACGCCACGGTTTTGGCGAGCCAGGCAGATGTCGAGATTATCTTCTGCTGGGTTCCTGGACATGTAGGAATTGCGGGGAATGAGCGCGCCGATGAGTGCGACAAAGAGTCCGCGAGGACTCTGCGACCGGACCAGCGTTTCGCTCTTCCTCACAACGACTACATGGCAGGAATACGGGCAGCTCTTCGGACTGCTTGGCAAAGAAGATGGGAGACGGTCGAAGGAACTTAAGTTGCGTGCCATTGCGCCGCGACTGTTCCCATGGACCTATCCCTCAATGTCGCGGCGGCTTCAGGTTGCTTTCTGTCGTCTTCGAATCGGACACACTCGTGTGACGCATTACTATTTGGTGGGGCGCTCCCCTGCGCCGTATTGCAACGACTGCGTCGTACCCGACTGTTCGGCACATTCTTGTGTAATGTCCCAGTCTGGGTGATCTTCGCGCATGATAGCTGTCCCGGTACCGGGATGGGCAGGGTCGCTACCGCCTGTCCCTTTTACTCGGACGGGTGCGTGCATCATGACTGGTGGACTTGTTGACTTTTGGGGGGAGGCCGTCCTTCTCCCTTGTATTTAACTTGTTTTTATTATTGTTGTTTGTTTTTGTTTTTTTGTAGGTCACAGGCTCCTGCGCTGGGGGGGAGGGGGACCTCCCCCAAACGCAGAAGCTTGCTTCCTGATTGTTATCTCCTTTTTATTGTTGTTTCTGTTAATTTTTTTATTTTAAAGTAGCCTAGAACTGGGATGTTTGTTTGCGGCGACTTATGCCGAAGTGGGCAGTCACCAGATATCCCCTTGAACCCCCCCCCCCCCCTCAGAAAAAAACCCTATTATTATTATTATTATTTTTAAGATATGCAAAAAATTCAAAATGGGCGTTTGCGATTATAAAATGTAGTATATTATTGGTATTGCTCTATTGCATATATCATTATAGTACTGCTAAGATGAGCAAACTAGATCCTTCGTGAGTTCTTGCTGCTTAAAAAAATGGTTATATAGAAGAATTTATTCACATTTGTAACCGGCATGTTTTTTTTGCCCAATTATTTATAATTCTGTTTTATGCTTTCATAATAGGCTTCCAAATATTTCCACAAAGCAGTAACAATGCCACGCGAGTGCAAAAATCATCCAAATAAATTCTGCTATGTATCTGGGCATTTTACAACTTATTCTCAGCAATGTACTACCACACATGATATAAAGAATATGTACAAACTCTGCTTCGGTTGCCCCCTGGGTGACCAAGATAAAGCATGGGTACCACACCAAATTTGTACTTCTTGCTCTAGTGGATTACCTGACTGGAGTAACAAAAGAAAAACTTGCATTCCCTTCGTTGTTCCTATGATATGGAGAGAGCTGAGAGATTATTTCGAAGATTGCTATTTCTGCAGTGTGACCACAAAATGTTTTTTTGCAAAGAACAAGCATTAACTTGTTTATCCAACCATGGATTCGGCGTGCATGCTTGTTCCACATGATGTATCTTTGCAAATTCCAGTTCCACTTGATGATCGCCTCGTACCTGATGCTATCGGTGATGATAGCAGTATTTAAGGTGGATGCACATTAGATGAGGATGTTGAATATGAGGATGCTAACTCTAAGCACAAGTTATTTACTCAGGAAGATTTGAATGATCTTGTGTGAGACCTGTCACTGTCAAAGGAGAGAGCAGAACTTTTATTATCTCGTCTACTGGAAAAATTCTTACTCGAGAAAAATGTGCATGTGAATTACTTTAGAAAGCGTAATCGTGATTTAACTTCTTTCTTTACAGTTAATGGAACACTCTGCTACTGCCATAATATAAATGGATTGGTCGAATCCCTGTCACAGACATATGAGGCATCTGACTGGCGTCTCTTTATTGATGCTTCTAAGACAAGTCTGAAAGCTGTCCTCTTGCACAATGGAAATGTAAAGCTTTCAATTCCTATTGGCCATTCTTTACACCTTAAGGAAACATATGACAAAATGGATATTCTTTTAAAGCCATAAACTACCATGCCCACCAGTGGTATATCTGTGGTGATCTAAAAGTCATAGACATGCTAATGGGTATGTAAGGAGAATTCACGAAGTACTGTCGAAAGCAATGGCTAAGGACAATTCTCAGGGATTCCAATATCTGTGCCAAAGATCCCCACAACTGAGCGTCGCAGAGATAAAAGAAGGCATATTTGTGGGACTAAAAATCAGGGAGGTTTTAGCAGACCCTAACTTCGAGAAGATACTCACTCCTCTTGAACAAAATGCATGGGTAGCTTTCAAGTGGTTATATGCAAACTTTCTGGACATCAACAAGTCACCTGCATAAAAAGATGCCCTTTAAAACCTTCTTCAATCTTTTAAAGAAATGGGATGCCATATGTCACTTAAAATCGATTTCTTTCATTCGCACCTAGACTTTTTCAAGAAAATATTTGAGCCGTAAGTGACGAGCAAGGTGAACGTTTCCACCAAATTATCAAGACCATGGAAACTCGCTATCAAGGATTTTGGAATGAGAGCATGATGGGAGATCATTGTTGGATGTTGTATCGTGATAATCCTGAGAAAATATTCAAACGCAAATCCCATGCACAACGTTTATAAATTCGAGTTTTGACTTATTAGCCCGTTAATCATTGTTTACCAATCTTATACATGCAATATAGGTACCATTAACTTTATGATGTGGAATATAAAAAACATGGCTATTTATTTTTTGTCTGTGCAACTTCACAATGCACATGGAGATATGCAGTAGGCGATCTTTCTCTCGCAATGGCACTATGCAACCATATATCACCAGTTTTTGCGAAGAAATCAGAGTAAAACGCTACATTCTATCAGCGACGGCGGTCATATTGCATTTTCGAATATCTCGAAAACCTGATGTGCTAAAGAAAAGCTAAAGTCAGATTTGAAATCAGTGAGTAAAATGCTATGAAAGTTTGCTTAGGTCTCTGATGACTAAAAAAAAAGTTTAAATTTTTGGCCATTGTTATTTTTAGAATTGCTTCATGGATCTTGTTAGGGGCATTCGTTTTTTGTGTTTGTATTGGTCCATTTGTTAGTAGACAGTTTTGTTTAAATTATTATAGAGAATAGAAATATTATTCATTTGCAAAGATTTTTACTACCTTTTGCGAGTTAAGTCCTTCCATGTCGTGAGTAAGGATCGATTTATGCTTGCTGTCGTAGGTCAGCCAAAATTATAAATATATATATATATATATATATATATATATATATATATATATATATATATATATATATTTGTTTTATTAGTTTTTAATAAACCAAATAAACTTTGACTTGAGGCGTAGGTTCGTGCCTCGGTGATCGCTTGAGGATCGTTCTCTAAGAGTGCTAAACTTTGTTTCTATTCCAGTGAATGAATAAAAGCGGTTTCTTTCTTGACTTTATCAATTATTGCCATTTAACTTGTTCGAGGATAATTAAAACAGTGCTTTTACTAAAAAAAAATATAATTTAATGAAAAATAAACCCTCTCACTAAATAACATGAAAAAATACAGATCTAATACCCTTAAAAAAAAGAAAATGGGATTGCTGGGTGAGCTCTCGAAGCTCGATTCGAGAGAGAATTTTACGAGAGGAACAATTTTAAGTTAATATCTTTGTCCTTGGCCAGACATCCAATAAACTAATAATTATGCACGGGGACATAAACAACAGGATTATTCTCTACTTATAATAAGGTAATGGATAGTAAATACCCGCGACCAGTTACACTATCCTCGGAGATTTTGTTGCGGAGAAGCATAGCTCGAGTAATTTGTTGTTTGCTCAATTGATGGCGTTCGTCGACCTGCCTGTGGAGGCGACTTCAAGCGAAAGCTTAGTCCTTCTACTTTTCTTCCGGACGTTATGAAATCATTGTCTTCTTTTTTTTCTATCTAGTTGGGGTTTGTCCAACTCAGATAGAGTTAGATTTGAAGTCTTAAAACTGGGTAGATTGATATTCAATAATCTTGGGGCTCGAACGGCGCCGAGCTTCCTTAGTACAATCCGGTTTTGTACAAGGACTGCAAGTTATCCTAAACTTGCAGAAAACTTTCTCCCGGTGATTTTTCTTGTTTCCTTCTCAACTTGAAAATCTTCTGTGAACCGGTAACTTTCTTGTCTCTTCTGTTAGAACGAACAAAAAGCCTCGTTTCCTCGAGTCAACCTGTTATATACCTAAATTACTCCCGTGGGGTAATGGCGAGGTGGAAGGGGGACTCGCAAGGTGAGACCTCAGGTTGGTCTTTCGCGCTTGGCGTCTTGTAGCTCTGATAGAGGGTAATACGAGATCGGCAGTTTGCACTTTTGAATGGATTGTTTGTAAGTACACCCTCGAAGGGCCTGCCTTTTGAGCTGAGGTCAGGAATCTGTCTCGTAACATTTACCCTTTTCCCCGTTCTCCTATGTTACCGGAGAACATCGGAGGGGCAAAGCTACACCCAGATGTCTGTTGTTATTATTTCCTTGGCCTTGATACATATATATATATATATATATATATATATATATATATATATATATAGCATACTCTTATTATACCTCTAAACTTGCTTATATTAGTCTTTGTATTATTTGTTATTAGTCTGATGTTTCGAAATTTTGATTGCTCTTGGGGGAGTTGGAGAATATCTCTTTCCATTGTCTTATGAGATTTTGTTGTATCTCATCTTATTTCCTTTTTTACCCTTATTGGTTTTATTTTTTTTCTTTTACATTGAAGCACTAAGTTTTTTTGTATTGCTCCTAGGACCTTTCTGGAACTATCATGAAGACTTGTGTATCCCTCTTCGCTCCGTTTTGTGATTAAGTCTCCGCACATTATGGCGAATGCTGGAGTGAAAAAGATTTTAATGAAATTAGAAATCGAGAAATACAAGCGTCTTGGAGCTTGGTATGTCTCCGCTACCCTTAAGCCTCTGCCCAGTCATTTTTACCTCTATAACAACATAGGATTCGTTTTAAGGCAATAGTAATTTCCTTTTCGTCTTTCTCTTTAAGAGCCGGTTGGCTAAATCTATCGGCTTTTAGTTTGGAGAGAGTGGATTGGATTGGAAACCATATATTTTGATGTTTAGTTGTTCAGTGTTAAGTTTTTGCTATTGTTCTTTTTATTTCTTTGTCCAATTTTTCTCTTTGTCTTGCAATTTCTAAAGCATCTGAGTAGGTATCAAATTCATCTTCGTCGGTTTCTCTTTCTTTGTGGGACTCTGGGAACCAAGTCGCTTTTGGGCCACTTTACCTAACATTTTATTTAATTATTTATTTGCATGCATGATGCAGAAGATAAAGTTTTGTCTCATCTTTCCTCCGATTTTAACGATGTCGTTTTGGGCCTGTGTAATCGTTGTGCTTTTTCCAATGCTGATGCTGGGTACTTAGTGTTTTCTTTTTTTTTCTCGATAATTTAATTTTTCTGTCTTTATTATTTTTATAAAATTGGGGATGCCATGGATATTGTTCTGCGTAGGTTACCACAGTTTAGGTAGGCATTATTTGTTAGTAGCTTTGCACGCCTCCGATCTGTAATTCCTTTTTCCGTACTCCAAACACATTTCATTCTCTCTCTCTCTCTCTCTCTTCCGATTTTGTCTAATACTATATGCGTGTAGAATATCAATAGTTCAGTTGGCCAGCGTTTCTTACTTCTTCAACTCAGTTCCATGACTTTTGTGTCTCTATTTACATTTTATGACCTGAGCCGATGATTTTGGGCGACGGCAATCGACCAGATTTTTTTCGTTACATTAGAAGGAGTTTGTGGTTCTAGTCGATTTCTCGTGCATTTCTCTTCACTGACTAGTTTCTCAAGATCCATTTATTGATCGGAGAATGCGATATATCATTGTATAGCTCTTTCAGATGGAAAATTTAACGCCGATTTCAAAGAAGATTGTTTCTAACCTTATCTCTCTTTCTGCAAGAAAATGAAAGAGTAACCCTGTTCGCTTTTTGGTTTGTGGTCGTTCATTTTCCACGAAAGATTTCCAATACGTTCTTCGTTTGGAGCGTCTTATTATAAAACCTGATATTTTCCTGGGAAGAATAAACGGTATTTTGTGACAAGAATATATGGAACCCTGCCTCTACCAACACCAAGATATTAACTGAGTTGTTGCCAGGATAAAACTGATGAATGGATGGATGACCCAGTGAGTCATCGTGAAAGATGACTCATGACAGAGTTGTTGATTGGTGGCGGTAGAATCGGCTAGCTTCTAAGGGAATGAATGGTTTGTAAAGAACGCTGTTCTGCTCCAGGTATGTTTTAACTCTTAGTTCTTCTTTCTTTCAAAAGGGCGCCCGTTTTCGTGATTAGGGGGCGAGAAGATTCTTCTTGCGCTGCGCGAGGTCCATTTTATCTGTGTGAGTATGGCTATATCTGAGCGGTCACTAAAGCTTCCATTTTATTCTGTGTAAGTTATCATGTGGAATTGAGTGTGTGAGGGGGATATAGTAAGCATATATTAGTAAAAATATGAAGAAATAGAATATTTGCAAATGGATGCGTGGCGCCTAATTATCAGGCTTATCGCTATTATTTGTTTTAACTCTATTACGTTTATAATGAATAAATTGTATTTAAGTTTTGCTGGCGATCAATACTTTGTTATTTTTCATTCTCATTAAGCGTCATGTTTGCATTAGTTTTATCTTTGTGCTTACTATGAAATTTATTTGTTTCCTATTTCGGGGATTATTTTTTATGGTCGTAGGTCTGTTTGTCGTTTTAGCGTTTTCTAGTGTTTCGGGCGTCGTATTCGAGTTTGGTTGGCTCTTCATAGTATTATTTTTCCAAAATAGGATGTTGGTCTTAAACTTATCTTTAGTTTTCAAAGTTCGTGTTACTTCATTGGATTTCTGAGTACTTCATTTAGTGGTTGATTTGATGGTTTTTACTCTTAATAATGCATAAAATGTAAGTTCTCAGTTTACCAGAAAGTTTGGGTAGCATGAAATCTGGCACAAATTCTTACTCTTCTATTATTATAACTCAATATCTCTATTTATTTTTCATCCATTTATTCAATCATTTTTTCTTTTATTTTCTCTGTATATTCTTCTAGGAGTATATTTATGAGCTTCAATCCAGCTATCCCCTCCAGTTCTTCTTGTCAATTCCTTTCTCTTCTGTGTGTACCTGAAGTTCGGTGCGTTCATTTGTTTTGCACCATCTAAATTGTTTCTTCTGTGTTTTTGAGGCACAGAAATGTGGAGAGCTGCGGTACAAGAGTGTATCTATTACAAGAGCCTTGTATATCTTCTTTTTATTGCATTCATTGACCTTTCGCAAAGAAAATTCTGTGTTGACTGCCGCATGACCTCTGAGATTTTATCTGCGCGTGATACCTGCACTCGTTTGAAGTAATGTTCTTCCAGAACATCGCACACTGTGGCGTAGGAATAGCTTTTATCTTTCATACCGAATTGACATAGATTGTATAGGAAGTTCTCTTGCAGGTAGGTGATGAGTCTTTGATTTAATAATTTTCGAAAAGCTTTCCAAAAATTCCAGTATGAAGTTGGGTGGTAGCTCAACTTTCTCGCTCGTGGTTTTCTGGCTGAGCTATAAAGAATATTATATCCATCCCCACAGTAACGGGGTAGTATCCTGTGTTAAGTGAAGCATTAAATATTCTTCTCAATCCATCTATTATATATAGTGGGCCTTTTTTTAATTCAATATTGTTAGCCACACTTGTCCCTGACATTTATGGCAAAATGAATGGAGCGAGCTTAGTAGCTGCTCTGTTGTTATTTCTTACCCGCCCCAGAGCCATTCTTCGTTCCACGAGTTTTAGTTGCTGTAGTACTGATAAGGCCACTGCTTTACTTTTCTACCAATCCGTTGGTCGTTCTCCATTGTTCTTTTAGGATCATTTGTTTCATTTGTTCTTTTTCTCTTTATTGCTTTCTTTGTGTTTATTAATGCTCTTCTGCCTCTTTGATATACTACATTAAGTTCACAGTATGAATTACTCCTGAAATCGGTTCATCTGTATGAGCCAAGAGGGACCTATTCACGGATTTTGGAATACAATTTCAATCTTCGTCGCTTAACTTGTTATTTAGGTCCTTTCTTTGCCTCGTCAATTTTTTCGAGGAATGGCTCACTCCAGAAAGAAGTACAGCACTAAAGGAGCTTCAGCTCCTTTCTCTATACCCACTGGTAGGCTGAGTGACTCGAATAAGTTCGATCCTCTAAAAGAGGGACCCCCATCTCCAAAGTCGCCCTGCTCGCCTAAGTTTCGAGGTGGAGGGAAGAAAAGACTCGCACGGCGAGCCTATCCCCCCCACAATAATTCCTCAAAGGCAACATTAGTTTTAGCGCATTGTCCGGCCAACAGCGCACGGGGTTCCTCGAACAATTTTTGTGCTCTCTGGATACACAGCCAGATTTGGGGTGGGAGTAGTCGATGACCTCCATATTACTGATCTTTTTCTCATTCAAATATCTTTTTCTGGGCTGCTGCCACCGAGATCTCACCTCAGTGCTGCTTGGCACGCGCGGTGGTCCTGATTTCAGGAAATGATTGATTTATCTATCCCAGGCGAAGAGTTTAGTTCGGTAGATAAGGCCGTTGAGTTCTTCCCTGGACACCTCATCGCCGTGGGCATACCTACTATTTCTAGAACGTCTGGCTGGTTGCACGGCGACCCCTCCCCTGGTGGTCAGCTGAGTGTGAGATACTTCTCATACAGAAACGTTATGTCTGCATGTTCTATAAGCGCCGCGCAAACCACTTCACTGTAGGTAAATTTCGTCTAGCTAGGGGTAGGTTCCGGTATATTTCGAAGTACGCACCACACTCTTGTTAGCCAACATACGTGTCTTGATTTAAAGGGAAGATCCATCTAGCAGAGATGTGGAAGCAAGTCAAAAGGATTAAGGCAAGTTTTCGCAGGAACCCCCTCCCGTTCTCCAGGAGAATGACCATGCAATCTTAGACCCCGCGTCCGTGGCAAAATCATTAGTGACCGCTTTCTCCGCATTCTCTAGCCGGGATGTTGCTCCACCAGGATTTAATGCGCTTGGTGATCTCGCAGAAGGTCGTCGAATGGACTTTATCTCCAGAGAACCCTTCAACAACATGTTTACTTTGAGTGAGGTGCGTTCCGCTCTCACTTTGTGAGCGGACACCGCTACTGGTCCAGACGATGTCTCAAACACCATGCTTTGACAGCTGGGTGAGCGAGGCATGGCATTTTTGTTAGATTTGTTCAACAAGATCTTTGTAGATGGTATCCTTTCAGATTCCTGGCGAATCGCTACTGTGGTCGCTTTTCTCAAACCGGGGAGAGATTACTCTTTTCCAGGCGGTTTCCACCCAATCTCTCTAACCTCCCGCGTGTGCAAGTTGATGGAAAAGTTGGTATCTGTTAGATTAGCTTTCTTTGTAGACAGCGTAAGCCATCCTTCTTCTGCACAATGGGGCTTTTGCAAGTTCTAATCAACGTCAAATACTCTGCCCTGACTGGAAAATGCTGTCTGCGAGGCCTTACACTATCATGGAGACACTCCACACGATGGGGGCGAAGGGACGACTCCCAATCTTTATATCTCAATTTTTGAGAGATCGTCGATTCCATCTACGGTGGGGGGGAGCCATCTACGGCCAAATGTAGCAGGAAGAGGGTCTCCCATGGGAAAGTGTCCTCAGTGTGATACTCTTTGCCCTGAGCATCAACGGCATTACCTCGGTGCTGCCGGAAGATGTTCTCGCTACGCTCTACGTGGACGACCTTTCGATCTCTTTTAGCGCGGCCCAGATGCCAACTCTGGAGCGTCGACTCCAACAGGCATTGAACCGTGCCTCTCACTATGCCGAAGCTCATAGGTTTCGATTTTCCTTGGACACGACTATGGTGGAAAAATTTGGCCGCCATCCACGGCTACACCCTGAAGGAAACTTGTTTCTCAACGGGGTGCGCCTGGAAGTGGTGCACTCACACCGTCTGCTTGGTCTTCTATTTGACTAATGCCTGACCTGGAGGCTCATATTCGTATCCTTAGGGGCTCGTGTAAAGGCGCCATACATATTCTTTTTTATATATCCTTTGTTTATTCGAAGATCGACTATGGATGCCAGTTTTATGCATCCGCAGCCAAGCGTGTATTGCGGAACATGGATTTGATTCACCATAACGGTCAATGCCTGGCGACGGGTGCCTTTCGTATTTCACCATTGAGATCATACTTGTCGATGCTGGAAATATTTCACTTGCTCTGCGCCGTGCACTCGCCAACAGCTCTCACTGCATCCGTAACCTAACTTGACGTTGCCTAGGCCACCGAGAAACGCCAGTCATATCTTAAGACCTTTGGGTTAATGGCTAGGAACCTCCTTCAAGTGCAAGGTATAGCTTTCGGGCCGGTGGCGCCACTGGTTTTGCCCAAGACGTCACCCTGGAAGGTACTACCTTTCAATATTTGTCGCTACGCCTCTGCTCCCAGGGCCGGGAGTATTGCGTTCGGCCTTTTTGGAGCACACTTCGTGTCACACTGGCTCCAAGTGCCAAGGGGGGGTTGGTTTCCGCGCCGTATCCGCTCTGTTTAAAGTCAGTGGAGATCTTCCAGACGCTGCGTATGTCTTCATGGCCGAAATGATTGCAATACACCGCTCGGTACGGGGGATAACGCAACGTACATGGTTTAGACGCCGGATTGTGATTTATAGCGACTCACAAAGCCCTTAGTGCTTTTGCGGCATTGGAATCTCCGCATCCTCTGGTTCGTGATATCCTTACCGCCACGGTTTTAGCGAGCCAGGCGGATGTCAAGATTACTTTCTGCCGGGTTCTTGGACACAGATTACAAGTCAGGAATACTCGCAGCTCTCCGAGTTGCTTGGCAAATAAGATGGGAGGAGACGGTCGAGGGGAACGTAAATTTGCGTGATTTTGCGCCGCGACTGTTGCCATGGTCCTATCCCCAATATCACGACGGCTTCAGGATATTTTTTCAGATGCACTCGCGAGACGCAATGCCATTTGATGGAGCACATTCTTATTAAATGTCACAGTCTGGGCGATCTCCGCGCACGTTACCTATCATATTACTGGGACGAGCAGGGTCGCTACCGCTTTTACATTGTACTCGGGACGGGTTCGTTCACACCGAGTTGTGGTATTTACGACCTTTTGGAGGAGGCGGCCTCCTCCTCCTCTATATTTAAACGTTTTTGCATTTCTTTTTGTAGGTCGCACGTTCCTGCACCGGAGGGAGGAAGAACTGTAGGGGTACGAAGATGTATCAGAGAGAAAATTCCCTCCAACGTGGGAATATAAATAGTGCATTAAATTACCAACTCAAAAACGGACTCGCCGTAGCGGGATAGCTAGAGTGCTGGCATTTGGATCCAAAGTCCCACGATCGAAACTCCTGAGGCCACAATTTTTACGAAAAAAATTCACGAAAGAAAACGGAAATCAAAGAAAACGATTTCAAGGGCTAACTCATTAAGAATCCAAGAAATCAGCAACTCAACTTAATTGGAAGATGCATCAAGAGAAGGAAGGATATAAAGATCAAGAATTAACCCAGCCAACTTAAGGAGGAAGGAATCATCAAGAATCAAGAATACCAAGAGTCAGATAAATGAAAGACAAATGTCTCAAGGGGTAACTTCAGTCAAGAAGAAATAAATAAATTTGAATATAGAAATCTCAAGAAGAATGATATGGATAAATAAGAAATCATTATAATAAGGAATGCACCCCCCCCCTCTTCTCCATAACTCGTGACCCTCGCAGGACGAACAATCTTCTGATCTTCGTGACAACTGCACCTGCTCTCCTACTAGAGATTAAGAAAAGGTGCTGCTGGGAACTTCAGGAGATCCGGGAAGGAGATGCTATTACTCATCGATTAAGAGACAAGACTTCGTTAGTTCGCTCTCCTCAATCCCACTCAATTAACTCCACCCATCCCGCACACTCGGAAGCCGGGGAGAGAGAGCTACTACTCTCCTCGATTAAGAAATCCAAGACTAGTCTCTCCCTAATCCTCAAATTTGCTCCGCGTTCTAGAAATTGATCTGTGTATGGGTGCGAAGATGTATCAGAGAAAAAAAAATCCTTCCAAGTCGATAATATAAATAGCTCATTAAATTAACAACTCAGAACGGACTCTCCGTAGCGTGATGGCTAGAGTGCTGGCATTTGGATCCAAAGTCCCACGATCAAAACTCTTAAGTCCACAAAATTTTATAAGGAAATCTCCAGAAGAAAACGTAAATCAAGGTAAACGCTTTAAGGACAACTCAAGAAGACTCAAGATAAATGGATCGCCTCCAGAAGAAAAAACGGAACTCAAGGAAAATTACTTCAAGGGCTAACTCAAGAAATCATCAAGCGTCAAGAAGAAATAATCACGACAAGTTAATTGGAAGATGCATCAAGAAAAGAAAGATACGAAGATGTGGAATTAACCAAGCCAACTTAGAGGAGAAGGAATCTCAGGCAACAAGAATACCAAGAGTCAGATAGATGGAAGATAATGTTCGAAGGGGCAACTTCAGTCAAGAAGAAATAAATAGATTCGAATATAGAAATCTCAAGATGAAGAATGATATTGATAAATAAGGAATGCCCCCACTCCGAATAGGACTATCCCCGACGTCGGAGCAAGCTTCCTTCTCGCCTTTTTACTTTTTCTCATTGTAAATTTTAGCCTTTGTCCATTATTATATCGTTGTTATGTGTTATTTAGATATTTTTATTTGTTTTGGGGTTATTTTCTTTTTTAATATAGCCAAATACTAGGCTGTTGTGTACGGCGACCTATGCCCAAGTAAGCAGTCGTCAGATGGATTAAAAAAGCGGGTAAAAACAAGTTAAATAAATATAATTGACACTGGATAGTATCAAATAATTCTATATATTATTATTTGTGTTTGACTTTAATCTTAATATTTGTCAATTTAATTTATTTAACTTGACTTCACTCGCTTTTTAGTCATTATATTCCTACTATATATATAAATATATATATATATATATATATATATATATATATATATATATATATATATATATATATATATATTTATATAGATAGAGAGAAAGAGAGAGAGAGAGAGAGAGAGAGAGAGAGAGAGATTGATATGGCATATATATATATATATATATATATATATATATATATATATATATATATATATATATATGCGTAGTTAGTTTTTTTTGGTGGACTTGATGGTGGGCAGTGATAGAATCAATTTCGATTGACGGAGGTAGCACCATCTAACTGGCTTGGATATTAAGGACGCATCCAGCATACACAGAGACGGTTTCCTTCAGGACCCCTAATTATGCGTTTGGTAATTGAGTGACAATTGAATGGGCTGTAGATGAAGTAGCCCTTGAAATGGGATAAATATCTAGTAGTAGAAGTGGCGCCTCAAAAGGCCTGGGGCACTCAACGACTTTTCTTAAACTTCAGGAGGAACCCCTTCCCCATGCTGAGGGGTTTCTTCTGTCTTGGCTATATCTTTGGGGCCATCTATGCTGGGGTTATGTGCTACTGATCCAGGTACAAAGAGTAACTCCTTGCGGCGCACTGTGAATGGAAGGTCGTGTTTCTCGTCTGAGTTTCAGTTGTATCAAGTGATTTCACACCGAGATACACCATTTATCTTCTCCTGGGGAAGAAAATATGGATGCGGGGGGAAGAAAGCATGCAAGTGATGTAGCGGAAGAAGGAAGGGAGCGTTGAGTCCACTTAGCACGGCAGCCAGGAAAACAAATTACCTTACCCTTCACGGATTAGTAGTAGCAAATTTGCTGTAATTTGGATGTTGTTTGTGGTCTTCATGAGCATTTGCATTTTACCCTCACTGGTAGTCTACAAGATGGATTGTTTAGCTCTAGGATATTATCCATTAGTAGATTACTGAATCTTACGTTTTATAGTATATTAGCAATGATGATTTGTTCTCACTTCGCTCGTTTCTTTTGTATGTGTCCCTCATCTGATTCTTGTAGGAATTCCCCTAGTTGTTTTGTCTCTTTTTCTTTTTTACCACAAAGTAGGAATTAAGTATGTTCTTCTTTAAATCTATCAGATGGAGTAAACATTGTTTATTAGCCTTTGTTCGGACCTTCTAAATTTTTCATCATCAAGTGAAATTCACGTTGGACAAAAATGAATATGGTTTTTCTTATTTTGGGCTCTTTTCCGTTTTAATAAATTTAATCGAGAATTTTAGATGAATGGCATGTAAATGCTATTCAATCATTTATCTTTCTTTTATGTTAGAGGTGGAACGCAACAGAACAGAGGTCATCCCTGCTTCACTCCATTTCGATAGCCTCTTCACGAACATCCAAATGAAAAACTAATATTGAAATGATTAAAGTTGTGTTTGAAAGTTTGATCAAGTTCCAATGTAACCTCGCATCTTCAGGCAGCTATTAAGAATTTCTAAAACTGAAGCTCCATTCCCAAGTTCCAATGGAAATCTTTACCGTCAAAGAGAAGGAGTAGCTATGGGGTCACTATTGGGTCTCAAGTTTGCCTATTGCTTCATTAAGGACCATAAGGGAAATGGTTTTAATAAAAAAATGACAATTCCATCACAAATGAGCCCGACATACTCGATGTTATATACTTCACGTTTACCAATGAATTCTACTTATTACAACTCAAAAAAAGGTAAAATCATATTCCATTCTCAATTCTCCTTATTGGTTAAGTGTTAATGGACGTATCCCATTTCTCGATGTTGAAGCAAACAACAGCATTAACTAAATCTAAAGAGCGTCTATCGAAAATGAACGGACCTCGGCCGATGTTTTAACGCCAATGGAAAATAGGCCGAGAACTGCAAAGTGTCAGTAATGAGCTCATATATAAGAATCTATCTAAGCTAGGATTTTCCATAGGATCTTTATACCACATCTTGTTACCCGCTCAAATTTAAGACTCTATAGCCTGGAGATATTGGGGTTTCATAGGCTGAAACTATGAGTGGTTTTGAGTAACTATGCCTCGGTTAATGGTAGAGCTCGTCAAAGGCAAAGAGGAGATCGTGGTTCGATTCTGGGCCAGTATAATATATTTTCCTCAAGGTGATATGTCTATCTCCTCAGTATGGAATGCTTTCTTTGTGCCTCCCTTTCTCTTGCCTTTATAAAACTAATTTCTCGTCTCATTGCTCAGTTACGTCATATTTTGCTTTGTCTTTTACTAGATAGATATAAATATAGATATATTACCTTTCTTAGCAACTAACTCATACCTCGTTATTTATTCTTAAGTTGTGAACACACCCTTGGAATGTCGATCTTGATTTATATATTCGGTATTTTTCTCCTTCTTCCTCATCGTCTCCCGTTGGAAGTCCCCCAATGTAGAGTGGATAGTCCCCCAAAAGGAAAACGTTGGGGGTAGAGGCATTTAAAGAATCGTGAGAGGCAGTTAATATTGGACAACTTGCATGGCATTTATCAGGTAGTATGGGACACATGTCAACGACTTGCAGGTGTATGTTCTGCAAAGAGAATAAGTTTCAATTAAAGAATAGGCTCCTTATGCACAGGGATAGATGTATGTGTTCAATTATCTGCTCATTTTGCAATAGATTCTGGAGTAAGTGAACTAGATTTTAGTAATGAGTTATTTAAAATAGACCTATATTGCTCTTCCGTCATATTTATCTTAAGAATTTCCTTTGGGGTTTAATTTTACCCTTCTCCATTACCCTCCGTTACCCTCTGTTACCTTGTGTCAACCAAAGTTAAGATTATTAAAACGGATCTATTTATTGCTGCCATTTTCTACATTTTGTACCTAATAGGAAATAGAGGGTTGGAATGGGAAAGGTAATTTAAGTGGTGTTTATGTGTGGCATACCCACTGTGAGAAAGCAATGAAGACAATGCATGATGGATGAACAATAATATTAGCTCCTTTATTGCACCATAATCATCTTCTATTTATTTATTAAGAAGTTTTGTTTATTATTAATTGATAAAATTGGGTAATTTTTTAATTTATGGTCACCCGCTTGAGTATTTTCATCTTTTTATTGATATTAATGTTCAACAGAAGGCACTTTTTCATAGAAGGGTCAACATTCTCTAAAGGAAGACTCTGTGGTTTTTGTTGACCATCGACTATCCCTTAAAACCGACTTATGAATCGTTGATATTCCCCCTAGGGTGAAAAAGGGTAAAGTGGGCACCAAGAAAAGCATGCAAGAAGTAAACAGATACTAATATTTTTTATATTAATATAATATATAAATTACCCTCTGAGGGGCATTATCTTGACTAATATCACATTTATTTTGTTTGAAATAAATCAAATTGCCATCAATTTAAAAATATCACAAAACAAAGAAAGTCTAATTTATCGTAGTAATGACAATTTGAAATAAATCTCGAAATATTTCTGACTTATTTAGTGCTGAGAAAAGAAAGACCGTATTAAAAGAAATTGAAAATAAATTAAATCATCGCCTGTTCAAATTGTCCTAGTCTTTGGATTATAGAGTTGTTGATCAGAAAAGAAATATATCATCTGTTTTATATTAATGGAAAGGTATACAGGTTGAAGCCAATATCTACGAGTACTAAAAACAATAGGAACATGTGTTAATAAAATGAGCCAAATTTCATGGAAATATAAGATTTTCATCATTTCATTCATATAAAAGAGTTTACTTATTAATTTATTAAAACTTTCAAAAAAACTCTTAAAATAAGTTTAATTTAACTTCCAACTATTTAAATTTCAATGTTACTTTTCTACCTCTTTCTATTTTATTTTTTTTCTTCTACGCTTCTTTTTGTCTTGTCTTTCCTATTTGATTCCCTTTCTCCATACTTAAAAAAAAGTAAATTAAAACCGGAATTTCCTTTTTACCTTGGAAGCCCAGAAGATGTCAATTCGGTGCCAAAGTCCATCAGAGAGGCAAATCCCCGGATCAGCCAAATGCCTGCGTGGACCATTTAGGGAAAAAGGCTCCTCTGCTAGTGGCAGCTCATGAAGCGTAGACGAATGGACTGGCAGCTCTAAAACGACTTCCCTCTTGCCTATTCGAGTCGTAAGGCGGGGCCGGCTGTTCACCAGCTCTAACAGGAACAAATTTCTCTGAGGGCAGAACAAAGCGTTTCGTTTTTGAGGAAGAAGTGTTGTTATCTTAAAACACAAACCGAAGTTGATTTTGTATAGAGGTTAGCAAGGAAAATGTTGAGGTGAGGGGAAATTTGAGCATATGAGATTACATAGCCGGAGTAGTTCTAGAACTAAAACCTCGTTGGCTTCCACGAACTGACGAGTGTTAAACTCTCCTGAAACTCGCGATACACCATAATAAAGAAAAATACTCTTATAGAGTTAATAAAAGTGAAATGTATGATATTATATTTCCTGGGTAAACCCAGAGTAGGAAACTAATTACGCGCCTGAGACCGGTGGGGGAGACAGATTGGACAAAGCGAGAGAGAGTGAGAGACGTAACTGATCCAAGGGAGATAAGGGGCACTAAGAGGAGAAAAAAAAGAAGAAATATTACACCATAAAGAGCAAAACCTAGAGCAAGTAAGAATAAAAGAATAAAAATAAGAAACAGACCGGAAAGCCGGAAGTAAAAAGGAAGACATTAAGGTGTCCGAAGGAAACGAAGGAAAATCACCGAAAGAGAAGTGGAAAAGGACTAAACACTTCAAACTATAGAGGGAACATGATCTGCACACCTAGAGAAATAAGAGAAACGGACCGAAAAACCTTTAGGAAAAAAGAAACAGACGAATCCAACACAAATTTATTACAGTAAAGTTTTCAGACGCAATTGTGAAATAAACCTGGAACTTCGAAGCTAAAAGGTAACCAGTTAGGAAAGGCGCAAAGAAAATGAGATAACGTCGGCGTTGACCGAAAGGTAAAGGAGACAAAAAGAAATAGACTAAAACACTCGAGGATGATAAGAGAAAATACAAATAATAAAGGAGGATATCAATGATCAGAAGATGATTGACAAAAGTGTTAAAGCTTTAAAAAGCGCAAAACTCCTAAAACAGCCAACACTTTTAAACCCAATGTGTTAGAGTAAGAAGAAGAGGATGCACATTCTCTGCCGAGAATTTCGTACTAAACAATATCGAGGGATTAGAACATTCGAATACAAATGTCTGAGTCTTGCTTATGGGAACCCTTACTGCGCGGGACGATAATAATTATAAGTAGTATAGCCATGATTATCATAATTTTCAAACACTATCTACACTGGGCTGTATTAAGCGCTAGTGAAATAGGTCGTAAAAGAGCATGAAAATAAAATCTCCTGAACAGTGGCGAGATGCAAATACTCGTCTCCACGCGTTACCGAATGTGGATTATGGGTTTTTATCCACTTGGAAATCTTCTTGTTTTTAGACTCGTTTCAAGCAGTTTTTTGTCGCCTACCTGTTTTTTTAACCTAGCCAATACAGCATTGTTGGTTTTGCTTTCTCGGTGGGAAATGTCACTTTAATCATCAACCCTTCCCACGACTATAAGAACAGCTCCTCTCAAACCATTAAATACTATCATATTTCTTTGCTATATTCGTTTTGATAATTAGTACATCACTTTAAGCTGTATCACATAATTTTAATTGAATAAACTTTTAAGTGGCTGTCACAGAGTTTATCCATTACCTGCACATCTTTACCGAGATCTGAAGCTCTTTCTGCTTACATCGAATCAGACCATCACTGCCAAAAATTATAAACCATAAATAATTTAATTATTCCGTGAAACTTATAACAGCATTAGCTGCATCATACTTTTGCTGCATTTACATAGCCAGAATTTCTATACTACTCCTTATCAGCAGTCTAAGACGGGTAAGAACCAGAGAAAACTTAAAATTATATTATGTTGCATAATACACAAATGCCTAGTCATGGACAAAGGAAGACGCATTTATTGAAAACTATTTATGTGAAAGCAAACAATAAATTGAAGAAAGATTTAATTTTTTTAAGCCATGTGCTATGGTCAGATGAAAGTAAGCTTGAGCTTTAGGCAAAAGTTATGTCAGGTATGTTTGACATATAATTGATAATGGTGCTCTTCTAAAATAGACTTCCCATAATAAACCTTGAAGCGAATAGATTATTTTACGGGTCAGTTTATGTACTACTGGAGGGTGTACACATTATCAAATCAACGGAAGGATGAATAAAGAGTACCACTGAACGATTCTTGATGATTATTTACTTAAAATGTGTGTTAATAAATTTGGCCTAGGAAGAAGGTGACTCTTTAGACACGACACACATAGAAATTAGATTCTCCCTGGTTGAATACAGATAAATAAACGTGTTTGAATGGCTACCACTTCGCCCTAATCAACCAGAAAGAGATTTTATAACATGAACTGAAGGTAAGCTTCCATGCACGACCATAGAAACATCGAGGAATTGGAGACGTGTTGAAAATTCAGTTTAAATATTATCATATTCTTTTGAGGGGTGTAATTAAACAAAATGGTTAGATTACTGAATATTAGTTATCAGTTTGTGTAGGATATAAATACTTTTTAATTGCAAATTTTTGTAGAAGGTGTTAATTATCTTGCATTTGTCATAAAAGAATTTGAGACGTGTTTGGTCCCTCTGCTAGTCACTCCTCTCAAGAATCTAAATTTCGTTAACCAGCAATAAAAAGTTATTTAATTATGGTGAATAATTGTTTTCTTAGATGCGAGTAGGAATACTTTCTGGAGCAATTGTATAAGCAGTACCTAGTACTAGGATTAGATATAAGCCCTTTTTTCAATTGGTACATGTGGCACTTAGAAACATAGATTCAGTACTAACTGATACATGACCTTCTACTCCTCAGAACACAGAGAGACAATTAAATTAGGACTTGAATGAACACCTGATTATTGATTCAGATTTGAATTAAAAGTCTCAATGAAAGCGCAAAGAAAATTGAGTCCAGTCAAATTCACATACCAAATGAGAATGTATTTGCCCACTCGACTTGAAGTACTCCTCGGACTCAGATTCGACGTAGATGAGTACCCCATCAGGTGCTTTAGTTCGAAACTGGATGCTGAAGTGTAAATTTGAGCAGGACGATGGTGTTGATTCTACTTGGATCCATCCACCTTTCCTGAACCGGCGGCTTCGTTGCTTACAAGTCACAGGGTCTGTCCCGGAGGGACAGATGCATCTGTACAAAAGAGAAAATGAGTGACAAAATTCAAAATTACTTTTCAAATCACATTTTCACTAAACGTCATTGAGAATTATAACCAGCGTACAGCAGCCGCTTCTGATTAGTGATGAAAATAGGCATTACAATTTAACTTGCTTTTTCACATATGTATTAGAAAATCCCCATTTTTTGCCGAACACAAGAAAAAAATACATTGACTTTTAAAACCGCAATTTACTGAGATGACTTTATATTTTAATCAAAATAATAAATATACTAGCAACCTTACTCTAGTCTAGATAATACTGTATGTTAGGAGATCCATAATAGACAACCGAAGTGAGGTCAGAGGAGTTAGTGCAATTGGAGAGTAAGGTTGATAATTACTCTTCACGATGGTAGTTTGAGTTGGTGGAACGTTAAATAAATTGACTTCTGTGTTTGAAAGTAGAACTTGAAAGATGAAGAGCATTTATTTTATACATGTATGGTTAACAGGCGTTAATAATTTTAAGAGAACATCTATAAAGAGTGTGAATGTTAATATTATGATAAAAAAACACAGTGCCACCCTCTTCTGCATCTACTTTTAACTTTTTCTATTCTTCAACTTCTTATTTCACCATTTTTCTTCATTATTCTACCAATTATTTTCTGATTTATTCTAATTATCAGTCTTTCTATGTATTGTACCCTGTTTTTTTTTATAATCGGCATATAGCTATGGAATTTATTCAGTTACAAGCTTGGATTCTGATAGCGTGGATTATAAAAAAAATATACTAAATGAACTTTTATTGAAAGGTAGGGAAATAATTCTTAGCAGCCTTGACAGCGTCCCGGCTACTAACTGGTATTCTACAAGGTTGTATCTATAACATGATCTCGTATTAGATATGTGAGCAGGAAATTATATGAAACGCTATACAATGGTTTAATTTTGGGGTATCATCTATGATCGAAATTGTCATTACACTCGTGATGAAATAATAAATTTTCCTTACTTTTCACATTGAACGTAAGTGAGCATTAACAATTATTCTTTAAAATTTGCCTGTTACGTTTTGTCAGAATGAATTAATAATTCTTGAGATGATAATTTCTATCTCATTTTTAATTCATTTTCTTTATGAATGTTTTTTAATTTTTGTAATATCCTGCATTTATTTATCTTCCATCCTAAGCATAGTCAATATCTTTAATTAATGTTTCCTTTCCTCATGTAAATATATGATTTGATGCATAATTATTCACTCTCTCATCTTCCGATACACTGTGACTGCAAAAATTTAGATAACTAATTATGGAAATATTTCCTATATAGTAAAACTAAGAGAGACCTACTTCATACTGCCTATTGTCTCTTATAATAGATTTAATCATTAACCTATATAATGAAACAATATGCGGAGGATAAAAATTGGAAAAGAATAAATATAAAGAACAAACAAAAGAAAGCATAACAGTACGCTATTTTGTTGAAGTCCAAAACAGATATGAAGTACTTGCAGGTAGTGATAGGAATGAATTAGTAAATGAATGAAAATGTTTACAGATGCAGCGCCCGGTAGAGCTTTGATGACTTTAAAAAGAGGGGATATGGCGTGGGAACCGACCCCCTCTTGGGACTTAGAGCCATCCGTATACACTGTCACGGTTCCAGCGTAACACAAGATGTGCTCCAAAAAGGCCGAACGCAATACTCCGGCCGCTGTGCAAGATCTGGGAGCAGAGGCGTACCGTCAAATAGCCAACGGTGGCACCCTCCAGGTTGGCGTTCTGGGCAGAACCAGGGGTACCAACGGCCCAAGAGCTATATCTAGCTCTCGAAGGAGTTTCCTAGCCCTAAACCCAAAGGGCTTAAGGTATGACTTGCGTCTCTCGGCAGCATAGGCACCATCGAGAGCAGCTGCGGATGCTTTGAGAGCCGTTGGCGACACAGGGAGACGCTGCGCTCGTGCGTACATGCGAGTAATGCACTGGGCACGGCGCATAGATAATGGCATCTCTCGAGAATCGACAAGCAGGCTCTCAATAGGGAAAGTGCGGAAGGCCCCGGTCGCCAAGCGAGGGCCGGTGTGGTGGATCGAAATCACCTTTCGCAATACTCGTTCGGCTGTGAGTGCATAAAACTCACATCTGTATTCGAGCTTCAAACGGAAAAGGATTAATAATAAATTAAGGCAGTAGTAGCCTTATAAGCACACCAGGCACTAAACGTCACGTAAGGAAGAATATCCATGGCGCGGGTAGAAGAGACACTAAGGCTGCGAATATGAGCCTCCCAGTTGAGGCCTCGGTCAAATACAAGACCAAAGAAATGGTGCAATTCAACCACTTCCAGGCGCAACACATTAAGTGACAAAGCTGGGTATGGATGGAGCCGTGGATGGAGGCAGAGATGCACCACCTTAGTCTTAGCCAAAGAGAACCAAAAATTGTGTGCTTCTGCATAGCGAGAGATGCGTTTCAATGCCCGTTGGAGTCGCCGCTCCAGAGTTGGCATCTGGGCCACGCCAAAAGAGATCGAAAGGTCGTCCATGTAGAGCGTAGCAAGAACATCTTCTGGCAGCAGCAAGGTAATGCCATTGATGCTCAAGGCAAAGAGTGTAACGCTGCTGAGGACACTTATCTGCGGGACACCCTCTTCATGCTCCATTAGATCGAAGAGGGTTTCCCTACCCGTGACCGGAATCGGCGATCTCGCAAAAATTTAGATATAAATATTGGGAGGCGTTCCCTCGCCCCCCATTAAGGAGGGTCTCCATGATACCGCATTGCTATGCGGTATCATAAGCCTTCTCCAGATCGTAAAACACTGTGCTGTCTACGAAGAAAGGCCCAGCAGACGGAATTTTCTAGTTGAAGCAGAGCATCCGACGTGGAATGGAACTAGCCTCCACGGTCCAGAAAAAGGCTAATCTAACATTTAACAATTTCTCCATTAACTTGCACGCGCAGGAGGTTAGAGAAATTGGGCGGAAACCAGCCGGGGTAGAATTGTCTCTCCCCGGTTTGCGAAAAGCGAGCACAGTAGCGATTCGCCAGGAGTTTGGGAGGTTACTCTCTACCCAGATCCTGTTGAAAAAAATCTAACAGAAAGGCTATGCCTCGCTCACTCAGGTGTCGAGCATGGCGTACGGGACATCGTCCGGACTATGAGCGGGTTCCATGCATGAATCAAGAGCGAAACGCAACTCACTCAGAGTAAAATGTCGTTAAAGAGTTCTCCGCCTCTGGAGGTAAAGTCCAGCCAATGGCCTTCCGCAACATCACGACGTGCATTAAATGCTGGCTGGGCAGCATCCCGGCTAGAGAATGCGGAGAAGTCGGTCGCGAAGGATTCCTCTACGGATGCGGGGTCCGAGAATGTAGTCCCATTCTCCTGGAGAACGGGAGGGGGGTCGTGCGAGAAATTTCTCCGAGTCCTTTTGACTTGCTTTACACCTCTGCTAGAGGGGTCTTCCCGTTAAGTGAAGACACGTATGCACGCAAAGAAGAGTGGCGTGCGTGCTTTAAAATATACTGGAACCTAGCCCTAGCCCTTTGAAATTCACCGACACTGAAATCGTTCGGGCGGCGCTTATAACACAGTAGGCATAAAGCTTCTGTTTGAGGGCCGTCTCACACTCGGCCGCCCACCACGGAAGTGGGCGACGTTCGAAACGGCCCGGCATTCTAGCAATAGTAGTCAGGCCCGCGGCGATGAGGTTGCCTGAAATAAATTCAAAGGCCTCATCTACCAACCTAAACTCCTCGACTGAGATAGAGAATCCAGTCATTTCCTGTAATGCACGCCACCTCGCCCGTGCCAAGCACCACCAGGGTGGGCTCTCAGGCGGCAGCGGCCCAGAAAATGATATTTGATCGGGAAAGTGATCACTACCATGCAGGTCATCGACCACCCCCAATCAAAAACAGGCCGTGCATCCGGAGAGCACATATATAGATCAAGGAAGAAAATAAAGCGGTTCTCGGGCAGTGATGCGTAAATTCGTCCACATTTATGACATCTATCTCAAGCTCTTTGATCAGATCGGCAAGGACTTGTCACCTTGGTTTTGTTTGAGTAGTCTCCCCAGAGAGGATGTCTGCCATTCAGATCTCCAAGCAAGAGAAAGGGCCTCGGCAACTGTGCCACGACGCGGCGGAAGTACCCTGCGTAGAAGCCAGCTGACGATGAAATGTACGCAGAAATAACAGTATACATCCTATCTAGGTGAAGCTGCACAGCCACTGCCTGAAATGAGGTATCTAAGGTGGAAAGAAGAACAGAGACATCATGCCGGGTGTAATTGGCCCATCCCCCAGCCCGGCTTCTATCCCATGGTGGTGGGGTCGCAAAACCCTTAAACCCCTGGAGGGTGGGCCGGGGGCACGCACCTAGCATGGTCTCCTGCAGAAAAATAGCTAACGGGGAACGAGACGAGACGGGCCTCCCCAGATCATCCCTGTTAGCCAGGAGTCCGCGGCAATTCCATTGAAGGAATATACCCTCCAGGCGTAGCACGGAGGAGACTCGGGTGCCTTCTTCGAACAGAAGACCCTCACGGGAATGGCCTTACGATTCCCGGAAGCAGAACCCCGGGCGCTGTTGGCCGGATAATTCGCTTAAGGCGCTGTCGCCTTCGAGGACTTATCAGGGGAGGTTGCGTTCGCTATGCGAGTCTTTCCCTCCCTCCTGCTCAAAACCTTTGGCGGGCGTTGCGGCTTCGGAGGCAAGGAGGCCTCTTTACGAGGATTTACTGTATCCGAGCCCTCCAGCCCACCGCTAGGCATGGGCAAAAGAGCTGAAGCTCCTTTGTTGCTGTCCTCTTATCGGGGGACAGCTTTAAGAACCACGCAAGATGGCCTGGCGATCAACTTCAGGGGTGTTGCCTCCTGTGAGTCTAACGACTCGTTGGAGGCGCGTGGCCGTTTCGCCTTACGTGAATCGGTCATGCTGGGGGAAGGGGGGAGCCCTGGTTTAGCCGGGGCTGGGTGTGAACCCTTTGTGCCGCCAGCTTTACCAAGGGAACGCCTGGGTTGAGTAGAAACCGCAGAAGGGCTCCGAATGGGCGCAAAAACAACCGTGCTCGTTAGCCTGGATGGGCCAGGAGCAGAAGGTGTCTTTCTAAGCAAAGAGGCGTACGATATTCCAGGCAGTGCGGCGCGCGCCAGGACCATGTCCTTAGCCTCGCAGAATGAGAGACGATCCTGGGCCTAAACAGCCAGGATCTCTTTCTCAATGAGATATATACCATATTGCTTTGAATAGGCGTGGTGCAGCTCTCTACAATTGACACACTTGACCACACACAATTTCGACTTATCGTGTGCCACCCTGGAGCAATTTACACAGACTCCGGGTGACCCTGACTTTGCACGTCTACATGAGCGATTCGTATGGCCAAAGCGGAGACAGTAAAAGCACCGCCGCGGCAGTGGCACGAAAGCCTTCACTCGATAGCGGTCCTAACCGGCACGCGCCGACTCAGGGACCTTGTCATAGCCGAACGTAACGAAGAGTATAGGGGTGGTCTTGAGGCCCCTCTCTGTTTTCTCATCACACGCTCGACCTTGACCGCCCCGTGGTTGGCCAGCTCTAGAGTGATATTTTCTATGGAGTAGTCCATGAGTTCCCTCGCATAAAATACTTCTCTCACAAATTTCATAGTAGAGTGCAGCGTCACACTCATCGGGGTTGCATCAAGTGTCCTAAGAGTACTTATCTTGGCCTTTTGGTGGGAGCCGCCGCATTGGCCAGAAGGCTCCCGTCCGAGAAACGGGCCACCTTCGGCTCTCTACCAACTATATTAGCTAAATCCCTCCTCTGATGGATCATATTGACATAGGCCAACATGCTGCCATCAGTGGAGTGAATAACTAAGAAGCTTATGAAGCCAGCGGGCTCGAAACCACCAGTTAGCCTCTAAAGGAGGGGCCCAGACGTAATCGAGGCTCCACCCTGCGCACTTTTTGTCTTATTTTTGGATTCCCGGAAGTGCCGATCTTGGCTTGGTCGCGTTCAAGGATGTTAGCGCCCTCCTCCGTCCCCGCGTCCCCGTGGAGGGAGATGAGCCTCGAGTCTTTTTGGTCTTTTTCTTTTTAGGAGAGGAAGGCACAGAATGGACCTGCTTCTCCCCTCCCCCAGCAAGAGCCGCAAGGTCCTTCGCCGAGATGGTAAAGGTTCCAGCAGTCGTGGGGGCATCTGTCGGAGACGGAGATCCCTCCAATCCTTGTGATGTCTTATTAACCCGACCCTTCTGGCGAGGGCCCCACACAGGAGCAGAATCGGGCTCGGTGTTTGATACCGAGCCCGAATCTGCCCCCATGGTAGAGCCCACCTTTTGAGGTTAGGGTGCGTCAGGGAGCATGTCTATCTCAGGGGGTGTCTCCATTTGGCCATCCCCCTCATGACATCACAGGTCATGTCAGTTTCGTCCTTGTTCTTTGGGGGGCATAGGCCTTCATCTCCGCTAGATTTAATATTTGGACCAGCCGGTCTTTAGAGGGAAGTGGCCGATGGGGCCTTTCTTCCCTCTCCCCCCTAAGGGAGTTTGCCCTACCGAGCCGCTTCAACGGGGAGAGGCCTGTTATGGGTTGCCTGCTGGTTTTCCTGGCAGTCCCCCGTGGAAGCAAAGGCGGGACTGCCAGATTTGAGATTGAGTCACGTGGTGACTCCAAGGAAGGTGGTGGGGGGAGCCTCCTGCACCCGTAGGCACTGAGGAGGAGTAAGCCTCCTCCCTGGTTGAAGACTTATGGAGGGTCCCTTGGGAAACCACAGGGGGGACCTACATTTTTTCTGTGGAGCTGCCTGAGAGCGGCTCCGTTGTTCTTAAAGGGAAAAGGGGAGAGATTTTGTGTGAAAGTTTTCATCATTGGGCATGGTAACCCTTTTTTTATTACTGGATGAAAACGCTAATCACTTTCCGCAGTAGCCCGCTTTGCGAAGGGTGAGTACAGGCCTGGCAGATCCAGGTGCCGCCATTTCAGACCACCCCTCCCGCCTGGTGGCCTGGCAGTCCCTCAGCATGGCGGCTCTACCACCTTGGAACATCGTAAAATGGAGAGTGCTTGAAAATAGAAAGGAAGTGGAGGTGAGGAAGATGTAGGTGGGAAGAAAGCAGGTTATTAGAAACCCACCATCCCAAAATGGAGCACAGGGGTGACGGATAATTGCCCCCTTCCCCCTCAGCCCCGATCTGAGATAGTTGCCTGAAAAGGTCAGCATCTACTCTGTGAAATTAGAGGCTGACCAGAGAAATTGTGTGAGAGGTTGTATGAAAAGCGAGGAAACATGGGGGGAAATACAAGTGTCTGAAGGAAGGAGAGGAGTCTAAGCTGTGGTCGGACGGGGTGCTGAGTCCCGTCAGCACGGCGGCCAGGATTACAAATTGCCGCGCCCCTTATGGAGGAATTTAACTGAAAGAAGTATTGAGATGCAGAACGATTTGTACCTGTGCTTTATAGATTATGAAAAAGCATTCGATCTAGTCAAACATAAGGGCATAATTGACGTTTTGAAGGCCGTGTGGTAAACGGAAATGACTTGAGAATTATACACAAACTATATTTCAATCAGAAAGCGACAATAAGGGTGGGGTCAGATTTGACTGATTAGATAGATATAAGAAGAGGAGTAAGACAAGGGTGCGTTTGCTCTCCAAATCTGTTCTCCCTGTACAAAGAGATGATAATAAGATCAATTCAGGATAGAGAAGTTTTTAACACGGGAGGCTAAAATATAAACAACATAAGGTATGCTAATCATACCGTACTGATTGCTGACACCCAGGAAATTCTTCAAGACTCTTTAACAGTGTTAAAGGAAAGGAGTGAAGAAAAAGACAGGCAATAAATGTAGATAAAACAGAAGCTATATTAATTAGTAAAATGGCACATGTCCCTAGGTGTATGGTAGAAGTGAATGACAAGGCTATAAAGCAGGTAAGAAGATTTTGCTACATGGAAAGTTATATTACGGAAGACAGAGGATGTAATGAGAAAATTAGGAGAAGAATCTGCGAGGCAAAGAAGGCATTCCAAACAATGAGGAATATCTTATGTAATAGACACCTATCAAGACCAACAAGAAAAATAACTGTTAAAACCTATGTCTGGTCTGTGCTGTTGTATGGATCAGAGGCTTGGACGAATGATAAGCAAATAGAGAAAAAGTTGGAGGCATTCGAGATGTGGTGTTGGCGGAGAATGTTGAAGATCTCGTAGGCAAATGGGAACTGGAAGAGAATTACTTAAAAATCTAAGAGGAATTCAAATATGATTTTTAGGAAATGTTATGCGAATTAAAAAAATAGAAAATTTGAGCCTACCTAGAAGAATCCCAGAAAGAGCAGCAAGAGGTAGACAAAGAGAGTATATGGATGGAATAGTAAGGAGAGTGGGAGACGGAAATGACAAGAGGCAGAGAGGTGTGCATTCCATGGTTGCCACCGTCTGCAGGGGCACAACACTACAGATTGTATTGATATAATCAAACATGATGTTTTGAGGGTAAACATCGGGGGACGATGAAGAAGGAATGGTGAATTAACCTATCTCATTAGTTCCTACCTTTATATATAATTTCAAGAGTATGGAATGGGGGTAAGGTAATGTAACATTCCTTGACGATGGAGTTAAAGGAGTCAGGGCAGCTTCTCCATTTTGCTAAACATAATTTGTTTTTTCCATGCCCATTCACTTCAACTATCTTCTCCACTAGATATTTCTAACGGGAATCAAACTAAATTTTCGTAAGTTCTTCATTATAAACACCCCCTCCTATATATTCTTCATTTAACTATTCGATATAATACAGTTTTTATACTGTTGAAATTCTATTCTGTTTTAGATTTTCTCACTCCATCCTTCCTTGTATCTTCTTTTAAAATTGCTGGAAACGCGTGAGAACATGGAAATATATTGACGAGCTCGATGATTTTGCAAACGCTTGTAATGATTTTAGACATATCATTCAAAGTTATGAATGATTTTGCTATAATCATTTAGAGAATTGGAGATAAAAAATAGGTTTATATATATATATATATATAATCGGTCATTATGTTAGGATCTCACGCGTTTCCAGCAATTTTAAAAGAAGATACAAGGAAGGATGGAGTGAGAAAATCTAAAACATATATAAAATTTCAACAGTATAAAATGAACGTGATAAAGAGGATTCCCATCGAATAAAATGACCTAAAATTATGAACATTAACTACGATGTGATTACAATGAGCTCTGATGATGATGTAGAATGCGCAAAGGAGGGTGAACGTTCCAAAATAGAAATTAGCCCATGAAACAGGACCATTTTTGGTGGCAAGGATAAGTAAATAAACCGGATAGAACTTCGTACCTGATACGCAATAACATCCTTTACATAAAAAAATTCATTCTCGTGTAGAAATTGTACCCTTATGAAAAAACAGGAAGGAAACCTTCTCGTCAATCTATACTGTGGGATGGTAGAGAAACAAGAAAAGATGCTCTTGGCAGAGTAATCCGTGAGCGTACAGGGTAAATATTAAATCTGCAATGGGTTGAGGATGGTGACTATCATGTAAATATAAGTTTTCAAATTGCAGAAGCTACTGGTGATAGGATCTATTTACACATTCCATTCCTCAAACTGAATGAATCGATTATATCATAGGATGATTCAATACAGCATTTTAGTCTTCGGAAATAATTGAATTTGCAATCTTCAATCTCATAATTTGTAAATATAGGATTCCTGCAGGCCATGCGATAATACCATCTAGTCTTCGATTTGATCGCTATAGAATCTATAGAGGACACAAATATTCTACAAGATTTGCTTTAGTTTGCTCAGTTCTCACGAAATAAATTAACGAGATTCCTCCTTCCTAAAACCTCTGCCTCCCATCAATAATACAATAATACAAGGTGTATATGGATATCCTATTGCAAGAAAATTTGATTGCAATTATCGATAAGAAGAAACCAAAAGCTTTATCTCATAAGGCTATACGATGGATTATATTTACAGAACACGCCAGGGGTATCCTGATTTTCCATGCAAGAAATGGTGGTGATCGAAGCCTTTCAATTGGTGGGAGAGTATTTTCCCTTGTGGGTTTACACTATTAGTAGGAAGAACTGTATTTCCCTTTCATGGTTGCTATTGGTATGGATATCAGAAACACGACTGTAGTCTCAAACAAGATGTCTTATTAAGTGGACGTGGGTTGTCAAACCACTACTACCAGCCAACAGAGACTTATCGAATTCTCGGTATCAAGTACGAGGTTATCACTCTCTGGGAGTGTGAAATTGAAACCATGATGCAAACAATTCCAAGGAGAAGGGAGATAGTTAATCGAATCTCCGCTGATGTAGTAAATAGTGTATTGAATGTGCGGAGTGCATTTTTCAGTTGAAAATGTAACACATTTATATTATACTATCCGCTACCAGATGTCTTGAAATCTATTATGTCGATTTTCCTCCTTATATACTTACTGCATGAAAAACAATCTATATCGTCTATTCAAGAATTTACCAATGGCTTGAATAAGACACACTTTATTATCGGGAAAGTAGATGTTCTCCTTTCTAATGATCTATATATTCCACTTCTGCATCAAACCATACATGGTAAACATACTTTTACACACTGCGCCACATGCACCCAGCAAAGCTCACGTCAGCGCGATCATTCGGAAAATAAGGTATGATTTGCAGAGTGTATACATCCCTAGAAAGAAAACTTGCACTGGAAAGATGAATGATATCAGGAAAATTTACGAGTTTTGTGAATTTGAAAAGAGGGATAGGTTGTACGCAGTGTATAGTACATCAAGATTTTTCTGGAATATAAAGTAAAGGCCTCTGGAATCCCAATATTAATGGATGAAGAGAAGGAGAAATTTTCTTATGTCAAGATGGTAAATGAGACTGAAGTGACCAACATGAAAAGAGACAACATCGAAAAGAATCCTTGAGCCTCTTTTGAAGAAAGCTTTGTCTAAACAATTAAGGAGTTTTACTGCGATTAGATTCTTCCATTTATCTTAATTAGTTAAAATATTGGATTTCAATTTCGATTTTAGAAGTCTAGACGCATTTTGAAGGATTATGAACTCAATACTTTCTGAAAACTGAATGTCAAAATAATAACAATAATAAATACTGCTTTAATTTCTTCGCTATCTTTTCCTCTGCAGGCCCTGGGAAGTTCAGGCAGAGGATACGCGGCTCGAATACGGCCATCTGTTGTTTGGACGATGATGTTATTGAGCTAATCAAAAACTAAGATTATATCGTGAACTCCAGGGAGGCAGTTAGTGATGCATACATAACGAAGATGGAGAATGATGAACCTTTAGAATTTCACTGCACGTTACGAATCTTCCGTTTGTTTCATTCAAACCCGCCTATGATCGAATCAAGCTCGACGCCCTCCATTTTTAAATTTTATTCTTTAACAGGGATTCTTTGCACATATTCTTCCATTATTTTGCTTCTTAAATGCGAAAGAAAAATTCCTTGTCTCTGGAGCCACGATGTTAATTTTATTAAATACGATGACATTTTGAACTTACGAGCTCAAGCTTGACGTTGACACTACACAGCACTTAAACATCTTATCGCGTTTTCTTGTCTTGAGTATTTTCTTTTGTTTTACGCAAATAAAATTCTAGAATTTAGATATTTTCGACATATATTACAAAATTATAACGTGGTGAGAATTAATTTAATAAATCACTTTAATTTTTCATCCAACACTGAAAATTTAAATTAATTTTTACTCTTCTCAATATTCGCATTTTAAAAAGTGTAATAAAGATTACTACGTATAAATTACAAAACCATAAGTATATAGCTATATATTAATTATGTAGCTTTCATTTATTGCCCTTTACTTTGCTTAGTATTTATTTTGTGGCTTTTATTAGGATTATGTGCAACTGTAATTATTAAATATCTTTAATTCGCAAAAGTGTACATTCGCCTAAGGTTGATTTAAATAAAAATCGATCGAGAAAACGGGTAAAAGTTCGGTTTTTGATATTTAAGGGAAATTTAGACAAACGTTACACCTCATATTACCCTATTATTACTTTTTATTATCCTTCTATCCCTTGTCAGGAGCACTCAACTTCAGATTTTTATAGCTGTGTTTCCTGTAAAAGTATGTTAATAAAGGCTTTGAATAAAACTCTCCGCCCCTTGCCAATATGAATGATCAAATTGTTACTGCGTTAATTTTAAATATTGAACTCTCCCTCGGCCATCTGCTATATTCTTTCTTGAGTTAATGTAGAGGAATGGTCACCCCCCCCCCCCCCCGGAAGAACGTGTGGACCCCCCAGCGGCTACCCTCGCCAAGACGACCGTGGAATTCCGCCCATCTACACGCGTCAAGAGTAAATATTTCTGAGGCCCTTTAAACTCCACGAGTCCGTAAGCCTAATTCTAATATTATTGTTGTGTATAGAGAAAACGTTAACCAATTTTGGAGGGGAAACTAATTTAATTAATTTTTGTTTAGGATAATCTTAAGAGTATTGCTGTAATTAATGTTTAAATATTATGTATTCAATTGACAAAGGTAAAATATAAGTTTATTTTGGGATTAATGTTCGTTTCTCTTATATATATCCTTACGTGTTGCACAACGGCTCTTTTCTTTAAGATATTCTTATAATATCAATAATTAGACACTCTTAGCACTCTTAGAGACTAGAACTAAAAGGAGGGGCATTCTACGACACTAACTAAATAAAAGTGGTGTCAGGTAGAAAGTAGGGTTCTTAGCAGAAAGAATTCTACGACAGTTAACATTCTCATATTTAATTTCCCAATTTTCTTTTACCTCTTTAAAAGGAAATATTTTTCACAAACTTAGGTGGTTAGTTGTTAGAGCATTTTAGATTGTCTAATGGTCAAATTAATTTTGTACATAACAACTTATTCAGCTTCTGAGAGCTGCAAAGAATTATTCTAGATAGATAAAATTTATTGTTATATAGAGTAAAACTAGACAAATCCAATTTATTTAAAGTGTGATTTAATCAAAATAATTAATTATTTATTGTTATCGTTTTAGACTTTAACATTCAAATTAGATCGCTGCTTCCGTACAAAGTTTTTTTCTTTCGATTCATCGCCAATGACTAGAGTAGAGAAGAAAAACGACTTAGCAAATATCAACTGAATCGCTCAAATGTGTGAACTTTAAACATATGTATTTCTTAAGCCACTTACTTAGGTCCGTGTTCCGTTAGGAGGCATCTGCCCTCATTCAGGCATGGGTTGGGATCACAGGTCTGCAAGACATTCGCGTATGTCCTCATCTGCAGAGGTTGGCTTTGACCTTTGTTTACACTTGGTTGACTATATCCATTCTTATTTCTGCAGTTACAACGCTTTATTTGCTCTACTATTGGGGTCACCAGCCCTGTACTGTTGGCATCAGTCACTGAAGAAGAATAAATTGGAGTGGTTCCGTGTCGTGAATTTGCACCTTTAAACTGAATACAGAGAGGGGGGCCGAAAGCTTTAATTCGTACGTTGGTTTTCTTGAAGATCTGCAAAAATTGAATAGAGGCTAACTAGAAATCTATCTTAAATTATAGTTTTTTTAATTAAGAGGTTAATTTTCTCTATTCTTTGCATTTAATTACCAAAATAGACTTGTTAGTTTGTTTGGATCTTTGTTTCTAGGGTCTATAAAATGTGATTTACTAGCACTTTGACATCCCTATCACTTGATCATTACTACAGCTCTTCCGTATTCTTCTTTTATTTTTTCATTTGGATCAATTCTAAAGCTCTTATCCAAATAAGCCAGCTGCGTGTCTTTTATAATTCCTACAAATAATTAATAATATTTGATTCGAAAATCCGCAAATATTCGTGCCATTTTTTTAGATATTTGTAGTTTTACTATCGCCAAACTAATTTCACAACTTTGACTATTTAGTTTCACTCCCTGCAGAAAAGGGTTTTGCTCTATTCGAGACAAGTAGTTGACTTACTTCAACTTTCTTCCTAAAGCCCAGATGACGGAAATATTTCTTATATCGAGGCTTCACCCATAATGTTGATAGGACGTGGGATTGCTTCACAACTTTTTCTCTCCTATAAGTCTCAGGATTTGCTGCTTTTGGCCCAGTACTCAGAGCAAGTAAGGTCAAAGTATCTTCAGTAACCCTGCTTATTTCTTCTATCACTGCCTCGATCGGTGAAATGCCCTTTGGTTGAAGAAAATGGAATTTATAAGAAGTGATTTTTATTTTAAGAAAATAAATTTGAAATTTATACTCTCTTGAGAACTGTTCTCTGTTACCTTTTACTTTGAACTGCACTAATATTTACGTTGGTAATTTTGTGTTAGTGAAATGAGTTGATGTAAGGAATGGAATCGATTAGGTATATGAAAACCGTTTAAAGCGTTGATATATCTAGGCTATGAAGATAATTAATTATACCCCAGTAAACGTTTGGGGGTAATTTCGAAGTAACAAGGTGGTAGGGTGATTAATGGCAAAACAGAATAAATACCAAAGGAGACCCACGAAGAGTATTAAGGGAAACGTAAATAATTAAAGAAATTAGTATTGTAAGGTTTCAAAAAGCAAAATAATTGATTGAAATAACACACCTTGGTTACTCATAGATATGAGCTAACCAACTCCAGATTCATTTCCAAGAATAACGGGGAAATGTTATTGCGACCTTTATTGATGCGATTTTGACCTCATCAGAAACATGATTACATAAAAAAACGCCAATTGCTTAATATAAATACACTTAATTAAACTTATTCTACTCAAAATGAATTTTTATCCCTTATAGTTGGTGTTAAGTAAATAAATTTTCATCTATATTTTTAAATTCGATAAATAACTGTCGTTTTCGGTAAGAGGGTAAGTTTGAATACCCATTAAAATTGCATGTATCCACTCTGATGATAATCAAAACAAAGAAAAATTATAAAGATTAGAAACATTTTGCACTTTTATTGCCAAAATTACAGAGGAATTAAACAAAAACATGCAAATAATAGTTGACTCAAACAAGTAGCAAATTTAGTATCGAATTTTAAGGAATATTAGCTCTTTTATTTGGTGTTTCATTTCTTGAGCAATCGTTTACTTCACTTTTTTAGAATATCAAATAAAATCCGTTATTATTACTACTAATCCCCTTGAGAAGTACTACGCTAAGAGATAAAAGAAAATTTAATATAAATCCCTTGTAAAGAATTTGCCGAAATAGATACTTTCTACGGCGCGTTTTAATTTATTTGATTTTGTCTCTATACCTACGTTACCCAATGTAGAAGAGTTGCGCACCTTCCCAAGCCTCAGTATCCCGTTTTCAATTCGGGTGGTAGAATATTGATTTTTATTTTCATAACCTCAATATTTATCACAATTCTTCAATACCTAAAAAAAAATAAAGTGGAGAAGCTCTCGTTCGGTTTCAATTAATAATTTGTCAATATGTAGAAAAATAGCATACTTTATCTGGGAGAATCAGCTGCATAGGAGAGTGGCTGGCAATGTGGATGGGGAGAGCAATTTGGTAACTATTGACGTCAATATCTAGGGTTTCCATGGCAATGTCCACCACAGCAGGGACATTAATCTGATGGTGAGTTTGGTCGCTAACGCTGAAGCGAAGCTGGTACCTGATGGTTGGAAAAGATCAGTATAGTAAGTCTAATTGAGGCACTGTACACACTACTTTAGGGTTTGATTACTCAAATAATTCCATTTCGTGTGGAAAAGGTGCTATAAATGTTCGAGGATAATTACAAAGTGCATGGTAGTTATATGAAGTATTGAATTCGGCTACTGCAACTCCGAATACTGTCCATTTAAGGGTAGTGTGAGCCAAGCAAAGTGAGTAAATATTCTACACGAAACCGGGAATTTCTAAGCCATTGCGTGTAAAATTCCCGCTCCCTCCACGAAAGGCGCAAAACATCAAGGGTTTTTCATACTGAGATACTCGAAATTAATCCCGCAAGCAAGTACATAAATAGTGACTCTTTATTCAACAGTGAAGACACGACTCTTTCTACCTTAATACCACAAGGAATGCTAAAGGGAACGAACGAGTCTTCGAATAACTGATATCTTCTTAAGCCAAATTGTTTGCTATAAGCATGCAATTAATTCCGTTGAAGTTAAGTTCACTTTATCACACGTAGTGATTTTCATCAAACATGGAAACTTTGAAAACTCGATGGGTTCGAATTGGTGTTAAGCATGTCAATGGCAAAGTTCCCTGTTTGTATGTTCGCTCGAGCTTAACTCAGTGATTATAGGTTCAGGCTGAGCACAGTGGAGTAACGAATTTGTTTACTCGTCCCTTTAGTTATATATCTCTCTGCCACACCAATTCTTGTTTCTTTTACGACCATGATTTTCCTCTTTAGTTATATACTATGCATCCATACGACTCTACCCTTAGAGAAACGTGTGAAAATTCCTCTACATCATAGAAGACCCTCTCACGTCTCATTACTCTGTTCAATTGATTTTTTGTTAATTCTCGATTACTTCTAGTTAATTTGATCTTTATTTTATATTTATTCGTTTAAGAACATCTATAGTATCGTTATTTTAGGATTAACGCCATATTTTACTCTTTATGGGGCTTATAAGCGTTGAAAAGTTAGTCGAAGATTGGAAAGAGGCGTAAAAGACGAAAAAATCAGCTTTTCTTGGGGTACTGGGGTCTGGAGGGCGTGGGGCCCCTCTAAGTATCTTTTATAGCAGAGCCAATTACAGCTACGACACCTTTGCCCCTGACTCATAGCTCATAAGATCCTTAATACTAATAATACTACTAATAAATAATACTACTAATAATACTACTAATAAAAATATTAATTATGTCCTTGTTTGGAATTAAATCCATACTTACCTATGGTTCAAAGAATCAGCATCAGTAGAGAGCATCCCAGTCTGGGCATCCAGGGCAAAAATACGATAGTTCTGGCCATGCTCCCATGCCCACAACTTGTCCTCTGCATCCCAGTCATCCGGATCATCCACGAACACCCGTCCGAGCTGAATTCGGCCATGGGCGTTCTGAAATGAGAGGCGGTGTTTAATTGAAAGGAAAAAAGGGAGTGAAATAGCTTTAGGTACAGGTGTGGATACTACGGTGAATGCTAGAGCGTTTACAAGAGCTCGTTTGTGTCTACGCATTGCAATGGATCCCTTTGCTACTGGAAAAGGGATGAGTTAGAGAAAAAAAAACTAAGGCGAAATTTAAGAGATTGCAAAATTGTAGTGCAAAGAGTAAAAAGAAATTGGATGGAAAATAAACGAATATCCACAGGTGGTCAAGTTGGAAAGTAAAATAACAGAATAATTTTCGTTTGGGCAAACATTATCAATAATTCTTGATTGCCTCTGCCAAAAGATTTGGTACAGGAATATTTTTAACACCATGTTTGTTTGTCTGATTATTTACAAGATATTTATATTAGTTATTGACATCCATATTTGATTAAATTTTGTGGATCTTTGTGTAATTAGCTACGAAAAGAATGATTGAATATTGGATCGAAGAGAGATCCAGCGAGTTCCTGATCTGTATTCAAGATTACTTATTTAATAATATTTTTAGATATCTTATAAGATATCTACAAATATTATTGAAAGATTTAGATTGAATTTTATAGAAATGTGGGCCTTGAACTAGTGAAGAGTTGATTAATATTTAGCCGGATCCAGATCCAGATGCATATTCTAGATCACTTATTCACTTTCGAAATGTGTACAAAATATATTAAAGATTTTATTGACGAAATTCGATGTCATTTTTTGCAAAGGTCCGGCTTAGAACAAGGAGCAGTTCATTTAAGTTCGAAAGGATTCAAACATGTCTTTTTTATTCGGGATTATTTAATCTCTTTCTTACCCATTTCGATATAAGGAATTTTATGACATTGGTGGACGGATGCGCTCTCTGAATACTTTCTATTTTACGAAAGAGTTATTCACAAAATGCTGCCCCAATATTTCACTAGTTAGGCTACCTGTCATAAGGCTTTGGAACCTTTCAGTATATCATACCTACACTTCGAGTAATCAACCGAAAACTAACCCAGAGATTCAAGCACTGGGCAAGCTTTAAAGATTAATGGTTCCGTACAAAGTTAATTAACTTCTAGCTGCTAAGTTTTAATTCAACTGGAATAAACTTATTTGCAACATTGATCCTTGTGATAGAACGGTCTGAGGCCGCTTAGATTCAGCCGGAATCACATGTTAGAAACACATGCTACCCACGTGCATCTGCGAGAGGAAGCAGAGCGCGTTATCGCCCAGCATAGCAATGTTTAATCAAGGAGGTTTACTCTCCCGTTTAGCCTCCATACGTCGATCTCGCCAGATTGAATTAGGCTTATTGGCAGATAAGGTATTTTCCCAGGCGCGACCGGGGCATTCCCCCGAAGTCCCCAACTCAATTATCCCCTACCCCATGGAGATGGATGCGGGTATTTATGCAATAGCTTTTCCCAATTGAAGCAGATCCCGAAAATCTTCGCGAGGCGTCACGCCGATCCGGTCTCCCTTGTGCACCTAGGAACTCTCTACCTCGAGAACCCCCTCATTGCCCAGAAGAGGACAATATCCCTTGAGTGCCAAGGTTCGTGCCTTCGAGACGCCAAGTCAACAAGGCCCCCCTGTTGTTCAGAAAGAGAACAACGTTAGAACAGCCATTGTTCTTTAAGCCTGTTCGTCAAGAAACGGTTCTCGTTCCCAAGACATTACATCTGGATGATTTAATTCCCCCCTTTTTAAGGTTCTTCAAGAGAACGCTTGGTTTCAACAATAACCTCCATTGTTCATTTAGGACATCTCCGACTTGCTGTCACAAAGATCGCTCGTACTTCCTATCCTCACTTCGCTCTCACTCTTCGAAGACAGTCCTTCCCCTTCGTCAAGGACAACCCCCCGAAGAACCCTTCTGCTGGAAATTGACAGTAGACCGAAGATTCCTTCGCATTGTCTTCCTCTGCACAGTAACTTTGTAATTACGTAAGCTGAGCATTACCTTTAATCATTTAACCTCTTGTTAACGCAACCTTGTAGTTTAAATGGTTTAGAGAACCATCCCCCCCCCTTTAATTTTTATTTTTTGACATTTTTAAATCTCTCTAAACCTTAATCCTCGGATTAGTCAGATATTCCAACGACCCTTTTCATTCTTCGTTTATGTAAACATTTTCTTTGTGTGTTGTTGATAATTTAATCAATAAAACTCTAATTATTAATGGTAGCCATATTATTTATCCTTGTGCACCGTTCCACTTCTTAAGCATATTGAATATAAATGAGCCTCTCCAGCCCCCCCCCCCTCCTTTTGGGCTAACCTCGGTCAATCAGATTACCACGCACTCGAAATATTAGAATAATTCCCTCAACGAATAGTTATGTATGGTATATCGTCGAGAGCCTATTCTACGACATATATATATATATATATATATATATATATATATATATATACTATTTAAATTTAGGGCCAAGTGTGTAAGGTTTAACGCTACATCTTTGCAAACACTGGTCTCAGTCGAGTGAAGTATAGTGTTATTCGTTATAAGAATAGAGTATAGTAGTTCCCTTTCGTTTTAACGAATGCTATCCCCTTTTTAAAACTTAAGAAGCTGGAGTAGCTCAAGGAACTGTTATAATAATTTGTTTGTGTTTTTTGTTTTATTTTAGTCATTAGTTATCTAGGTCGAGAAACCAATCACGAATAGGTCAGTGTCCATATTTAGGTAGGCAAATTCTCTAGAAGGCATAATTCTTGTTGCAAGGAATTTTAGTTGGTTGACTATTGCGCCCCCAAGTGCAATAGATTGAGTACGTTCAAGAGGAGCAACGAACAGAAAGAGAAAAGTTAAGAGAAGAAAGGCAAAGTGAAGTTCAAAGAGAAGAAAGGCAAAGAGAAATCCTAACAAGAAGAAAGAGAGGAACGGAAAAGACAAGCTGAGCTTCACCATCAGCTTGAAACGGCTCGCGTATAGGTTGAAATACAATTAGTCAGTTTACGTTCCGAAGCCCCGCCCAATCTCACACTTAAGCTCCCCAATTTGAGGGATGGAGAGGATTTCGGAGCATTTTTAGCACACTTCGAAAAGATCCTCGAGATCAATAACCTGGATTTGGAGGCTGAAGGTGTAGTAAGATTACTTCCCCTTTTAAATTGTAAATTGCGTGACATTTTCATTTACCATCGGAAGGTACAATTGACTACAACACCTTAAAAGCTGAGTTATTGGCCGCTCATAATATGACTCCCGATTTGTACCGACAAGAATTTCAAGGAGGTCGTATTAAACCCGGACAGACGTTCCGTCAATTCGGATACATTCTTCAGAAGAATTTTAAATTCTGGTTAGAATCCTCAAAGGTTGATCCTAACTACGAGTCCTTAACAGACTTCGTGTTGCGGGATCAATTTTTGGCGTCTCTCACGACGGAGATCCGCGCGTTCGTCAAGGATCGTCGGTGCCAGACCCTTAAAGAGTGTACCGAAGAAGCGGATGTCTATGCCGCAAGCCATAATTTATACCCCAAGGAGAATCGAACTTATCACCAATCCCCCTACCAGGAAAAAAGGAAGGATTCGCGTCCCTTCCCAAGAAAACCGACAAAGTTTTCGGGTTTAAAAACCCCAAAACTTCTTCCCCCAAACCAACAACGGGACATCAAACCTCCCGTTGAGATTTCTCCACCATCACTCTTCCCGAAGCGACCAATCATATGCTTCACCTGCAGTGTAGAAAACCACATGAGCTGGAATTGTCCCCAAAATTCTGGGCTTAAAAGCAGACCAGCCCACCAAGTTCACCAGATTGATGCCACCCTGGCTTCCTAGGTGGTGCAGACCCAAGCATCAACTTCTTCCCCTCCGTCAGGCCACCAGGTAAATTTTATTTTTGATAAAAGTTCCCCGGGAACTTTGAAATTTGAGGAGCGCAGCGTGAACGGCTGCCGTGTATCTACTCTTGTCAGGGACACAGGGTACACGTGTTTAATCGTGTACGACGAGCTCCTCCCCTCAGTGGACCCTAACCACGAAAAATTTGCGGTCGTAAATGACTACCTTAAGCGGGTGAACCGATTCCCCGTCTTTAGATGTTACCTGCAGTGTCAGTATTATGATGGCTGGGCTGAAGTAATTTCATCACCCATACAATTTTGTTCCGTACTTATAGGACAGAGCCCTCAAATAAGCTCCGAAACTGCATCCCAGGCTGCCCTTACTCGAGGCCGAGCTAAGAAGGAAACCCTTAACTAGAATTTTAGGTCCGAATAACAGAAATTTAAGCTCAGTGATGAAGTACTCCTGCACCTTCCCACAGAGAGTAATAAATTACTCAGCCAATGGAAAGGTCCGTACTCGGTCCTCGAGGTACGAGGAACGGTAAATTACCTCATTGGTACCCCAGCAGGGGATAAGCTCTACCACGTCAACTTTTTGAAAAAGTACCACCGACGCGCCCATGGAGATACGTTCGTAGCACTGGAAAAAACATCGGCGCTTGAAGAGGATTACCCCGCGGAGTCCCTTAGTGTCATACAGACATTGTGCATCCAACCTTATGCCGATTATCCTCTTCCTTCCCTTCCAGGCGAGTTTTTTGAACCCTCTGACCTGGTTATCAACGCGCAGCTGACACCACATCAAAAGAGTCAGCTACAAGAATTATTATGTCAGTTGGACGACGTTATTTCAGAGAAGCCTGGATGCGCTACTAGTTTCGAGCATGATATCAAATTAACGACCTTAGAACCTTTCCGTTCAAAACCCTATCCCATGCCGATTCATTTACGCCAAGCTTTTAACGCCAAAGTTGATAACTTGATTAGTTTAGATATAATAGAACCTTCCAACTTTAGTTATTGTTTCCCAATCGTCATGGTCAAGAAACTTGATGGCTCTTATCGGATGTGCTTCGATTTCCGGATGTTAAATTTGGTAACTGTGTTCGACGCCGAGCCCATCCCGTTGGTAGATCAAAACCTCCACCTTTTTGAAGAAGCCAAGTTCATCTCAGAACTTGATTTGTGCGAGGCGTATTACTAAATTCTCCTTCGGCCCGATGTGAAAGCATATACCGCCTTTGCAACTGAGAAAGGCTTAATGCAATTTAAGCGCCTTTCTTTTGGCTTCGTGACCGCTTGTAGTAACTATAACCGTCTCATTAGAAGGTTGTTAGATGGACTTCCGAATGTCTCCTTTAACTTCCATAACGTCTACGTCACTACTCGTGGATGGAGTCATCATTTAACCACCCTATTAGCTCTCTTCGAGCGACTGCGCCAAAATGGCCTCACCATTGGTCCCAGCGAATGCCATTTTACCCACGAAACCATAAAATACTTGGGATTTAAAATAGGACAAAGCCAGTTAGGTCCACAGGAGGACAAGATTAAGGCAATCGCCGCCATGCCCCTCCTGAATATTAAGAAGCAATTAAGATCATTCCCTAATCAGCTTCTTACTATCGGCTATTTGTCCCGAATTTCGCTGCAATTTCGGCCCTCTTCAGCACCTTTTTAAAAAAGAATGTCCCCGATCGACTCGGTGGGAATGATGTCGCTGTTTCTCATTTTAACCAATTCAAGAGTAAAATCATACCCCATTTTGAAGATGCCCAACCCGAAAAGATCACTGGTATTAAGACCGACGCGAGCAACGAGAGCATTGGAGGTGGACTACTTCAATATGAGGAAGACGGAACGAATCATCCAGTTGAATATGCTAGTCGCCAGTTATTACCCCGCGAAAAGAGATATGCCACTAAAGAGAAGGAAGCTCTAGCTATTATTTGGGTTATTGACAAGTTTAAGATATATTTGATAGCAAAAGAATTTCAGATAGGAACTGACCACCGCCCGTTGGCCTATATTCGGAATGTACGACACTCCAACGGCCGAATTATGCACTGGAGTCTACTCTTGCAAGAGTACCAATTTAATATAAATTACAGAAAAAGGTTCCGATAATCAGGCCCCGAAAGGGGCACGGCGGGTTGCCATCCTGGCCGCCGTGCTGACGAGATAAAGTGCCCAGTCAGGCGCCAGCTTAGTCTCTCTTCCTTCATTCAGATAGCCTGTAATCCTATCCTACCTTGTCGCTTTTCATACAACCTATCCCACACATTTCTCTGGTCAGCCTCTAATTTCACAGGGTAGAAGCTGACCTTCCTCTCAGCCAACCGTCCCGCATCGGGGCTGAGGGGGTGGGGGACAATTTTCCCTAACCCCTGCTGTCCGGTCTGGGGTGGTTGGTTTTAAACAACCTGCTTCATCCCCACCCATACCTTCCTCACATCCATTTTCCTCTCGTCTTCAAAATCTATCTTTTTTACGCCGTGTCCAAGGTGGAGCCGCCATGCCGAAGGAATGCCAGGCCACCAGGCAGGAGGGGTGGTCCCAAATGGCCACGCCTGGCTCTGCCGGGCCTGTAAGCACCTCTTGCAGTGCGGGCTACTGCAACAGGTGGTGAGCGATTGCGTCCTGTAAAACAAAGAGGGTCACCATGCCCAATGATTAAAAAAAAACATCTCCTCTTAATTCCCCCTATAAGAACGACGAAGCCGCCCTCGTGCAGCTCCACAGAAAAGATGCAGGTCCCCCCCTGTACTTGCGCAGGGGACCCTCCATATTTCTCTAACCGGAGAGGAGGCTTACTCCTCTCCTTCGCTTACGGGTGCAGGGGACTCCCCCTCACCCCCTTCTCTGGAGGTGCTTTCAGCACCTTCCCGTTTCCAGTGGAAGCCCCCTCTTTTATTTCCAAGGGGACTGCCAAGAAAGCCAGAAGGCAGCCCACTGCTGACCGCCCCTCGTGTGAGCGGCTCGGTAGGGCAAACCCCCTTAGGGGGGAGAGGGAAGCCAGGCCCCTTTGGTCGCTTCCCTCAAAAGACCTGCTGGCAAGAATATTAAACCTTGCCAGGGTCAAGGCCTGTGCCTCCCCACACAAGACTAGTGACAATACAGCTAACAGGACCTGTGATGTCTTGGGAGGAGATGGCCAACTGGAGGCCCCTCCTCTGACAGACATGGTCCTTGAAGAACACCAGCCTCAGACGGTAGGGCCTTCCATGGGGGGCAATCCGGGCTCGGCGCCAAGCATCGAACCAGAATCCACCCCTAAGCAAGGTCCTCCTCAAACGGCTGAGGGATCCGAGGCAGTACAAGAAGGAGTCGAATCTCCTCTGACAGGTGCCCCTACGACTACCGGGACCTTCTCCATTTCGGAGAGGGACCTAGCTAGGGCCGGTCCATCTGGCATGGGGGCTTCTGCCGGCGGAGGTGAGAAGCGGGTTCATTCCCCGCCCTCTTCTCCTAAAAAGAAGAATAAAAAGACAAGAAAGACCAAAAAGACTCGGGGCTCCTCTCCATCCGCGGGGGCTGCAGGGACGGATGAGTCTGCTGCCACTTTGGTAGGTGACCAAGCCAAGATCGGCACATCCTGCCCCTATACCCCCCCGTGTGCGGAGCCCCTGACTAAGACTAAGATCAAGAGTGCACAGGGCAGAGCCTGGATGACATCGGGGCCCCTCATTCAGAGGATACCTGGCGTTTTCGAGCCCGCTGGCTTCAAACGCTTCCTCGATATTCGCTCCACTGATGGCCCTATGTTGTCCAAGGGCAACATGATCCATCAGAGGAGAGGATTAGCTAGTGCATTTGGTAGAGAGCTGAAGGTGACCCGTCTCTCAGACGGGAGCCTTCTGGCGAATGCCGCGATTCCCGCCGAGGCGGCCAAGATAAGTGCTCTTCGGACACTTCATGGCACCCCGTTGAGTGTGACGCCGCACTCTACCATGAACTTTGTGAAAGGAGTAGTTTATGCGAGGGAACTCGTTTACTACTCCATTGAGGACATCACCATAGAGCTGGCTAACCATGGGATGGTCAAGGTCGAACGTGTGATGAGAAAACAGGGAGGGGCCTCGAGACCCAACCCCACACTCTTCGTCACGTTCAACTGTGACAAGCTCCCTGAGTCGGTGCGTGACGGTTGGTACCGCTACTTGTGAAGGCATTCATGCCACTGCCATGGCGGTGCTATTACTGTCACCGCTTCGCCAATATGAATCGCTCATGTAGACGTGCAAAGTCGTGGTCACCCGTAGTCTGTGTAAATTGCTCCAAGGTCGCACACGATAAGTCCAAATCGTGTGTGGCTAAGTGTGTCAATTGCGGAGAGCCGCACCCCACTTCTTCGAAGCAATGTGGTGCATATCTCCTTAAAAAAAGAAATCCTGGCCATTCAGGCACAGGATCGACTCTCATTCCGCGAGGCTAAGAACTTGGTCCTGGCGCGCCCGGCTCTGCCTGGAACGTCATATGCCTCAATAGCTAGAGAGGCACCTTCTGCTCCTGGCCCATCCAGGCCAACAAGCATGGTTGTTTCCGCGCCCATTCGGAGCCCTTCGTCGGGCTCTACCCAACCCGAGAACTCCCCTGGTAAAGCTGGTGGTAAAACGGGTTCATACCAAGCCCTGGCTAAAACCAGGGCTGCCCCCTCTTCCCCCAGCGTGACCGTTTCCTGTAAGGCGAAACGGCTCGCGCCTCCACCGAGTCGTTAGACTCACAGGAGCAAAACAGACCCCTGACGATGGTCGCTAGGCCATCTTTCGGGGTTTCTAAAGCTGTTCCCCGAAAGGAGGACAGCAACAAAGGAGCTTCGGCCCTCGTGTCTCCTCCGAGCAAGGCCTGGAAGGCATATTCCTTCAATGGAATTGTCGTGGACTCCCGGCCTAACTGGGAGGAGCTGCAAGGGGTCGTCTCGTCCCGTTCCCCATTAGCTATATTTTTGCGGGAGACCATGCAAGGAGCGTGCCCCCTGCCTGCCCTCCCGGTGTATAAGGGTCTTGCGACCCCACCACCACGGGATGGCCGGGCTGGGGGATGCGCGGTTTACACCAGGCATGATGTCTCCGTTCTTCCTTTCTCTTTAAATACCTCCTTTCAGACAGTGGCTGTGCAGCTGCACCTGAATAGGAGGTATACTTTTATTTCTGCGTACATTCCACCGTCAGCTGACTTCGACGCGGGGGACTTCCGCCACGTCGTGGCACGGTTGCCGAGGCCCTATTTCTTGCTTGGAGATCTGAACGGCAGGCATCCTCTCTGGGAAGATTACTCGATAAATCCTGGGGGACAAGTCCTTGCTGATCTGATCAAAGAGCTTAAGATTTATGTCCTAAACGTGGATGAGTTTACACATCACTGTCCGAGAACCACTTCATTTTCTTTCCTTGACCTATCTTTGTGCTCTTCGGATGCACAGCCTGATTTTGATTAGGGGGTGGTAGATGACCTCCATGGTAGTGATCACTTCCCCATTCAAATATCATTTTCAGGGCAACTACCGCCTGAGAGCCCACCTCGGTGGCGCTTGGCGCGGGCGCGGTGGCCTGCATTTTAGGAATTGACTGAATTCTCTATCTCAGTCGAGGAGTTTAGGTCGGTAGATGAGGCCGTTGAGTTGTTCTCCGGCAATCTCATCGCCGTGGGCCTGACTACTATTCCTAGGCCGTCTGGCCATTTTGCACGCCGATCACTCCCATGGTGGTGGGACCAGTGTGAGACGGCTCTCAAACAGGAGCGTTATGCCTACATGCGCTAAAAGCGCCATCCGAAGGATTTCACTGTCGCTGAATTTCGTTGGGCTAGAGCTAGGTTCCGGTATATTTCTAAGTACGCCCGCAGCTCTTCTTGGCGGGCATACGTGTCTTCATTTAACGGGAAGACCCATTGAACTGAGGTGTGGAAGCGAGTCAAAAGGATTCGGGACAAGTTCTCGCAGGACCCCCCTCTCGTTCTCTAGGAGAATGTGACCGCAATCTCTGACCTCGCGACCGTGGCGGAATCCTTAGCGACTGCTTTTTCCGCATTCTCTAGCCATGATGCTGCTCCGCCAGCATTCAATGCACGTCGTGATGTCGCGGAAGGCCCCTGGCTGGACTTTACCTCCAGAGGCGGAGAACCCTTCAACGACAAGTTTACTGTGAGCAAGTTGCGTTTCGCTCTCGCTTCGTGCGCAGACACCGCCCATGGTCCGGACGATGTCCTGTACGCCATGCTTCAACACCTAGGTGAGCAAGGCATGGCCTTTCTGTTAGATTTGTTCAACAGGATCTTGGTGGAAGGTCTTTTCCCAGACTCCTGGCGAATCGCTACTGTGCTTCCCTTTCGCAAACCGGGGATAGATCACTCTACTCCGATCAGTTTCTGCCTAATCTCTCTAACCTCTTGCGTGTGTAAGTTGATAGAGAAATTGGTAAATGTTAGATTAGCCTTTTTCCTGGACAGCGGAGGCCATCTGTCTTCCGCACAGTGCGGCTTCCGCAAGTTCCACTCCACGTCGGATGCTCTTCTCTGACTGGAAAATGCCGTCTGGGAGGCTTTCCTTCGTAGACAGCACTACGCCACGGTGTATTTCGATCTGGAGAAGGCCTATCATACCTCATGGCGATGCCATATTATGGAGACTTTCCACACGATGGGGGCGGGGGGACGCCTCCCAATGTTTATATCTGATTTTTGCGAGATCGTCGATTCTGCGTACGGGTGGGGGGAGCCCTCTCAAGCCCAAAGGAGCAGGAAGAGGGTGTCCTGCAGGAAAGTGTCCTCAGTGTCACACTCTTTGCCCTGAGCATCAACGGCATCACCTCGGTGATACCGGAAGATGTTCTCGCTACGCTCTACTTGGACGACCTTTCGATCTCTTTTGGCACGGCCCAGATGCCAACTCTGGAGCGTCAACTCCAACAGGCATTAAACCGCGTCTTTCGCTATGCCGAAGCACACAGGTTTCGGTTTTCTTTGGCCAAGACTTAGAGGGTGCACTTCTGCCGCCACCCACGGCTTCACCACCACCCAGATTTGTTTCTTAATGGGGTGCGCCTAGTTGTGGTTGAGTCGCACCGTTCACTTGGTCTTGTATTCGACTGACGCATCACCTAGAGGCTCATATTTGCAGCCTTAGGTTCTCTTGTACCCGTGCCATGGACATTCTCCGTTCCGTGACGTTCAGCGCTTGGGGCGCTGATAGGGCTACTGCCCTACTTTCTTATCGATCCTTTGTTCGTTTAACGCTCGAATACGGATGCAAGGTTTATGCATCCGCAGCCGAGCCTTTAATGCGGAAGGTGGATTCGATCCACCCCACTGGCCTTTGCGTTGCGACCGATGCTTTCCGCACCTCCCCCATTGAGAGCCTGTTGGTCGATGCCACTCGCTCTGCGCCGCGTGCAGTGCATCACACGCCTCAACACGCAAGCCCGGCGTCTCCCTCAGTCGCCAACAGCTCTCACTGCATCCGCAGCTGATCTCAATGGTGCCTATGCCGTCGAGAGACGCCAGTCATACCCTAAGCCCTTAGGGTTTAGGGCCAGGAAACTCCTTCGAGAGGTAGATATAGCTCTCGGACCGGTGGCGCCCCTGGTGTTGCATAGGACGCCACCCTGGAGGGTACCACATTTATCTATTTGTCGCCACGCCTCTGCTCCTAAAGCTTGTCCTTCGCCGGGAGTATTGTGTTTGACCTTTTTGAAGCACACAACGTGTCACGCTGGAACCGTGCCAGTGTATACGGATGGCTCCAAGTCCCAAGAGGGGGTCGGCTTCCACGCCATATCCCCTCTGTTTGAAGTCAGCGGGGCTCTACCAGGCGCTGCGTCTGTCTTTACGGCTGAGCTGGTGGCAATACACCACACGGTACGAGAGATTACGCCACGTGCCCGGTTTGGAGACCGGATTGTGACCTATTGCGACTCACAAAGTGCCCTGAGTGCTCTCGGGGCATTGGAATCTCCGCATCCCCTGGTTCGCGACATCCGTGACGCCACAGTTTTGGCGAGCCAGGCAGATGTCGAGATTATCTTCTGCTGGGTTCCTGGACATGTAGGAATTGCGGGGAATGAGCGCGCTGATGAGGGCGCCAAAGAGTCCCCCAGGACTCTGCGACCGGGCCAGCGTTTCGCTCTTCCTCACACTAACTACATGGCAGGAATACGGGCAACTATTCGGACTGCTTGGCAAAGAAGATGGGAGACGGTCGAAGGGAACTTAAAGTGTCGTGCCATTGCGCCGCGACTGTTACCATGGACCTATCTTCCAATGCCGCGACGGCTTCAGGTCGCTTTCTGTCGTCTCCGCATCGGACATACTCGTGTGACGCATCGCTATCTGATGGAGCGCGTGCCAGCGCCCTATTGCGATGACTGCGTCGTCCCCCTGACTGTTCGCCACATTCTTTTCGAATTTTCCATTCTTGGTGATCTTCGCGCACGATACCTGTCCCGGTCCTGGGATGGGCGGGGTCGCCACCACCTGTCCCTTGTACTCAGGATGAGTGCGTGCACATCGACTGGTGGACTTATTGACTTTTTAGGGGAGGCCGGCCTTCCTTCTTTCATTTAACCAGGTTTAATTTTGGTTTTTCTTATTGTTTTTGTTATTGTTTTGTTATTGTTATTCTTTTTTCTTTTCATTGTTGTTTCCTGTCCAATTTTTTAAAGTAGCCTAGAACTAGGCTGTTTGTTTACGGCGACCTATGCCTAAGTCAGCAGTCGCCAGATGACCCCTTAAATAAAAAAAAAAATCCGATAATCAGGTCGCTGACGCACTCAGTAGGAATGCGTTACCAAATAGTGTAGATTAATTTGTAATTCGTAGGATTAGGATCTCCATGTATGTCTATACCGTCTTGTACGACTTAAATTAGGTTCTCCTGTAATATAATTAGTTAATGTATATGTCTGAATTTTGTGGCTCAATGTCTATTTTTTTTTTCGTATGTGTATATATTTGTACCCATTAAATTACGTATGAATTTTTTTGTCCCATATGTACTTATTTTATATTATTTCATTGTTCCATGTCTCTTTTATGGTTAAGTTTGTATTAAAGGTTAGTTTCCCCTATAATCAAAAGATCAACAAAAACATATGTATTGAGGTAATACTAGCTAGGTGCATGAAGGTACGGTCGATGCAAGAAAGTGAGTTCTCCAAACGGAGCTCTATGGTTGTCTCTTCTCTCTTTTTTTTCGAAGTGACAACTTTCCCTGAAATAGAGGAGTGTGATAGGACGGTCTGAGGCTGCTTAGATTCAGCCGCTATCACATGTTAGAAACACATGCTACCCACGTGCATCTGCGAGAGGAAGCAGAGCGCGTTATCGCCCACCATAACAATGTTTAATCAAGAAGGTTCACTCCCCCGTTTCGCCTCCATACGTCGATCTCGCCAGATTGAATTAGGCTTATAGGCAGATAAGGTATTTTCCCAGGCGCGACTGGGGCATTCCCCCGAAGTCCCCGACTCAATTATCCCCTACCCCATGGAGATGGATCCATGTATTTATACAATAGCTTTTCCCAATTGAAGCAGATCCCGATTATCTTCGCGAGGCATCACGCTGATCCGGTCTCCCTTGTGCACCTAGGAACTCTCTACCTCGAGAACCCCCTTATTGTCCAGAAGAGGACAATATCCTTTGAGGGCCAAAATTCGTGCCTTCGAGACGCCAAGTCAACAAGGCCCCCTGTTGATCAGAAAGAGAACAACGTTAGAACAGCCCTTGTTCTTTGAGCCCTTTGACAAGACACGGTTCACCCCCCCATGTTGTTCAGAAGGTAAACAACGTTAGAACAGCCATTGTTCTTCAAGCCCGTTTGTCAAGAAACGGTTCTCGTTCTTAAGACATCACATCCAGATAATTTAATTCCCCCCTTTTTAACGTTCTTCAAGAGAACGCTTGGTTTCAACAATAACCTCCACTGTTCATCCAGAACATCTCCGATTTGCTGTAACAAAGATCGTTCATACTTCCGATCCCCACTTCGCTCTCACTCTTCGAAGACAGTCCTTCCCCTTCGTTAAGGACAAACCCCCGAAGAACCCTTCTGCTGGAAATCACCAGTGGACCGAAGATTCCTTCGCATCGTCTTCCTCTGCACAACAACTTTGTAATTATGTAAGCTGAACATTACCTTTAATCATTTAACCTTTTGTCAACGCAACCTTGCAGTTTAAATGGTTTAGCGAACCATTCCCCCCCTTTTTTTATTTTTTTACCTTTTTAAATCTCTCCAAATCTTAATCCTTGGATATTCCAACGACCCTTTTCATTCTCCATTTATGTAAACATTTTTTTGTATGTAGTTGATAGTTTAATTAATAAAACTCTATTTTATTGATACTAGCCATATTATTTATCCTTGTGCACCGTTTCACTTCTTAAGCTTATTGAAGATAAATAAGCCTCTCCAGCCCCCCCATCCTTTTGGACTAACCTCGGTCAATCAGATTACTACGCACTCGAAATATTAGAATAATTCCCTCAACGAATAGTTATATATGGTATATCGTCGAGAGCCTATTCTACGACACTCCTGCACAAGCGTGTACTAGCTCCTAAATCTATATGTGAGTCACTGGAGTTACTAATTTTGATCTTAAGAGTCTGCGAGTTTAATTATTTATCGAAGACTTGATTAGTTTGATCACTGCTATCTTCTCATAATCACAAATCAAGAAGGATTAGAATCAAATTTAGTTTGAAAGAGGCCACCGATGACTAAGATCGTCCAACTTTGAACAAACTCACTTTCTGCAAAGGACCAAAAATATCTCTCTACAGGAGAATATATCTTTGCTAAAATCAACAATTTCATATTTACTTTTAGATCCATGGAGGGTCTCAGGTGTTTACATGATCTAATTCATCTACTAGTGCATAAATTTCTTCTGTGGATAACTTATTGTGAACTTTTACCGCTGGAACAAAAGGACTTTTGAAACTTAATGAAATGTCACTCTCCAACGACTGAATAACTTTTACCTAAGAATTTCCTCCAAAAAATGCAAGATATTGGATATTGGTTTCTTGAATTTGGCAATATTGCAATATGTTCTCAGAAGATTTGGTCTTTCTTAATGAACATAATCGTTCATAAACTAAAACCTTAATCATGCAAGAGTAATTCAACATTAGTTATCTGAATATTGTCTATCACAAAAAATTAATTATTTTTTAAAACTTCAATATTGCGATCTGAATTACCTCATTACTGAAACATTTAAGGTGGAATTTTTTATGTCAGAAATTTATGCTTTCAACTTAAATCTATGTGTTGGCAATTTTAACAAACCTTTAAATCGCTAATCAAATAATATTTTTATTAATCCCGTCAACTTAATGTGATTAACACTCTTTTCACACACTAAAAGCCAAGAGGTCAATTTTGTACTCCTAAGGATCGTCTCCAGTTTGTGTGACTACTTTTGGAGGTGCACTACAATCAAGCACACTGAAGTGATATATTACATTCTAGCAGTTATATTTCCCATTTCTTTCACTTCTTTCCTTTTTTTGTTAGTTCTGTGACACTTTTATTCTGTATGAAAAGAGAAAGATTGGTTCAAACCCCTCAAAATACTAAGATATCACTACATTAACAGGACCTGTCCTCTAGCTCCTTACCTTTGGTCGGAAGACTTTTATCTCTTTAACTCCGGGAGCCATCGGGTTATCATTAATATCACCAATGATGACTGGCAAAGTGACAGTGGCTGACATGCCCCCCGCGTCTCTCACAAGGAGGGGAATTAATCGCACTTTCTCTTCTTCCCGATCCAAAGGGAGTAAGGATCGAAGAGTGGCTGATCCTTTTCCACCGTCACCATCTGTAAAGTAGCAGGAGTGATGCAGGTCATTATTTATGTATGAGCTTAAACCCAATAAATTCGAGTGATAACTAATCGAAGTTTATTTTAATGAGACCCAAGAATGGATAAGTTATGTCATAAATGACCCAGGATTAAAGGCCGAGTAGAAAAGTTGTGAATATGCAGATTACTTTGGAAATTTTGGAAAAGCTAAAAGGTAATGCTTGAGAAAAGTCCCTTAACACTGGCTCTCCTACAAATATTGATGAACGCATTTCTCCTAAGGAAAAGAGCTGCGTACAGAAGCAAAATTGGTTAAAAATACAAGCTCCAAACTACTTATTGAAGCAAGAGTAAATGAAATCAAGTAAATGAAAAGAGGGATAAAGAGGTGACTTTTAGAGCGGGTGTATTTTCCGTTTTACTTTATATCTTAAAGATTATCTTATCTGATGATCCTAAGGAGAAGTCTAGTTTTAATTTATATACAGGGTAAACCCCCAAAAGCAGCCACAACTTTCGCTAGGCCTCATTTCTTAATTACTGCAAGAATTGAATGAAACTTTGGTGATAACTAGTTTATTGTGTTTAAAAACATAATATCAAAACATGAGAGCCTTTTGACTTTTCTTCTTTATTCTAGAGCATGTGTTCGAGATGATCTCAATGAGCCTCTGTCCATTTCTTGTGGTGCAGCACAAAGTTGTCAATAATATCCTTACAAACCGATCTACTTATGGCTCTTATCTCCTTCCTAACGACTTCCTTGAGTTCAGTGATGGTCCTGTGTCTCCCTCCATACACTCTGTCTTTAAGCTAGCCCCATAGAAATAAATCTTGGGGCTAAGGTCTGGGCTCTGAGGTGCCTACTCAAATTAGGTCTTGAGACTGATCAGAAGGCCACCAAAGTTCTCTTTCAGCCAATCTAGGGACAAGTTTACGTGTGAGAGCTTGCTCCATCTTGCTGGAACCATAACCTCCCCATAAACGACAGAAACAGGGTCTGCAGCTCTCTCTTGAAAGTTTTGAGGACCTCAACATACCGCTTCTTGGTGACTGTCGCTGTCGCGCCAGATTCCTCGAAGAAGAATGGTCCGATGATACCTCTGGCTGAGATTGCAGTCCATCCCGTGCACTTAGGGGCTACGTCATTTGGTCTGGAGATCCCCTAGAAGACATTTAACTTCAAATTTACCTTTCATTCAAGATGGAAGTGAGCTTCAGCTGATGTCCAAAGGAGGTTGAGGAAAGTTAGGGTCTTCTGAATCTTTTCCAGTATCTTGAATGCCATAGCCTTTCTCTGCTCCTTGTCCGATGAAGTAAGGCTCTGCTTCCTTTCTATTCTGTATTGATAGGCCTTTACATCCAATACTCGCATTATCCTGCAAGTATCAAAGGATATATCGAGGGAATGATTTCGCTTGCGCACATAGCGTTCTGGGATCTACTGAACTGACTCTCTCACGCTCTCGACCAGCTCAGCTGTACGCTTTCTGGGGCATCCTAAATGGCTCGGACGGTTGTCACTGGCTGCATTGAGGTTCTTCACTGTCCCATAGTTCTCGAAGTGGTCCACTCAGTCCTAAATTCTGCTCTTGAAGGGGGAATTTTCACATTCGAACTGATGCACGAATGTGTCATGCACTTTCTTGAACGAGCCTATCTTGTAGTAATGTTTAAGGCAGTATATTCTTTCATGGAGCTCCAATTGAGATCTAATTGTGTTCACAGGCGTTGTTTTGCCATTGTGTGCAGGCTGGTTTTGACGGGGGTCACCCTGTTCACACATCATTATCTAGCCTTTGAGGAAGTCTCTTTTTAAATCCCCTCTAAGAACCATTTCACAAAGCTTTCAATAAAATTCGATCAATTGTTTAAATTATTTTAGTTATATTAATTCATAAAGGATGATTGATGTGACTATAGTAAAAGGACTGATAGAAAACTCTATATGCGAGGTATTCCGATATGTGTAATAATACTTGGGTAATTTTTTACGAGGTTATAGATTATTCTCCTTGGTAGGAGAAAGTCATGCACCTTTTCTGTAATGGACGAGATAAAGGTAACATTCATCAATCATCAAATTAGAAGTATATATATATATATATATATATAATATCTCTCAAAGTAGCGCAAGAGAATAATGAAGATGAATGCAATAAACCACATTGAAAGAGAATTGCTTCCCTGCACGGATTTTTTTGAAAAAAGGTAATAAATATTACTCTAAGAAGCATTTATTCCGTTTTCTCTTGAAATGTGGTTTATTGCATTCATCTTCATCATTCTCTCGCACTACTTTGAGAGATATTATATACATTTGTTTATTTACCACGCGTTTAACTATTCCTCATTTATTCTTTGAATTCCCAATTAATTTTCTATTTCTTTCATATTCTCCGTTCAAACTTGCGGAAAGTGTTCCTTAAAAGATATTCTATTCAGAGAACTTTTGGTTCTCTGCGTAGCAAAGTGTACTAACGGCATACTTTTAACTGTGATCAAAGCGGTGCTCGCTGCCTCAGTGTCCATGGTTCGAATCGCTTACCTTCACGGATTTTTTCGAAAAAAGGTAATAAATATTACTGAAAAAAAATATATTCCGTTTTCTCTTTCAATGTGGTTAATTGCATTCATATATATATATATATATATATATATATATATATATATATATATATATATATATATATATATATATATATATATAAATCTTTCATGAGCGCGAAAGAATGATGAAATAAATCAGGTATACCAGAGGAAACATAAAAACAGGCTAATTCTTCTTCGGAAAAAGTTATTTCCTAATTAATCAAATTCCGTACAGTGGTGGGATTCGAACCAAACACACTGAGGCAGTAAGTAATGCCTTCGATCTCAATTAAATGGCCTCTTAGTCCACTTGGCTACGCGACAGTCCCAAACATCTTCCGAATAAACAAGCTAATAAGGCAAGGTCTTCAACGAAACCGAGTCGTCTAAGGCAAAAAATTAACTTTTTAGTTACTTTCGAAATGAGCGGCTTTGCCTTATGAAATCTAAGGTCATAAGACCTAAATTGTAGTCCAGAAACAGCGCCCCCTACTGTGCACCCATAAACTGAATTATTACCACAAATATTATAAATTATTGGCATTTTTTAACACTAAACTAATAAATAATTTACTGTGAATATTTTAAAATGAATTACATTAATACAAGTTAGAAAGTTTAAGCCGTCAAAGGGAATTTATTCTAGCAATACGTAAAGGGAAAACTAATAAATAATATTTTCTCAAATGAAATTTGTTGGCAAATAGATCTCTCAAATCTTCCTCGTGTTTTTTTTTATCAAAATACAGACTTCTTCACTATAATTTTGACTCCTTTTCTTTTTAAAATACATTAATTACTTAGTCTTTTTCATGTTCTTTGTTCATGGATGCAAATCCTTATTTCCAACGATATATTTTCGATGCAAGTCAAATGTCAGCGTAGCAATGGATATTTCAAGAGATTATTTTTTCACTGTTTAAATTAGCTAATGGATCAATTCAAGATGAGGTACCTCAGGTGCCTCATCTTTAATTATCTATTAATATGATGCTTAGTCTTAAATTGAAGTTGGGTCAGGTGGCGACTTTTGAATTAACGACTTTATGTTTCATAGTCGATGTGCTAATTCCCAAATTATCATACATGAGTTACTTATTCTTGCATTTTCAATACGTCTGATACGAAATACTATTTAGCTGTCTTAGTCGATTATAACTTAATTAAAGTAAGTTTGCTTTAGATATCATCATGGCAACATCGAATTGCAACCAACAGTTTTATCATTGCTGGTGTATAAGCATGAAATTGATTAAGAACGATATAAAATGCACTGCTTTTGATATAGGTATGAAATCAACAGTTCATTCAAGATTGATGAATTTTCATGGTAGTGTATTAAATAAAAATTCTTCAATGTATCAAGGTAAAACATTTATTAAAACGTATATTCTTGCAAATTGAAAGTTTCCTCTGGAATCATGGATTCATACATTTTATTTTTGGATTGAAAATGTTTCTGAATTATGAGCAAGTTGACATTTCAAAATCTTAACCGGCTAATTGCTAGAGTTCTTTGTGGGTGAGATGTGAAAAATATCTTGAAAGTCGCCCTATAATATTAGAAAGAGCAGAAAGATTTGCGCAGAAAGATGATGCATGATTTTCAAGAAAGCCAAATTTTCACCATGTACTTAAAAAACAGATTTGGGTTCTCGCCAAGTAAACTGCTTATCTTAAGTGTGGATACATGCAAATAGTTGAAAACAGAGCGACAGCTACACTCCTTCAAATTATAGAAACGATAAAGTTATTTAGTAAAACTATACATACCAAGGATTCAAACATGAAAGAGTAAATCATTCATTGATATTTGATGATAGAAATAAAGGTTTTCATGCACAAAACATAGAATCTTATTGGAACAAACTGACATAAACAAATCATTGTAGATAATAAATATCTTTAACTCACATATATTTGAAAAATAAGACATTTAAATGCTATTTAAATCGGATTCAATAAATGTTGTATATTTTTCTTGGATCTTGTAGAGATAAGACATCGCAAGGTGTTTTGACCCTAATATAAGCTACCTAACCTAAATAAACATATTCTAGATTAGTTTAGGTTAGTTTAGGCTAGCTACGGTTAGGTTATACTAGGGTCAAAATCACCTTGTGATGCCTCATCCCTAATTGATCTTTTTATTTTCCATTACCAGTTGCGTCATATAAAGGGTCGTTTATTTGGGCTAGGTGTCTATTCCTAAATTTAATGACTTAAGGCACCTTATCTTGAATTGATTTAACTTATTTATTACAGAGGCGAAGTAAAATTGATTTCCCCAACTTTCATTTTCTCGATGATGGCAGAAAAGCTTCCTCCAAATATAAACAATCATTTCTATAATATTTTCCTTGCGTCAACATCTTCTGTAAAGATATGGCTTTGGCCTCTTTTTTTAATGGAATGATTATAATTTGCTTATAATTTTTACTATTACTCGTGATGAGATAAGGAAAACAAATGTAAGGTCTGTCTTTTGTGGTCTCCTTGCATAAACCTCAATTTTTATATCCCAAATTTAAACATCTGTATTCATTTAGCAATATTCAATGTTATTAGTTATTAGTTAAACGATCAAATCAAATGGTTTTATTTACCTTTTATCGTTTCAGATTTTTTTCTTCATGGTAGCCTTGAAAACATACCTTCTTCTAAGTCATCTTTAACACTTCTCATCTTGAACCAGAAAACAATCTGCTATGTAATCGTTTAAATCCAATAATTAAATTTTTTGCTAAAGTATGCGATACCAATCTTCTCTCTCAACTTTTCTGATCACACACAAAATTTCATATAGAGGGTGCGGTGGTTAATTTGTCGCTTAACTTCAAGTTCAAAGAAAATAATATAGAGTTCTTATAATAGATATATTTAGCAAGGATAAATGTTAAAGACTTGCAATATTGAACTATCTATTTAATTAAATGAAACCACCGTCGTCATCAACCACAGCCTCGTTCCATCTGTTTAATTGAATGAAGACTGTGATGATCGAGGACCTAACTCCACCTTGGTGATTCACGGGTACTTATTGGTTTCTCTCCCAACCAGGTTCCCAAAATAGTATTCCATGCGGTTGCATTCTCGGAAGTTGGTGGGTTAGATGTTCGGAGTGATGTCATGAAAGAAATTGTCTGACAGCCAAGAGTGCATCCTCCTGGCACAAAGATGATATTCTAGCGGCCACCTGCTGGAACAAATGCAAAGCCAACTCCTCCAAGCAATTGATGTATCCTTCTGTATTGAGTCAGAATCCCTACGAAAGTTGAATAGTGGAATAAGGTTGCCCTTGCTATCCACCACTCCAAAATCATGCTGTGGACCGGGAGCCTGGTCTTCATGACTCTCGATACATCTTTGGAGGATAGATAAATCCAAAGGTTGTTTAGCGAGTTGACCACTTAGGAGAGAAATTCTTTTCATCTCAGAATATCCAAATCTTGCCAGTCTTGAGGCGATTCTTCAGTTTGTTCACATTCTTCGCATTACATCTATTTCCAATGTCTTTTATCTTCGACGACAGAAACCGGCCCTTTTCCATCTTGCATGAGTAGGAGCGGATGTCCTTTTGCTCTAACTGCTTGATGAGAGACTCAAAACTGCTGGGCTCGTTGTCAATGGTGGCCTGGATCACTTTAACAAATTCGTTTTTTTTCCTATTGGAAAGTTTAGAGTCACGTTTCTGAGTCCAATTACCCTCATAATCACAGCCTGACGCATCCAACTTTCCTTATTCTCAGATTGAGATTCAAGCACTGATATATTTCGCAAGGAAGGTTCCAGTGTGAAAATCAACCCGCCCAACATGCCATTTCTAAATTTGCAAGATTACTTTAGCTATGTTATTAATTCATTTAGAGACAATGCCTAACTTAGTCTACTATGATAGATTGAAGAGACAGACGAGGATAGACAACAGGCATGCGTGGATTTCTGAGTTTTAGCTGGCGACAAATTACCACCCACACGCTGTATTATAGATAGATACTTAATATGCAATTGATTAATGTTCTCTGAATCATTTACTGCCACTTGATTTTTTCAGGCCACTTTGCCATCACTCAATCCACGTGATTGTCAGTTTGCCTCTTTCTGACCAGGAATTTCCTAACGAAGCTTCAAATCCAATAGGTATTTTATGAACCAGAGATGGTCATTTCCTCTAATTCACCATTACACTCTCCTTATTCTAATCACATTATATTTAACGTATTGCTCAGCAAAACAACTTCTAAAGGGTAGTTTATACATTATTATTTTATTTACTAACTCATTTGTTGCATTCAATTATCATCCATGCAGCTATCACCAACCTAGTATTACCCTCGAGTATTAGCTCATCCTTAAAGTTGGGTTAGTTATCATCACCCGTTAATCCCATCTATCAGAGCTACGATAGGTACAGTTCTTTGCCACATCCAACAAACTATTAATTACTTATTACAATAGAGTCTCTTTTTCACTTTTGAAGGCATTTCAAATGAAATCGAATATTTCATTATTCTTGAATTTCTTCTCGAGTCTACTTATTTGTGGGGGAGAGAGAGTCGAAAATATATTATTTAATCTGATTTTAGAAACGAATTAGCCCTATTGCTAGGTAGTTTTGGTGACTGAAGGAACAGTTGCCCGGGACTGTAGAAGTAAAGATTCTTAGGAAGTTAGGATATTTTACTCACAATTCCTTAGTTCAGTGTCACGAGACTTCATCCCCAAAATACCGCATTGTCTTGCGACACTTTAATTCTAGAGACAAGTTTATGATGAAAATATCTAGGTGTGTAGTGGAGATGAAAGGGAGATTGTTTCTAACCATGATATCTACCACAAAATACACTATCTATAAGTACTGTTTCCTCCAATTTTCTTCAAGACATCAAAAGTTCCACAACTACCAATTTCTAACAAAAGGATATATGTGCGCATCATTTCCACTAAAATTAATTATCCCCACTTCTGCCTTATTAAGCACAAGGTCATCCATTGTTTTTCCACATTACCTTTCAATTCCTCCTTTATCAAGCCTTTCTCTATCAATTTATCAACCCACATTTTACGCAAATTCCAAACGTTACCACAGTCTGAAATTCATTCACGTATATTCTCTTCAATTCTACAATTTATGTCCATTCTTTCCGTATGTCCATACCACCTCATAACAATTTCAGTAACATTCTCTTTGACACACTTCTTAACACCATAAAATCTTCAATAAATAAGTTGATTTCGCTCTATTCACCTCTGGCACACCAATCATTCGTCTCACGTTTTCCACTGCTCTATCTCCCTTGAGATCGAACCTTTCATCTGCCTCCATACAATAGTCTCACTCGCATACACCAACTTTGGAACCACCATAATTTTATGCAGAGTATTTTATAACATTTAAAATCTTGTTGTGTAATCTGCTTCTTCCATACCACTCTCATTCCCACTGCATCCAAGATTCACATTTTGGGAACAAGCAGCATTACCAATCATAAAGATGAAAACGATGGAGAACAATAGTGTGAAATATTTTATTGTTTAGTTTGCTTTTTAAATGATAAAGGAACCAATAGACATCGAAATTTTAATCCTAATTTAATTAATAAGCATGACACAGTCTCTATATTTTATAAAAATTGCAATTTTTAAAAGCTTTCAATTTGCTTATTATAAATGGACGTGGAGGATGGATATGGAAGAGATACATATTAAAGTAATATTTTGAAATATTTTTGAAAACTAAATTTAAAAACACAAGAAAAATGAATTAGTAATTAATGTGGCCAAAATGGTAATGTTGGCGGTTCGTGGTAGCAAAATATATTCTATTTTACATATCTGAATAGATTGTATTGAAACTTGTTCAAACCTGTTAGATATTATCGTGGTAACATACTAATTTGTCGAGCAAACGAACTTGTACGCTAGAAGAGAAAAAAATGACCAGAGCCTTCAAGTAAATGAAGAGGAGATGGCGCACTTGTTGGGACTGCTGCTAATAAGTGGATATCATCGTCTTCCAAAAGAAGACGACTAATGTTCAAACAGCGAGGATTTTTAAGCACTCCTTTAGTCCTAAAAATAAGTAGAGAGCAATTAAGAAAAATAAAGAAATATCTTCATAGGGCTTATACAAATAATTTGGCTCCATCAAATGTTGCAAAGTCCTTCCTCTTCTAAATATTTTGAGAAAAAAATGTCAGTAGTTTTGGATTTTTCTCCAAGTCCTGAGTATAGTTGAGTCTTCAAGTACCAAGCATTTCATCAAGAACAAGCTCGTTAGGCTTGGATATAAGCTTAGGATGCTCTGCAGCTCAAATGGCTTTCCATATAATTTTGAAATCCATTGCGGAAAGGATCTTAGCATACATATTTCTTTTGGTTTGCATGTTGTAAATATCATGATTGAACGAATCATCGACACAAAATCTCAGATAGTCGTTTTGAGAATTTATTCAAATGGACAATGCTAGGAAAAATATCCGCGCTTGTGGGACGCTTAGAGAAAATTGAGCAGGATACTGAGCTTTAATAAGAAGCAAATAATTCAAATGAAAGAAAGAGGAAACTATGATTATCGATGTGATGAAACAGTCCTTCGTCTCAAATGGAATGAAGATAGCGCAGTCGCTTTCGTTAGCAACTACTATGCTCTAAATTCAAATCATAAAGCTAACTTACGAGTCAGAAATAAAGGGAAGAAGCGATCTCTCAACCTAACATCATCAAGATGTAACACTAACGAATGGTTGAAGTTGACGTATGTGATCGATTTTTATCAGCATATAGACCTAGATTTAGAAAAAAGAAGTGATCGTCGAATTTATTCAATCAAATAGTGAACCTAGCTGTGGTAGTTGCTTTCAAATTTTACGAATATATAGAGCAATCCGAAGAGTACAATGACTTATTTACAGTTCAGGAGAGAGGCTGCTCGTCCACTAGTAAGTCATGCGTCTTATCGAACCCGATTTGGTGGACCATCCATATCCCCTTCCCAAGCAAGCAGGTAAGACGAGATCTTGTAGCTTGTAAGCATAGAAGATGTTTACTGTGCATTAATTACATCAAAACGAAGTGAGAAAAGTGTAATAAAAGGCTCCACAAAAAAATGCAGAAAAATGTACCACAATGAGGAGAGAGCTGTAATGTTATGCAATAAAAAAATCTTATTTTCTAAAAGTTTTGTTTTTTAATGGAAGCTTATTATTATAAAATGTCAATTTTATCGATTTTATACCACAACTTTTCATTACGAATAAAGAGGATTCGTTTATATGCATTGTTTAATTTTCACTCATTAATTTTAACCCTGAGTCCATGGGTTCAGTTAGAAATAGGAAAATAATTTAAATTATAGTGAAAATAGGTCAACCTGCATCCGCCAAAGTTAATATTTTGGAGACATAAAAAAACTATTTTAGCATTGTGGTTTCCATAAATTGATCTGGGATATCTTTTAACAAGCCTTAAATGATATAAAATTCTAATTATGGTATAACTATCTACTATTTCATGTAGCCGAAGGCAATAGGTTAACATATGTTTAATGGTGAGAGCAAGGACTCGAGTACCACATGCCATCCCCTTTCTGGATTCAATTTTACCTTCTTCATCTTACACACCAGTTCATATGCTTGTATATAAACACACCCTAAACTACGCTAATAGCTTGGTAGGCAAAGTTAAAATTTCTTGGCTCTCGGTGATACAATCTTTTAGAAATGTCTTCCCAGCTGGTCACCACAATATGTCAACACTTTTGTTATGCTTTCATTATGCTGTTTTACGTCTTTCAATTTTTATTTCCAATTCTTCGTTTATTGGCTGAACCAGGCTAATATCTTTTGAATGAAGTAGACCATCTAGAAATATTTTGAAGAAAATGAAAAATAATTATACACATCAAGAATATCTTCCGTATATATTTAACAGAAAACGATAATTATAATAAACGAACGAGGGACATAATGAATTAATTGCTTATATGAGCGCCAATTTGACGATTCAAATCATTCATGATATCTGTCAATTTCTTAAAAGTAGAAGGTTGAATTGCCTCTTCCTCATCGTTGATGATCGCGTATAAGACTTCTTGTTTAATAATGGTACACAAATTTGCCATTTGGTTGAGATCCGGAGAGGGTTGCGGTCAGACCTTTAACTTGAGACTTCGTATGCCGTAATAGCCAAAGTACGCTTGAGTGACCCTAGCATAATGGAATGAAGCGTAGTCATGCATGAAAACTAGAGTGCTTAGAAGTGAGAACGGTAAATCTTTTTGCCAGATATCCAAGAACTCTTCAAGAGAGTGTAGTAGGCAGCTGCAGTCACTTTAAATCCATCAGGCATCCTGACTGGGACAAAAAGTCTGTATTCAATTATACCTGACCACAACATAACTCCTAATCACAACTATCTAGGTCGCAATAGTTGGTGAGGCTCATCTCAGAAATAGACCCAACCATTCACCCAACCGTCATGTCCATCAAGGATCTTCTTGGGCTTGTCAGTGAAGAAAATGCAACTCATGTCATACTTCATTAATTTTCTATCCAATTGAACTCTTAGGTCTTGTGACATGGTATTAAAGGAATTAGTTATAGGGGAGTTCGCACGGAATCCATGGTCCCAAGGAACAGGTTTTTGATGGTGTTTGTTATATCGGGACGACCAGTAGCGGTATAAATGACTTTTGCTTCTTTGTTCAGGTTTTTCGCGTAACTGGTGGCCAATATTTCACAACCATCTAGCTATTACAGGCTTGGATGTCTCAATAGGATCGCAACTTTCCTAGGGAAGGGTCCTACAAATATTTTCAAGCCGGGTCTAAAGCAGACGAAATCATCCGCTATGACATTAAGAGAGTTGCTTTCAGCACTTTACTTGATGATGAAGGACTTTTCTTGATCATTGAAGCGTCTGCGACGACGCATTGTTCTTAAATAGGATTGATGCTATTAGCGTTGTTGACCCAAAAAAGACGAATATGAAATGAAAATTTAAGATCGTATGGTAGCATAATGAAAACTTAACATTAGTGTTACCATAATGTGCTGACCAACTGGTAGAGGTTTCATCAAAATTGATTTACAGAGAACCAAAAAATCCTAACTTTCCAACCAAGCTTTCACTGTGGTTCAGGGTGTAGATGTAACACAGTCTTTATGTATCTCCCACCCCCTTCTCCTTCATTCCATTTTGCACTTGCCTCAGTACTCTATTTATAATATTATTAAATAGCCATTGAGACATTTTCAAACCTTAATTTATTCCACCACCACCAAATATCTCAAACCACTTACTCTTGCTCGGTTTACACCCTAGCATATATCGTAATTCTAAAATATATAAACAGTCTATGCGTTCGCAACACATGCTTCTCTATCTTAACGATCATAATCTTTCTTCAGATCCATGATTCACGCACAAAACTTACATCTTTTTTTGCCCTGTATTTGCTGCCATCATTTTCTTTACAAATAATTGATCCATCAAAGTTGATTTACAGAGAACCACTTGACTATTCCTTCTTATACGCCCAGAATATTTCCATACATTTTACCTTTAGCGCTGTAGTTCTTGCATTCACCTTTTAGATTTTTCCTTATACAACGATGCTATTACAGAAATCTTCCAGACCTCAGCTACTCCTTTACCTTAAATTTCTTTATAATAGCGACTTTACCAATGCCAAATCACATTCATCAACCCGCCTTAGCATCTTAGCGACTATATAAGCTAGTCCAACATCCTTCACATTTTTCAGACATCTTATACCACTAGAAAAAGCTTGTATGCTTCTCTTTTCTATATTTCAATATAGCACCATAATTATATTTACATTTGTATCATCTTCTATACATAAAATATAAAACTCATGAAATATTATAAATATCTAATTTTCGAACACTTCATTACTTATATGTGGTCAGATATTCATCTTTTGTCCCAACACTGATCCTCTACTTGTTCCCTACTACTAGTTTCATGCTCGTTTTAATCACCTACTTAAAATTTTATATTTTTAATGCATTTAAACTAATCTCACTGGCATTACCATCTCCATTATTAACCATTTCCAACTACGACGCCTTTTTTTATTTCCGCTACCCACCCCTCAACCTTATTTCAACTTTCAGCATTTGCTTCCTCTTTACAGCTCTGGCACACCTATAGCACTACCTAATACCACTTCTTTTAATTTCATACCTATTTGCTCTATCTCAACATTTTTTCTTATATCTTTTCTTCTACAGTCAACTATTTGGTTGAATTTCACCTTATTCTGTCTCTTAATCCATAACTTCTCTTTTTGCCATCTTTTCCATCTCTTTGATTAATTCTCATCCATCCACCGACCAATTTATAATATTTTTTACAAAACAAAATCATGAGATCAATTGTGTACATTTTCATAGCCCTTGCAGCTTTCATTTAGCATAGCTCCCATAACACATTCTTTTATAACAACCTAAGATCATTCGCATTCTTAAGAGCTCCTCCTCTCTTTTTCCCAGCCTAAAGATATTTGAAAAAGATTAAACCACAATTGGAAGAAGAGAGGATTTGACATTCGCGGAGAAAAATTAGGGTTCCCTTTTCGACGCATCGTCCCTTTTGTATCTGACATTCGATTATCTTATCTCCCTAAAGAAATTCGGAAGATTACAGATGGCACAGAACGTGGTGACAGGTGGGGGCTGGTTAAATTTATAACAGGTGATATGTGTGGAATGGCGTGCCTTGCTGATCACGAGGTCAGAGTGGCAATCCTAAATTATTGTGAAGATTAGGTAGATTATAGAGAGCTACGCGTACTCCCGTTTCCGAAAGCTGGATTAGTCTACTGCCCATAATGAATTTACGGAAATCTACGTAAAACATTTTTCTCAAGATATCCTCGTTGGTGTTAACCTCTTCGATCAAAGGAACGGTGATAACTGAATAGGGGCAAAAGATGGAGTTTAAGTGTTTCAAGAATCAAAATAGCTTCTTATTCTCTCACTTTAATTCTCTCTCTTCTCAAACGATATTCTTTGCCTCTCCCACTCACCTCAATTGGACTCGCCCACCTCTTTCTCATTCTATCTAATACTTTATGTCATTCTCTCTCCTTTCTTTCTCTCTCTCATGCCTCTCTCCGACCTTCGTCGCCGTCTTATTTTCTCTTTCTCCAACTTCATCCCTCTCTCCTCACCCTCCTTCATTCTCCTACACCTTTCCCTAACCTGCCTTTCTTTATCTCTCAATCTCCTTCTTCCTCTCCCTCTACATTTCCGTCTCCATCTTCCTCTCCTTTACCGTCTCCCTCTCCCTTTCACTTTTATTGATCTCTCCCACCTCTCTCTCTCCCTCTCTCGCCTTCAATAATATAAAGCATGATACATCCAATGTAATATTCACACAATTATTCATCCTAATTATTTTTAAATACGCCAAGAGTTCGCCAACCTTTCAGTCCGTAATCTCATATCTTATCATTACAACTAATCAATAATCTTCCTATCGTGATAGCAATCTTTTTACTAGAAAACCACATAATTATGTATAAAACTCTTTTCCAATGTGAAAATGTGGTCACTATTATGAACACAAGGTCAATAAGTCGAAAGAAAGCCTCCAAACTATTAAAAACTATTTAAAACAACGAATCAATTGAACAGATGCATTTGGCAGAGAATGGATGTTGTAGAACAGGCTCCCGCCGATATACTATATATCTATTCTTTGTGTGGATTATTCTATATTCGAGTGCAGGGTTTAATCAGATGGCCGAGAATGACTTTACGTTAATAAATACGCTTGGAGAGAGCTTATTTATCTTCAGTATATTTAAGAAGAGGAACGGAGCCCAAGGATAAATAATATTGCAAGCAATAATAAAATAGAATTTTATTAATTAATCTAATCAAAACAACACATGGAAAATATTTACAAGACTGGGGATTAAAATGGGAGATACACATGAAATGAAAAAGGTCATGGGATAAATTTTACTAAGCGGAGGATTAAGATTCGGAGGGATTTAAAATGACAAAACAAACAAGAAGGGAGAGGGGCGGCTAAATCCGTGTTGAACACGGAGTTACGTTGGCACCAAGTTAAATAGTTAAAAGCAATTCGTAGCTTACGTATTTATAACGTCGTCGTACAGAGGAAGGCGATTTGAAGAAATGGCTCAGGTCCGACTGGCAATTTCTTTCCCAGTAGGAGGGATTTTTAGGGGGGTTGTCCTTAACGAGGGATGAAAGACTAACTTCGAGGAGTGAGAGTGAAGGGGGGCTTCGGAAGTAAGAGCGGGGCACAAACCTTGGCACTCAAGGATATTGTCCTCTTCTGGACAATAAGGGGGTTTTCGGGGTTGAGTTCCTAGGTGCATAAGGGAGACCGGATCGGCGTGATGCTTCGCGAAGATAATCGGGATCTGATTCAAACGCGAAATTCCGTCGCATAAATAGCCGGAGCCAGCCCTTCGGGGTAGGGAACACTGGGGGACTTCCATGGAATGTCCCGGGAGCGCTTGGAAAAATCTTATCTTCCTATAAGCCTAATTCAATCTGGCCAGATCGACGCCTGGAGGCAAACGGGGAATTAAACCTCCTTGATTAAACTTGAAGCGGGGGAAGATAATACTCTGGAATGGTGGGCGATAAGAACGCCATTCTTTTCTCTCTTGCTGGATGCACGTGGGAAGCGTGAGTTTCAATATGTGATAGAAGCGAGGCGCGGCCGCCTTAGGCAATTCTATTACAATATATCTTTAACAAACATGAATAATACTGACAAGAATTTTATTTTTATAACAGCAATGATCTCATTAGTCTAATATCTTTAAGCAATGCACAAGACTACTCGCATTTGCTCTTGAGAAAAATTGTAGCTGAGAAGCCTATGGGATTCCCTAAAAATAAGGATGGAACATTAGAAGTATTTAAATTCCCAAGGAGACGGTCTCGAAAGAAATAGAAGGAATTGAATCTAATCTATCACCATACCCTTGTGAGATTCTTCCGAGAATTTGAAAGAATGTAATATGTGTGTTTAAGAAGCCTTTTGAATTCATATTCAGAAAATCATTAGAGACTAGCATCGTCCTAACGGCGTGGATGAAAGCTAATATGATACCTATCTTTAAGAAGAGGGATAAAACGATTATGTATAAGTACCAGCCAGTTAGTTTTACATCAGTTGTAGGGAAAATAATGGGATCTGTAATAGCGAAATTTATATGCGATCACTTATATAATCATAAGTTATCCGATGTTGCGGATGAATAATAAAATTACAATATTGTTGATTTGGATTTTAGTAAGGTTTTCGACATGGTACCACACTTATGACTTTCAAATTAAGTTAGAGCACATGAGATATATAGAAGGATATTTATGCGGATTTTCTTATGGTTTAGTGACATACAGCAAAAGTTAGCATAGATGAGATTAAATCTGAGTGGTGGAATTTATTCAGTGAGGTTCTACAGTGGCCGGTGTTAGGGCCTTGTTGTTCTTGATGCATATTAATGATCTCGAAATATGTAGAAATCTGAGCAAGTTTGCTGATGACTCTAAGTTGGGTAGATTATAAGGTCTAAATAAATGTCAAATTGAATTCAATATAAGCAGAGTAGTTTATTTATTATGGGTAGGTGTAATCCGCTGAATAATTATGAATTGAATGGGAGAGTTTTAAGTAGTTCAGAATAAAAAGAGACATAGGTGTCCTTGTAGGTTTTGACCTCGACCTAGAAACAGTGCTAGAAAAAGTGTTAATGGAGTATTAGGGGTTATTAGGAAGAGTGAGAGAAATAGGAGAGCTGATGTCATTAGGATAGATATTGCTTTGTGAAGGCCTCTGGCCTTAAAGAGCGCGTTATAAGAAAATTATTATTATTATTTATTCTGTGCAAAGAAGGATAACTTAGATGGTGTACGAGTTGATGAGCATAACTTAAAGTGAATGGCTTGGGAGACTAAATCTTCATACGTTAGAAAAAAGACTTCTCTGGAACTTAATTGAGGACTTCAAGCTGCTAAAGGGTTAGAAGAGGGTAGACATACGTAATATTCTTATTTTTTCAGCACACACACCTCAACTTCATCTCGTACTATTGAGTAAAATGCCTTTCCCATCCGGGGCCACACAATCGGGGACACCGTTTGCGGGGCACCTGTGCCGGAGCGTGTAATACTTCTACGCGCCTGGATAACAGCTGCTATACGATGAGGCATAAATTAGATAAGGTTCTGGATGTAAGGGATGTAAGAGATATATATTGGGCCAGATTGAGTGGATGCCGTCCGTGACGTTTGACACGTTGTTTGAGATAGTTCCATAGATTTTTGATGTGGTCCAGATAGGTTCATTTTGCGGGCCAATTCTGATGTGTAGTTGTCTCAGAATGTTCATCATGACAGTCAAACATCCTTTAATTCAGATGTACGACGTAGTTGTCATCTTGGAAAACAGACACTGGAATGTTACTTTCCTCGTTAAAATGAACGCTTTGCAAAGTGAACAACTTGGTTGTCTTGCAGCTCGATGTAAGCATACTGGTCTAAGTTATTTTGCACCTCAACCAAAGGAGCCATTCTGCATAATTAAAACACGCATCCTCCAGTTTGAAACGCACCCTGAACGCAGTCTTTCATGAAGTTTTCATGTGTTTTGCAATGAACACGACGTCGGGCATCATTCACATAACGGCAGAAACGTTGTTCGTCTTATCAGATAGCGCGTTTCAAGTTCTAAACTGTCCAATAGTGTACTTTTGTTTAAGGTAGCCGGGTAACTGTGGACAAAATTGAACAAAGGCCTGCACAATGTTGATTTAATAATGTAAATTCTGCAAAACATCAACGTCAGTCATTTCGCACCGGCGTTGACGTCTTGCACGAATTCTGGCATTTGAGCACAGCGATTTTTTGCCACAAACCGTGAAATGTCTTGCGGTCTCGGTCCGGCAGTATTGTTTTGGGCAACAATTCCAGTGGGAATTTCCTGTAGGAGTAGACCAGGATTTTTTCTATTACAGGTAGACTCGTAAGACATTACATGTAGATATGTAGATACACCTTTAAATCAATATCATTTGCCTTGATAATAATTTTATACAGTGCACGAGACAGTTTGCAATTTACCGCCTACCTCTGAGAAATCTTGCAATCCTGTCACAGACCTCATTGCCTAACTACAGTACAGGCCTGTTTATATATATATATATATATATATATATATATATATATATATATATATATATATATATATATATATATATATATATCTTATCCTGTTCAAATAAAGTAATTAGAACTGTACTTTCCTCGGCACCACGAGAAAAAAAATATATATTGCTGGTTGTTTGCAACTGAGTCACGTAGTCTCACAAAATGGTATCATAAGTGGAATGCTTATTTATACCTATATGACTCGATATATTCTAAGGTATGATGAAGTGAGACCTAAACCGTATTATCCTATCCATAAACCTATGAAAATGACCTGAAGCTGGGAATTTTAGCAATTAAAACCCTGGTAAGTTTGTTAAACAAATACATTACAATTATGTAATATATTATTTTAATGTTAACAAATTCAGGTAGCAATGGTTCTTGATTGCTCAGTCAGGTGGCTGCAGCTCGTGTGAATAAAGAGTGTTAAGGTGAATAGTGAAAGTGGTACTTGTAATAGAACGAGGGTGGCAGCAAATGTCGAGGAAATGAAAACACGATCTATGATTTGCATCTCTATCAGTGACACTTAACAGTGTATCTAAGCTTGATTGAGGTTACTAGGTCTTGCTATCATGGCGTTACCAGTGGTTGATGCTTGCGCCAGAATACCTAGTCGGATCTGAGTTTGACCCACTCTAGAAGAAAAATTAGAATACCCTCTTCAATGTATAGCTATTCCCCGAAGAAATGCCAAATAGCGCGGGGCATAAACCCTTCCTCCGACAGATGCCATTCCAGCACTATGCCAGTGTGCCAATTTGGTCATGGAAGGAATGTTTTTTTCGTGGTAGACTAGGTTTGAGAAGGTTGCTAGTGTCATAGGCTTTGTTTGTTTAAAATAAATTTGAGCCGGTTTTTGATTGCAAATAGTAACTGCTGTATTTACATTATCGGTGAGGCACGCTTCAATTCGGAGTGCATGTATTTTGTTGGATCTGGCCGAAGCCTAGATAGGTAGCTTCTGATTCCGGATCGCGAAAGGCCTAAGATCATTTGAGCTTACTTACTCGAAAAACGAGTGTCCTCCTTAGACTAAAACCGGAAATATAGCATTAAATTTAGTGAGGAATTTCAGGGAGTTTCTCATTGTTCTATCCAACACTTGGTCGTAATTTAGCAAATTATTTGGAATGTGCACCTTCTGATTGCGAGGGAGATTGCACGATGCCCTAGAGCGCAATTTCTCCAATGTCAGTTTGTCAGAGCCTCTGCAAATTTAGATTGTAATGGGGGCATCTAAGGATTTAAAGGTATGGACGGAAGACGTGTAAAACACACGTATAATGGCTGTGATGGTTTTGTCATAAGTCTCTTTTGACATCATTGAGCTTTACTTGTGTTAATAGTGTCGAAGTATGGCCAAGTGTACAAGAATATGCGCACACAGTCTTTAAGGTAGGCTAAGCAAGGCACAACTGTTATTGTTCTAATAGTGCGATTTGAATAGATAGCTGCAGCTGCGTGACCAAGGAATATACCAAACACAAGAACACAAATAGATTTTAATACGCACTAAATAAAAGGCACACAAAAAATATGGGTATATATAAGTACATGAATAAGACGGAATCAAGCTCCAAATACTAATTAGATAACCGTGGGTAGCGAATGGTCATAATAAGAGATTGAGGGCAATGATGATTTAGTTTCCTTGAAACGCGAGAGTAAAGCGGGGAAAACATGGGGGAGGTCTTGGTTACCTTGATTACTCACGTGGTTAGCCAAAACCCCGCAGCGGGTGAGGCTACTTTCTCGAACATATGCGAGATGCGGGCCGCTTTTCCTCATGGGGTCACTAGACGAGCTTCGAAGGGAGGGGGATGACTTCTCATAACTCGGCTCGAGCGAGCTATTGGGTCTCTTGTCCTCAAGAGGTCATCGGTCGAACTTCAAAGGAAGGGAGGGGGTGAGATGACTTCTCCACACTCGGCTTGAGCAAGCTAACGGGCCTCTTGTCCTCAAGAGGTCACCAGAACAACTTCGGAGGACGGCTTCTCCAATCCTTGATCGGAAGGCGGTTGAGAAAAGCTGAAGTTGCCTCACGAGATTCTAATCCCTGACCCAAAGATACAGGTGTGATGTCCAGCTCTTCCGTGGCTTGCGACCATCACTCACAGTTCTCTGGAGAGAGCTCGTTGAATTGCACTTGTTTCGTGGAAGTCTCGGCTAACCAAATCTGTCTGTAATCCTGGAGAGGGTGCCTATATACCCAGAATTCTCCAAAACAAGAAGAGAGAGAGACCTTCTCGAACCTTCGTTATCGGCCGTGCCACTTCGAGCGTCTCATTGCGGTGAAGTGTCAAAGGTAGAGATCAGCGGGGAAGGCGGACGACCAGCGGCTGGATCCATAAAAACTGTTTACGGCGAACCTACAAAGTAACCTCCCGATCCGAGGGGGCAGAAGGGAAGATTGTGACGGCGGGGAGGTAGCCTCAATTTCAGCGTCATGCCTCGCTGTGAATTTTGCGGAGACCTGGCGGCAAGTCTAAAAAGGGTGAAGTCGGAGGGGGGTGGAGTAACGGCTCGCTTTCTTTCCTGAAGTAATACCTTAACGGGTAGGGAAATAATATTATTCTAGGGGATACCTCTACAAATAGCTTTGGTTTATTCAAACTAGATAATGGTAGATAATGTTTCGCAGTTGTTCTCATTGTTTATCTTATCATCAGTAACCTTGTTCAGATCGAAGATATTAGGTAATTTATACGAGATTGGTTTTATGGCAGAGGCCACATTTCATTATTTAACAGCGTGTTTGTGTTTTTTGTTTACTCCTGAAACAAAGATCGACATATTAAAGTAATATTTAACATGTTTATATAAACGAAGAACAGAAAAACACTAGTTTCCAGACTATTGGAAACAGGATGCATTAGAGTATATCGGAAAAGTAGCTGCTCTTTAGGTTATCAACCATTAAAAGTTCCTACATTTTATTTGGTAAACAAGCAACAACCAAAATTTTCACTTCTTAAAAAAAACCATCGAGCCATTATAATCATTGGCTTATATATGATTCTCACTTATATACGCTAAGTAGCTTTTAGATTCGGAGAACCTTTCAATACTAACAATTTGTCCATCTCTAAGTAAGAAAATTAGGAAAATGATTCACGAAAGGACCTACTTTGTTAGTTCGTCATGCAAATTAGCTATCGTTCACATCCTTCTTTCTTACTTCCACACTATAGCTAAGCCAAAAGGTAATGCTTTCCTGCTTTGCTTACTCCATTGCTTGAAGTATTCGACACATGTTCGTCCTCAAATATTTGGATCAAAATCCTTATGCTGATATTCCATCTTCATGCCAAGATAAGCATGATAGCAAGTCTTTACAAATGCCCTGATGTTTGATTGTTGCCCAGTCAGCTAAGTTTACCACATACGTAGTAAATCCTATTATGGTCATTTTTGTGCTCATTTATGCTGAGTAATTTTTAGTCGCAAACGAGTCTAGTCACAGGCGACTCTGCATCTCACTATGTTTTTGTAATAACATTGTAACTATTTAGCTAATTCTAGTGAAAGTTGAAACCTTAATGTTGTTTTGCATTCTTTTCGAATGATATAATTGCGAAAGTCATCCCAACGTTAGCCTGGAAATTATTTTGTTTTAGCAATAACATCATAACTATTTGGCCGAGTCTAACAAAATTTGTAACCCTATGTTGTTTTACATTCTTTTCAGAATTATATAATTGCTAAAGTCCTCCCAAGGTCTGCTTGGAAATAATTTGGTATTGGCAATAACATCATGCATGACAAATTGGCTGAATTTAAGGAAATTTGAAAGCCTTATGTTGTTTTACGTTATCTTTCGAATGATATGATTGCCAAAGTCTTCTCAAGGTAGCCTGAGATTTTTTGGGGGGGGAGGGGTAATAACATCATAATTATTCGGCCGATTCTAACGAACTTTTAAACCCTTATGGTATGAATGAAAATCCCTATCAAGCTTGAAGGAACTAGGAGCCGTCATCATTGAGAGGATAGGTGCAAAGTCGAGCAATATTGTGCTTTTCTTTCCACCAACCTAGCAACTATGGTACAACTCGTGGTCCAAGGGAATCCTACCCTTTCTCGTCAGAGAAGTTGGACATTAAAATCCTTATGTAGGTTACTGGAGGAAATAGTGAGTTGTTATGTGTATACAAAAATTTGGAAAAGGAAGAGACAGCAGTGTTTTGATTGGCTATGTGCGTGATAACGTAGGTTGTAGGTGCTGTTTCTGTGTATCCCTTACACAGAACAAAGTGCCTACGCGTCAGTGGCTTCCAACGAGCACTGAATTATTTTGTCTCGCCACTCGCCGGCGATCGATCGAGCTACTCAGGCGTGGAAATTGAATGCCTTATCCACTCGGCCACCGAGATCTTCTCATCATCTTATATTAAGAGACTAAGAAAAATACTTCTAAGAATTTGAGAAGATTACTTTGCACAATCAATGAGTAACGGGTGTCAAAGAGTAAACACGATTGCTGGACCCTGGTAAGTAGCAGCCTCTGAGAAGCCTTTCAAAAAGCAGTTATTGCGAAGAGATCGTTTAATACGGAAGCCCATGGGCGAAAGCCACGAGAGAGAGAAAATATAACATTTAAGTATCTTTGGGGAAATTTTAAATCCTCTTGCGGTTTAAGAAACCTATTTTGATGAATACTAAAACGAGTATTTTTTGCCAATCGGACTCATAAACCAGACATTCAATAATCATCTTATAATTGAAATTAGATTTATTTAAATCCATATTCAGTTCATGTTCATCAATTATGTGCGATTGTCATGTGGTGTGTTGGAGGTGCACCCTTAGAGGACCCATTTTAACTTGCCAAGAATTTGTTAATGCTTTTGATTGCTCTGGTCACTAAACTCACGTCTCTACGGATTGCTTGTGCTGCTTTGGTGCCGAGTTTAAACTCGGACAATAGGTAGCAAGAGAATGGGTGTAACTATCTTGACTCTGAACACAGGCCTGAAGCCATAGTATCTTATAGTAATGGTCTACCCTGGTCTCAAGAGCTCTTGCTAGGCGAGTGGATACGGCGGTGTTCTCCCATCGTCGTGGTACCGGGTTCAAACCCAGCATGAGTGGCCACAAACGTCAGCGCACGGAGAGATCTGACGACCAACTGGTGGGTGCGCTGTGCTTACCCTTTACTGGGCTGGGTAGATCTTACACTTCTCATCACACACATAGCCAATTACGATACTGCTTTCTTCCATCTCCGGTCTTCGCAGCACAACACGGAGATATACTCTTCGTTCCGAGGAATCCTCCGATAGGTATCTATATCCACAAACCTCTGACGGGGAACAGAGCCCTCTGTTCTGGGTCTACGAAAGTTCCGCCTGAACGTTGTTTAGTGTCAAAACACACTAATTTCTGGCCACTTTCCCGAAAGAGGATCGCCCCGTGGTTCCCTCGGGTTCACCAGCGATTGCCATACTCACCTTTATGTTCATTTCATTATCTGGTAAGAGATCCCCCTGGATAAAGAAAGGTTGCGAACTAAAACGAAACAAAACCATGGTCTCATAATGGCCAGCCAGCTTACTGATTAACTCTTGCCATCCAAATAATTTAATGAATCTATAAAAATTCATTAAACTTTTAAGGGCTTTGTAAGGCTCTAAAAACCAGGAGAGTAAATATTTTAGGTTGGATGAGGTTTGCTACCTCAATGCTTATTCTTTTACTTCATTTTCTATTCCACTATTTAATTATAGCTGTCCTATGTCATATTTTCTTCCTAATTAATGAATATTTTTCCAAGGCTTGATTTTAAGTTGCCTTTGAAACTTTATCTAATCCGTAAGGTCTTCCCTTTTCCTTCATAACTCTCCTTATTTCTTTGTTTTGTCTTTAAGTTTTCTTAAAAATCTCTCTCCGGTCTCCCTTTATTTACAAAGGCCTTAGTAAATAAACATTTTTATTTGCAATATTATCATTGTCATTATTATCATAACTTGTGTGCCCCTTCCTTATAGAGTAAGTAATACACTTAATTTCCTAAACTGGCAGAGGTGAAGTAAAAAAAAAGAATGAAAGCAAATAATTGATCATTTTTATGACTTTTAGTTTCAAGAAATTGACTCAATTTTTGTAATGTAATTTTTTATTTCGATTTCTACGCATAAACATAAAATCAATATAAATTTATTTCTTTTGTTTCCTATCAAACTTTTATGCATCAATGTAATTATTTTTTATATGATAAATATCTCAAGAACAGGAACGAAAATAGAAATAATCAAAATCAAATTGGTAGTTAATATATATTGGATTTTTGAATAATACAAGTAAGCTTTTTCAACTAATATACATCTTATTCCTGCTCTAAAATTTGATGTTAAAAAGTATTCATGTATTTTAAAATACCTTACATGGGTTCACTCTCCCCTAAATTGATCTTTAACTTAAAAGAGTGATCAAAAGTTTATCCGCACACAACTATTTACCTTATTCAATTAATACAGTGTAACTTTCAAACTTCCTGTCACAAAAAGAGAGACTCCCCATGCTACATAGTTTCTGAATTTTCTACCAATTTTTGTATGAGTGTTACCATACACGCTACGTAGAGGAAATTACACTAGAATTAAAACTGAAGAACTGTAAAAATAGGGGTGTTTCTCAATATACAGAAAGACCCATTGATACAACGGAATTTTCTTCCGTAAGGAACCATTTAACTTCCTGCAATTCCTAGCAGGAATTTTAATCAATATTCATACAAAGGTTAAATTTTGAATTAATTTTAGTCAGTTATCGACTCTACTTAATCTATCATAATCAAGATTTTATTAACTTTAATTTTAGTTCGATTTCTAATTAACTTTGCATACATATTTTTTAAAAATTAACTAAGTACCCGAACAGTTAAACTAGTTAATTGTTTTTTCTTCATTATTCAAATTATTTTAAAATGTGTCAAAGTTTAGCTCAGTTCAAATTTGACTCTTTGTATCATTCGGTTCCTGTCCTTCTCTCGAGCGTGATAAGTTTTTATATTTATTTCTGTTACTATTCACTCTGTGTTTTTTTAATATTTAATTTACCTTTTTACATTTATTGTTTATATAGTAATCCTTATATATATAATGTATATATATATATATATATATATATATATATATATATATATATATATATATATATATATATATATCTATATATATATATATATTTATATATATATATATATATATATATATATATATATATATATATATATATATATATATATATATATATATATATATATATTCATATGAGTGGCTGCTAACGAGTTTGATCTTCAATTTCACGGTGAAGGTAAGGACAGATAGGAGGCTGAAGTAGATGTTTTTTATTTAAGGATAAAACGTTTCGGGGGTATCAACCATCTTCAGGTTCTAAAATTATAAAATAATATAATACAGTTAAGGAATATTAAAATTATTAAAAATAGTCAAGTTGAGAACATGTAGTTAAATTTAAAATTAAAAAATAACTCAGGGGATTTTCTCCGTATTTGTAAAGATTCCAAAATTCTTAGACTATATTCATTGTTATTGCGACCAATTATTTTGAAGTTATCTATGGAACATTCTGTCTTGCATTGTATAATATGATTTCTAATTACAGAAGCTTCCTTTCTGGACAAACTTTTTCCAGTACGGAGGATTATTCCCATGTGAGAACCCTGACAAGTCCTAGTCAGTTACGATGTATTCTAACTATTTACAAATGTTCCTGTTAATGAAACAATTGATATTATTTTAAATCTAATTTTTAACAAAACAGGCACCTTTCACAATTTCTCTCGTAAAAATTTCAAGACTCTTTTAGAAATAATTTATAATAAGAATTATTTTTTATTTAATAACAAGGTTTACCAACAGATAGATGAAGTAGGAATGGATTTCACCAATAGCTCCAATAGCTGCTAAATCTTCATGATTCTCCTTGAAAACAACTTTATGAAACATTTTCCTTTAGATTTCAAACCCAAAATTTTATCGTAGGTATGTGGACGACTCCTTTGCTATTTTCAATAATATAGAACATGCCCACCATTTTTTTAATCTTATAAACTCTTATCATCCCAACATTTAATATACCATTGAATTAGAGAGTAACCATCAACTTCCTTTTCTAGACGTCATTATAGAAAAAACCGACAAACTAACTAACTCAATATACAGAAAGCCTACCTTTAGTGGCCTAGGAATCAAAGTTTTCAACCATTGTGACTTGTCATATAAACTCAGTGGAATAAAATCTCTAATATATAGAGGTTACCATCTCTCCTCCAATTATCACCTAATGCACAATGAATTCCAGACTATAAAGACTTATTTTAAAAATAATTTTTACTCCCCACCTTTGGTTGACAAACTAATGAATAATTTTCTAATCAAAGTTTACTCTCCATCCTTTCACTCATATAATGTTCGCAAAAATGGAAAAGTTTTCGTAGTACCAGAAATGGGACCTTACAATAAATTATTCACTAAAAAATTCAACAAGTTACTCCAAAAATATTTCTCTCATACCAACTTAAAAATCACTTTTGTCAGCCCACTTTCCATAGGAAATTTCTTCTCATCAAAAGAGAAACTTCCGCTAGAAATGAGCAACCGTGTTGTTTACGCCTTTACTTGTCCTTGTTGTTTGCAAGGAACCTATATTGGTAGTACGGTTCGCTCATTGAAAGAGAAGTCTTGTTCTCACATGGAAAAAGCCATCGCACAGAAAAAAATTGTCTAAAATGGAAGCTTCTGTAATTAAAAATCATAGTATACAATACAAGAGAAAATTTTCTATTGATAACTTGAAAATAATTGGTCGCATTAACAATGAATATAGTCTAAGAACTTTGGAATCCCTATCAATACGGAGAAAATCTCCTGCACTCAACATAGATAATACCGCTGTTTCCCTTCTTATTTCTTAATTTTAATTGCCTCTTTCAACAAGCAATCAACTTTCTCTTATTTGACAAAGAACCAATCAAAATCCTATCCTTTTTCAAGCCACATCCATTATAATTTCTTCACGTTGTGATTTCTCCTGAACTTCATCAGGCAGCAATATTATACTGTAATTACTGACTTTTGTGTTTTTGCTTTTTTTTCGTGTCAATAGTTGTCACATTAGATTGATACTTTGATTCTCTTGCCTTTTAAACACTTGAGTTACGATTGGCACTGGCATTGGCACTGAGGCAGCGAAGACCTCCGTTGGTGTACTAACGGCATACTTTTAACTGTGATAAAAAAATTTATTCCGTTTTCTCTTTCAATGTCGTTTATTGCATTCATATATATATAAATATATATATATATATATATATATATATATCAATATATAAATAAAAGAGAATCTGCCCCAACTTCTCCTTATAAGAGGTGCTTTTTGTGACAACGATTGCTAATAGGATTGTTTCCATGACTAACCATCTCCCTACGAAGTTCCTACCCCAGCTTTTCCCAGTATCTATTTCTGTCAGAGGAACGCTTATTACCATCGTTCCACTAAAAGTAAATAAAACCTAACCGTCAACCATGGTTAATTATGGCCAGTGGGATGCTGCTCATTGAGGTCAAGAAAGTGACTGCACTAAACATTGAATTTCAACAGTCCTAAAATTGAGGGTTTCGACTGACGTGGATGAAGAACGTTCCAATGCCAGGCCCATTACCAGAAGCAGCAATGAGATGGTTACTATAGTAACTGCATATCACAAATCCCCCGAATCAGTTTATCTATTAGTTCAGAATTGAAATCTTAAACATGCAAAAGAAAGGCAGATAAGAGAATATAAATGAGGACTGGGAAATGGATAAAAGATCTCTCTCCTTCGATTTGATAGGCTCTTCTTGCCTTGAATTTCAAGTGTTCAGGTTTCCTTTCACTTTAATCCATCGTGTCTCATTGGTATTGCCAGTGCTTCTCATAGGAGAGGTCAAATATATATTTCGGTGTATTTATATATATTTAAGATTCAATGTCATACTATAGCATTTCATCTATTATTGTTTATAAATTATAGTTTCTTTCTGTTGGCCAAGAATTTTTCTTCCGTTTTTTTTCTATTAATATATGGTGTATAAAATTTAACAAACTTAATAAAAAATAATTTTGAGATTGCCTTAATTATCGAGACTTACTTGGATTGGAGGCGATTTCAAATGATTTTGTTGTTTCCCACGACGCCGTTGTATCCATAGCGACTTCAAAAGGAGGGCCGTGTCCTTTCAGCCAGTCATCCTTATCACTGAAGAGGATCTCAGCTACGATGCGAGGAGAGGCATTTTCAGGAAGCATTGTTTGGACGGGGCTCCTTATAAATGGGGGGTTATCATTGATATCAGTGACGTTCACAGTGAACAAAGATGTCCCGGATCGCGGTGGCTGACCATTGTCCGTCGCAATGACTTCGAGTATGTGAACTGCCTGTGTTTCTCGGTCCAGCGGCCGTTGGAGTTGAATTTGATTATCGGTGTCGATTGTGAACATGTTCAAGGAATTTGAAGATTGTTCCAAAGAGTAAAATATTCGGCCATTTTCTCTCTAAATCGACAAAAATAGATGGAAGACTTTTATCCAATGAAAAAAAAGATTTTGTAATATACAGGAAAGTATGAACAAATTTGCCCGTTGAATGAACTCAAATATCTTGTAATTGTAAAGTTGATAAATGGAAATTCGGTTAATTTATTTAATATACATATGTATAAGGCTAAGCGTAGATAGATTTTCTCCACCTAAAATTGAATTTATGTTTCAATTATCTTAATAATATACAACGTACACAGTCCTGTAAATTCAACTTTACAAAGTAGATATATCTTACGAGAGGGCATGTTAAATAAAGGCTATGTTAATATTTAATTAGGTTCGTAATACAGAGAGCGAATGCTATCTTAGATATTTATCCTTATTAAATGAGATTATCAAGCCATCATTGATTAACATAAACAAATAGAGAACTCGGATAAAAATGAGAAATAGTAAGAAATAGAAAATTAATATCGATCCGAGGTCTAGGTAGTGCTGAACCTCGGGATAATGAATATTATTTCTCTTTAGTCTTCATTTTTATAAGCTTTTAGGGACTTTAAGAGAGATTGCCACTCGTTTCTAAGACTAAAGATTTGATGAGGAAGACTCAATTAATTGTTTCAAGGTCTTGTGTTAATTATACAAATTTGCTTACAGTAAACTCCCTCCTATCTAATTTCCGTTAAATTGAGTTTCTCGCGTTATTTATTGCATTCGTCATCGTGCCATGAACGCTCTCTACCATTCGAAGGAAGTTATTGGTGATGAGATTTTATTGTACGTTATTGTACTGCGTCCCTCAGGGCAGGCACAAACTTTGCTTACGTCATCGGCATCTGTGGCGGTCAAACGGATGAGAATAACTCCTGGGGGAGTGTCTTCAGGGACGTCAAGGCTCACGTGGGGCTCCGGAAATACTGGCGCGTGGTCATTCTCATCGAGCAGGTAGATGTGGACCCAGGCCGAAGCCCAGTGCACCGGATCATCCCAATCTTCACCGCACTATAAGAACTAGGATGATTAATCCCTTACCATCGTCAAGTAGTTTCTCTCTAATTAATAACTTGTATTTAACACTGGAGCCTATACTAAATAAATCGTTCGGAAGAGTTGCTTGATCTTCCCTCTTCATACCACCCTTCTCGGATTAATTACTCAAATTTATTTTGACTTCCCCTAGCACCTCTGTAATTAATAACTTGTATTTAACACTGGAACCTATACTAAATAAATCGTTCGGAAGAGTTGCTTGATCTTCCCTCTTCATACCACCCTTCTCGGATTAATTACTCAAATTTATTTTGACTTCCCCTAGCACCTCTGTAGAAAACCTTTATAGCGTAGATGCATACGTTGGTTTTCGTTTTATCTACAAAATTAATGCTATTTTCAGTTTAATCTCTTATATAGAAGGATTTGAATCAATTCCAGCGTTTTAATGAAAATTTGGGGAAGGGTGTCATCTAACTACACCTGTAAAGAAAGCAGTGTTCTTTTTTAGTAACCTTATCATGTTTAAAATACTTACTTGGAGGTTTAAATCAACATTCAGTCTTCCAGCTATACCTCTACGATAGTTTGGAGAAAATTATACATATGCCAATTTCAGCCATTTTTTAACGAATTAAAACGTAATTGTTTGCAGTTGGCATAATAAAGAAGGTCTTTCAATTAAATATACAAGAAAAAGGAGGTGTTGTTAGGTCTGGCGATTGTGTTGGCCACTCATTTGCTCCAGGTTTTTCCTGTTTGCTTCTCCTCGAACAAGTGATCCATCGCGTGGAGGTGCACCCTCTTATTGACGACAAATTCAATTCTGATTCTATTCCTGGGTCAGAATTCTGTTTGATACATTTGTATATAATTAATTACTACTATTAAAAGTAGTATAAAAAATATCGAGGCTATTGTACAATATATTAGATATATTGTCAATATTTGGTAATGAGTAAAATGCATAATCAAGTTGTCTTGGTTTATTTTGTATTTAATTAATTTCTATAAGTAACTCACAAAGACCCTTTCTTGGGATTTTGGGGCGATGTGCTTGCGCGGGCAAACCTTAGAATTATAATTTACTACATTTCTCGACGAGCGTACAGGTCGCGTCAACCTCCCCCAGTTATGCTCAGACCTCGACAAGACCAAGTTGATTCGCTTTTTACTCCGCAAGAGTTTAATTTGCGATGCCTCCCTCTCCATATGAGCATGGCTAGTGCTATACTGTTTTGTTTGTGAAGCTACTTTTTTAAGAAAGTTTGTTCTTAGCACTCATGTTAAGGTTGTTAGGGTCCTTTACTATTTTTTGACCTCCGTGGAACTTCCTGTATTTCATCAAGCAACCGTCATCATGAGAACTTAGGGCACACCACGTGAGAGAGCTAAGCTACAGCGGATTCAGGGCTGCAACGTTAACCTTTCAACGGAATTCAAGTAAGTTGGCATAGCTTAAGGTTGTCGAGTTTATTGTGATAACTTAACTTGAGATCGTATTAATAGGCACACAAGAGCATCTATACCGATGATTCTCCGGTAAACTAGTTTCGATCATTCGAGTAGCGCTCTTGAGTTTCATTTGTATATAAATCAAGGTATAATTTTGTAGTTCATTTGTACTCAAATTGAAATTAACTTAGCCTCTTTGTTATTTTTTAGTTCGAGTTGGCTCAGACACGCCGTCACGAAGGATCACCCGATGTTGACGCCTGCCATTTCATTCCACCTTAGTTTAGCCAGCGATTTATTTAAAGTGAATTTACCGCTTAGAGAATCAACTATTTTAAATTCCCAGAAACGATTTTGGATAGGAATAGCTTGATAATGGCGAAGGCTCGGAGGAGTTTCCTTTTTTCCCCATCTCCCTTCGTTGCCTATCTATTATTGCCATAGAAAAACCTGGCTGCCTAATCCCTCAATCTTGTTAGGATAACGTCTTTTTATCAGCATAATACTGGATTAACATTGCTCCACAGCGAGAAATTAGGTTTATTGATAGTCACGTTTAATGTGAATGTTGCCTTATCTGCCACCAAATGAACATAATATAGCACGGTCTTATCTTCACACACTTACTTAAGCAAACATTTGGTAAGTAATTAGAAAAAAACCTTTGCTACTAATTTATTAATCGAAAGTTAAAAGAACTCTTTATTATGGGTTGCACCTGAAATGTTTGGGAAACAAAAGAAAGCGGGTTCTTTTGTTTACTGTAAGATTGTATTGCGTTATGGTTGTGCCCACTGGTTTGAATTGGAGAGTATCTAATGAAAATTAGAATGAATAAGAGTTGTATGTATAAAGAAATAGGTTGCGTGATATCAAAAGTAGCAAAGAAAAGGTGTTTTTCTTAATTCGACGTGACCTCATCCAGAGGGTAGGGGGCATGATTAAATGTGCTGGGCATGCTTCAAAATTAGCTGTGAGGGGACACAATGGGAATTTCCAATTTGGTGACACATTATGATGCACGTTGAATAAGCATTTGCCAATACATGAGTGAGAAACTGTAGATATTTAGTGAGGTGTAATAAAGTTTTGCCCTACAAGGTGAATTAATTTAAGTATTCAAATTGAAGTTATAGTCAATATTTATAATTTTGTTCCCTGTTCTTCAGAGCTGCTTCAATTCGTTTCGGCATTCTTGAGATCAAATTTTTGATTTTATCTTTGTTGACATCGTCATTTTTTGTTGAATACCACAACTGCTCACAATTGGATAATTCTTGTTCATTAACAACCAGTTTGATTATCGCCCACAAATTCTCTTGTGATCAAATGTGGCAAATTCGTAGGTCAAGGTTACAAAAGTTCGGGGTAATATTTAGCCAACAACTCTATTATTGCTTTTTTAAGATACGTTATCTTGCATATACTACAGTTTAAACCCCCAAATTAGTCCTGAAGTGTTAGGAAAAGGTGCAGATACAACATGTTTTAGTTGGATTTTGAGTAAATGGCATTTTTCTTGTGAAATATTGCTAATTGTTTAAATTCCAACAGCAGCCTCAGACATTCTAAAAATCTGTAATCTACAAGCAAATGGATATACGAATAATAGTTTAAAAATAGGTTGAATTTAATTGGCAAGGATAGGCAACAGAATGAAGCTGAATCATTGGGCGCTTCGGGGCCAATATACCAATTGATTGGCGAGACGTACATCTGATTTGTGAATTTTGAGAAAGAGAACGAAAAGCATATCGGATTCTGGGAAGATGATGGTTACACTATTTAAATAAAGAGGCCGGGCAGTGAACTGTAGAAACTGAGGATAGTTTATTTTCATATTAAACATTGTTAGATTATAAAACACCAACTAAGCTTAATGTTTATCTCCTACACTCTCACTCGTTTATTTCTCACCGTGCCCCAAATTCTACAACCTCCATGACTGAAGCAAGACCAAAAAGTTTCCTTGCTGATCATTTTTCATTGACGATGTGATTACTTCAGTGATTTATATAAATTTTCATTCGCACAGTATGGCAGAAGAAAGTGTAAAATTCAAACTGTACCTAGTCAACTGTCATAATGCTAAATGCTTCCCTATTTTTTAACTTCGATTTCAAATTCCTGCAAAACATTGTCTAATCTCAAATCACATATTGACTCCCAATTTAGATAGAGCGACCAGTTACCCTAATGAATCTTTCCGTGGAAACCGGACCTCTAATATTTATGCCAAATTTAATTATTTATTACCACTTGCTAAGTTTGCCTCGCATTTTTGTATAAGCTTCTCGGGCAAAACCTATCTATATTTATTGCTTATTTTTTCATTTGCATGAATTAAATTCTTATCTTTACCAGTTTTTCGGAATTACACGATAAAAGACGCAACATCCAAGAAAAATATTCTTTTAATTCTTAAAGATAATAATGTGCATGTTAAATACAATTACGGACAGGTAAATTTTATGATTTTATCAGGAAATCTTTGCGAAATTCTAGGATTATTCTCATATTGGTTAGGGAGGAAATGAAGAGTGATATTACCTTGTCTGTGAGCTGAACTATGAATCGAAATCCCTGCAGCTGCTCTGGGTCTTCATAATCCAAAGGTTTCAGCAAGATCAAAACACCCGTGTTAGAAGTGTCTGGAACTACTAGAAATCTGTCCCAACCATTTCCACTGCCAGGAATTACCTAAAAACAAGATAAATGAATTTAATAAACCATGTTTAAGCTTTTTAATTTAATTATATAGTTGGCTTAATGAGTTTTAGCAAATGGCTATCGAAGAAAGATATATAATTATCAACTACTGTAGATCTAAAACGTTTTACTATTACTAGATTCCTACTAGATCAAACGTATTTATAATATGAATAGTTTTTGCAAGAGCACCGTACGAAGGGGCATAAATTCAACGCATTTTAAGGAGTAGGAAAACATACACATAAGCTAACATCACTTAACTAGAAATTTAGGGAAAGTTTTTTACAGAAAATGTTAGATATTTCTCTAAATTAACTACAGAACACTTACTTTGAAGAAAAAGCTATTATCTAAGTCAGGATCATTTATTTTGAGGGTTGCAAAAGATTGATTCACTAAGGTGGATTCGGAAATGAAGAACTCCCAGCTAGGTTCTAAGAACTCAGCCTGATTATCATTCTCGTCTTCGACTTGAATATACACCGTTCCTGTACCTGAAAGTGAACTATAATTAAATCATCTTACTTTTCTGATAAATTAAAATGGGGATAAGAAGAGAATCATAAAAGCGAGGCTCAAGAGAAGATTAAAGGAATAAAGATGCCCCAAAAATATAGAAGTAATATAATGAAAGTTTTAAATCTTATTGTGTTAAATCTTGTTTTAATTTGAAAAGTAAATCCTAAAATATAAAAATACTAAAATGCTAACGCTACTCGTACATCGATATCATTAAGGAAAAAGATCAAACCTTAATTTACTCAAGAATAGGTTTGTGAAATAATAGTCAAGGAGCCCAACGTGGACCCCAGAAACCCAGGTGGCTCTCAAACACGAGATCAAAAGACGAGAGAACGGGCCTAAGAATCAAGCGAAGACGCTTTCGGAAAGCAGTTGTTTACTCATGGAGGTTTCCCCCAAGACTTGAGGTAATCTTGCCTCCCGCCTACCATCTTGAAGCATGCGAGAGCGAGGAAGGACATCTATTATCGCAAATTCATGGCTGAAGGTAGTCCCTCCTCCAGGTTCGTGTTTGACTTGGGAGAATCCCCTCCGTGGCCTGAGGCGATTTCACCCCATCGTCAGCCGGTATTTAACGGCAGGCTCAGCCAGGTAAAATTAGTACCAGCCTGATACCACGCACGAGACGAGTCACTTCTCAATTTAGCTCCGTTTTTGGCTACACGAGCACAAAGGAAAGAAACTCTCCAGTCAGAACTCCGCATTAGTCAATTGGGCATTTCCCTGCAACGGCCTTATCGTTTACTGGCGCAAGTACTTCCTCGTCAAGGTATCCGAGTAAATCTCAACTTTTTGCAATTCTCCTCCTCGAATTCCCCCTTCCCTTCGTCGCCCAAGCATTAACTTCTGTATTTTGTCTCAGCGCAGCCTTTGAAGTCTCGGAGTTTGATCATTTACCTTACTTAAGCTCATAGCTTGTCCATTTTTGCCAGGCTATGGAGTACTCCATAGTCTCTTGATATTACAATTTCAATTTATTTGTGAAAATAATTCTTTTTTGTGTGTTATTAAATAATATTTTTGCATTATTTGTTAAATAACACAAAACAGCATTCAGCTACAGCTAAGGAATTAACAGCCAATCTGCACTCGTTATTTGTTATTAGCCCGCGTACTCAGGGGAATGGTTTCCTTCCCCCTTTCCCTGAGGTCAACTGAGCGTCC